>JAOQGH010000001.1:9413448-9465159 GCA_025769975.1 Gallinago jamesoni | reverse complement strand
TTGTGGTTGGACTCGATGATCTCTGAGGTCCCTTCCAACCACCACAATTCTGTGATTTCTGTGATTTCTGTGATTTTATATAAGTTGACATTTCTTTTTTATTATTTTATACTTGTTAGCCGACAGAATTTTAAGAGAAACTGACCTACAGATATGTTCCTGTTTGGCTGGACTCTTCAAAGGAAAAATAATCCTTGATGGACTGTGCAGACCAATGCTGTTGAAACAGGGATTTGACGGACATTTTCATTGATAAAATCATCACAAAAGAGTGCCTGGTGATCTGTCGTCAGCAGTCAATCACACAAACCCCCACACCCCAAGGAACAGAAGGAACAGACTTCTATTCTGTGATCAAAGGGACATAAAGATTTAGAAATAAATGGGAGGGAAACAATGTAACAAAGGTAGTCCATTGCCTCCATTAATGACATGTAAATCACTTAGCTGCGATTGCTTTAAGTAAATGCAGTTTTAATAGATTCCAAAGGAGTGGATGAGGATTTAGTACATAGGATTACGTAGGGTCAGAGTCTGAATATTAAAAAAGCTATAAGGCAGCAACTCTCTGCTACTACACATTAACTCGAGGCTAGTAGAGTAGATTGGTCTGGTTTTGTTCCTACATCTGAGAGCTACAAGAATCTCTGGAATTTCATTTCTTGAGGAATGTGAAAGTGGACTTAAGGAAAACTTGTATGTAAAGGAACACTCATCCTCAGAGAACATTATTGGGTTTGTGTCACTTTTTTCTCCTTTTTTGAATCTTTGCCTTCACAGCAGATGGAGATTTTACCCCTTTTCGTGGAGTGGTTACAACAGGCTACAGAGATGTTGCACCTGTCTGAAAAGTGTATCATGATGTGCTTAGTTCCTCCCACGAGATGGAGCAGCGGAGCTTAATCTCTTGACAGTGTGTACCTCTACCCAAAGAAAATAATGCTTCCTGCAGGTGCAGTGGTTGACAGTCACCTTGCATAGGTAGTCCACTGTGACATGTATCTCACACCTAATCAACTGAACTTAAATTGTACATTTTGAATGTCTCCAAACTGAGGAATCTTTTATATAGTCTAATAAATTTGGACAGGTGTTAAGAATGATACAATCTACCAGCAGACTAGTGCTCATGAGAGGCAAAAAACACTCCACAACTCTGGACATATAAAATGATCGTGAAGTGCTCTTATGAAATTTCAAGTGATGAAGTCAGCAAGGTCAGCGCCGGAGGTAGGAAGAGAAATTAAAAGGCAGGCAAACTTATTCCTCTTCTGCCTTACAACTTCCAGGTCAGTGTTTAGATAAACTCTGATTAAGATTTAGTTCAGGCCTGATAAAATATCTTTGAAGTCAACAAAAATCAAACCTTAGACCAGCTGTTGAGAAGCAGACAAATGCTGGAGACATGTGTAACATAAAACAAGTGAAGTAACCAAAAGTCACAAACTGGTGCACAGAGGCTTTCTGGTGTTCTTAGTACACTGCCAACAAATATACTGCACTAATGGCATGAAGAGTCCTATCGAAGTAGCTGGACAAGTTTAGTTCTTCCCAGGTTAAAGAGACAGTTCATCCTAAACCTGGTTTTCCCAGAGTCAGCTGCAAATCTTGCATGATATTCATCTGTTGGATGCCTGAATATGTTGTTCCAACATTCATTTTCAGCCCCCATGCTGATGTTATTTGCAGAAGTGAATCTCAAGCTACAAGCTCAGTGAGGAAAACATACAGACAAAAAGGAACAAACAAGGAGGAAAGGCTTACAGAAAAAGGTAGAAGTTAAAATAACTAGCTGTTTTAATTAAAGCTTGGAGAAAAAAAAAGGGGGATAGGAAGACCTATAATTTGGGGTGACATTTCAATTTTTCATTACACCTCCTTGTTACAATTTTCACACTTACATCAAAGCAAATAAACAGTTTCTTACTTCTCACATCTTTAGATTTTTGCTTGGTTCAACTTTTCTTTATACAAAACCCCACTAATAGTTGTATAACTCACAGTATGACAAAAGGGAGATTGAATTGCCACCATGTCTCACCATCTCACCTCAGTCAAGAACCAGCTAATGGTGAGCTACATACATGTGTTCTAATCAAGGTTTTATATCAACTGTGTTTGTTAAGGTACCCAGAGATACAGACATAAAGTCCACCATGAGGCACATTCCATGTGAAAATATGACAACAAATCTCCAAAGAAGGAAGAAGAAAAGAAAAAATAGTTTTATCCCTTGTTAAATCACAAAGGTATTGTTAAAGTGGTCAAGTACAATAGTACTTGATCTAATAAAAAACAGACCTTCAACTCTAAGAAAGCAAAGCAATGATTTTTTAATTTTACGGTTCTTTTAAATTAAGAAACATGGTAAGTCTCTCTCATGTTTAATGAGAAAATTGAAAGATCTTACAGAAGAAAGGATAAATCTTTCTGGGCCTCCTAGAAGACTTCAAAGGAGAGAGTCTATGAGAGCTAATGTTCTACAAAAAGAGGTGCACTCTGATGAAGTCTCTTCAGTGAAGAAATTATCTCCAAAAGTTGTACAGTGAGACATATGGTATGTATATGGAATGAAACACTGGCAATCATCTAGTCATGAAAGGAAAGCAAATCAACTTGATAAGGGAAAGAGAAAGACATAAAAACATGATTTGAACTTACTATAAGATTAAAGTAATTTGAACATACTTTTTCTTGCAGTCCTTCAAATCTATCATTTCCACCTTTGTCTTTTTGTAACTGTATTATCTATTTTGGCTCTTATGAGAAAATTCTTCTAGCCACACTTGCCTTTAATCCGGTTGAATTAAGTGTGAATTAAGTGGCCAGATAACAATAAAGCATTCATTTCTCATTCAAGGTTGTAAAAAAATCCATGAAATGGGGTGTACTAGCAAGTGCACCATTTTCCAGCACATCCTTCAGATTATCTAGAGAATGATGGATTGTTCCCTTCCCATACTACATTTCAGCTGTCTGGGCCAAACGAGGAGCTATCCCTGCAAAACTAAAGCCAAAAATATATTCCAGAGACTGATAGTGAATAGGAAATGTGTGTGGCAAGCAATGAGACATTGGACTGCACTCTTAAGCCTCAGCAATCTACAGGCAGTATATTTGCATCTTCAGTATATAGGTAATTGTTTCTTCCACCTTTTTGTTGTTGGGAGATTTTTTTTTTGGTCATTGGTTGGTTTTTAAAATTTGATTATGAGCATGATGTCCTAGGGAAACCTTGGATTGCATTATGATTCAAAGAAATTATGTTGTGTTTGCATAACCCTTAAGAAAAGAATTGTCTTTATTTCTAATTTGTTCTGATTTAGTCTGCTTTCACCTTTTTCCATTAGGTATTATTTTGTAAAAGCAAAAACAGTAACAAAACAGTTCTTTTGACTAACAGAAATTAAAGTAGTGGTGCAGGAGTGTAATTTTAATGTATGTCCTGGGACTGAGAGTCCACCAAGAAAGCTACAGTTAATTTAACAGAGCTTATAATATACACTCATTTCTTAGCCATGGGGACTTGACTTTAAACTGTCTGAAGGTCAAGCATACAGTGACTGCTACAAAATCCTTCAAGAATGTGAGCCACATCACACATCTGCCACTCCTCGCTTAGAACAATTCAGCACAGTTAGGAGCCTCCCTCTAAAAAGAAGCTGAATATAAAGTAAACACAGCAAATGAATTACCCTTCTCCCTCTGGAGAGGTCAGGTTTGAGGTTCACTGCTGATGCAAGATGGTGAAGCTTGCACCAGTGCCCACCTGCTAGGGATTAAACAGAGAGCTACAGTCTCCAGTGCAATCAATGCCTAGTCTTTAATGGGCTCTAAATTCATCACCAGAAGCTCTGACAAGCCCATAATCCATTCATTAATATGTGTTAATATGTGCCCTGTGGAGCTGTCCCAACTTAAAAACAAAAGGCAAGGCGTTCACATGTGTTATTTGGAGAAGGATGGAACAGGGAACCCTTAGCGCCATGGAGAGAGAAACGATTGCAAAAAAGGTTTTATTGCACGTCTCCCAGCAGGATGTTTAGAAAATAAAGATCCAACACATGCTGCAGCAATAAAGCAATTGCTTCTTGGCCAGATCCAGACAGTGTTATGCAATTGTTCCCTTGACTTATTTCAAATGGATAAACACTTTTTCTTCTGTGCATCAAGCAGGTGTGCACAGATTACACCGTGCACACGGTGTACAAAGGGGTTACAAAGAACAAGCTCTGATCCTCTGTACTTGTCGTTTGGGGAAAGCCAAGACATGAAGAAGGTAAACAGCCAGAAAGTGAAATGCTAACACTTTACCCGTGTCTCAAGAAAATTGACCCTTCTCTGTCCATGCACAAGGTTTACAGGTGTCTCTTTCCACAAGAGACACAAAAATGTTGATGACGACACCTAAAAACCCTTCACCACTATGTGTGGTCCCTACTTATTGCTGGAACATGGATTAGAGACACAGCCGAATGCTAATTAAAATGACTGAAAGTATGAGGACCCTGAAAGAAGCCTGCATAACATACAGGAAAAAATTGAGGAAAAAGACAGATGGGTACCAGGAGCAACTCCAGTCCAACTGCCATTTTTCTCTAGATTTGGGAAATTTATACATTTGTTACTGTGTTCTGGTATTGTTATGGTTTGGTTATGATTTAATTAAACTCAATATTTACTTGCATCAGCAAGTAAAAAATTAGTATATACTTATATGTAATTAGGTTTAATTAAATTATAAAGAATTTGCATAAACATAGAGACTCTTGCTGTTTGTCCATATAATGGTGACAGCTTTTCTGACGTTATATAAAGAAAGCCTGAAGAACTTCCTAAAATTTGTTTCACTACAGATTATGGAAGATGAATTTCAACAGGGACTTCTACTGAACAATGATGAATCTTACAACATTTGGATCATTTACATCATCTTTTACCAGTTTTGAATATCATCTTCCAAAATAAAACATCCTTTTCATGACATTTTTCCCTATTCTTGAATAAAATTAGCCAGCGGACAATATTGGGAGAAATAAATTAAGAAGTCCTTGGAAGCATTAGGAAAGTATTACTTTTTTAAAAAAGAAAATAAAAGGAATGGGTGTCAGCTGAAAATGCTGTTATTCTTTTAATTTCTTAATTTATAACCAAACTTTAATTTATTCAGAGCTTAGCCTTCTGCTTTGTAGATGTAAAACTTCTGTAACATTTCATGAAAACACACTTTTGAAAGCCTAAAAAATCATTGTTGTCCACTATTTTTAACTTTTAAAAACTCAAATCCTTCTCAGAGGCCAGAATTGTTTTATTTCTATTTTCTTTACGTCTGCACTGTTTGAAACAATTTCTCAGGATCAAAAATATCATCAAAGTGAAAGAAAAAATTGAACGTGATTCTGAAGAAGATTTAAAATAGGAATTTCTGAATAAAACACTTCCAGGAGGAAATTCAGGAAATATATGAGTGGAATCATGGTCTGTAATAATGAGCAATACATCACTTGCTTTTTCCCACCTAAAATGAAGAGTTTGGATGCTGTTATCTAAATCAGCGTTGTAATAGGCAGTAGAGTCTTGAAAACAGCATCCTGTGACAGTGACCAGCAGGACTGGTTCCAATCACAGTAGATTACTATAGTACTGCCTTTTGTATTGCAGCCCCTAATTGAACCTTAAGAAGTTAAATTATTGCTTTGCTTCCCCCCTTTTTGATACCTCTGCATCAAATTAACTGTAAAGAGTAGCTGTGATGTACATGTCTTCCCAGCACCCACTGTGGTGAAGACAGATACTCTAAGAAACTTCCATGATGATTCTTTGGATTTTTATTTCCTGAATTTTTCTTTCAATTACTGTTTAAAAAGATCCTCTACTTACGTTTTGGTATCATCAACCTGATTCTTCATTTCATGCCCCCGGAGAACAAATCAGATTTGATTACAGTTATGGTTACCATTTTGAACGGTGACCGTAAAAACACCCAGCTTATAGTATATTGAAAAAAAAATTGTATCCTGTGCAAATTTAAGTCCCGACTAGTTTTCTCCTTACATTCAAAGTGCACTGTTCATCTGAAACCATAGTCTATCACTCTAGATGTGTTCTGTTCTTACTTTGCAATTAGTCAAAACATGGTTCACATCCACAAGTGATAAATTTGGAATGTAACGAGGACCCAACTTCAGAGAAATCATAAAGTGTAAGAATCTAAGCCTTATCTCCCCTGTTACCAAAAAGCACAGCAGGTGAGGTAATGTCTAGGACAGGCCCAAATTATTTAACACTTTGGTGACCAAAGTCAATACCCAAAAAGAAATCCTTGAAGGAGTGAGTACTCAGGTGACATGTTACAGTTGGATACTGTAGATATTATATTGTTTCTGTAATCTTATCTACTATAATACAAAGGGCTGAAACTGTTTGTTTCAACACAAATACCAGATTACAAGTCTATTTTCAAGGTAAGGTGAAAACTTCAGTAGTAAGTCAAGTGTTAACATATTTAATGAATCCAAACGGTAATCTAGAATTCTTCTCTTCCTTTCTTAGAAGTAACAGCTACACATAATAGAAAAAAAATAGAAACAAATCTCAAAAATAAATAAAAAATAATAAAAAGTAACTTCCTTCTACTTGGGAGGAAAATACACACTCAATTACAATACTTATCTACTAGAAAGAAATAATTCCCCCCTGGAAGAATGGAGAGATTAATGAATTCTGTGCAAGTGAACTGGATATTTATATTGTTTTTCTGAGGTATTTGATTATTTAAAAATAGTGAATTTGTTTGTGCTGCAGTCTGAAATATGTCATTAATCAGCAGGTGCATGGGGAAGGAAAATTCTTCAGGTGTCCTATATTTACTTTTCATTGTTGTTGTAGTGAATTCACCTGTAGAGTTTAGAGGAAAACTGGTCTCACAGCCCATGTCATTATCTAATCTTCCCACCACGAGTGCTAATCAGTGTTAATTGTGAAGGAGTTTTAATCATATAGACTAGACATCTGTCTATTAAGAAATAGGCTAACACCAAAAAATAGGCTAACAAAAAAATTGTACTGCTCAACCTATAGATGAGAACAATTTTCAGACACTAATGATTGGAGTGGCATGCTGGCTGAAGGTGAAATGCTACATTTTCATGTTACTCATTTGAATTATTTATTTCTTTATCTATATAAATATATGCAAACAGTGTCATCAGACCATCTAAATTTGAAAATTTCAAATTGAAAAGTGTAAAACTGTTTAGCTTGGGCATCTAACTAGTATAGTTGAGTATCTACTGATTAACAGACCCTACTTTAAAGAAGAGGGACTGAAACACAGGATAATGAAATAATTTTCTTAAAGGCCACAGACAATCCATTAGTGCTGTTTTCAAATTGAATCCCAATCTCCAAAGTGTCCATCCAAAGACTTGCCTGTAGGATGATTTTCCCCATTTAGAGCAACAAATTAAAACTGGTTGAAAATAGATAACAGCATTTTTCAGTCATAAGAATGCTTTGCAAGAATATGTTGATGTCAATGACAAATGTTTGATAATGAAAGTGAATTTGATTAAGTTGATTTAGGATTTTTATTCCAAGTCATAATGTTTTTGTTTTTCCAGAATTAAAAATCTAGGATAAGTCTTAATAGCTCATCTTCTCTAAATTTTTTCAAAACAACCTTGTGGCAAAAGAACATTACTTTTATCTCTAACATAAATATCCTACTGTAGTTGTTATCACTAGAAAAGTAAAAGGGATTTTTTGTCAAATAAAATATGTTAAAGTAGCCATTTTGAAAAGAAAGAATTAGAGAGTTAGCGTGTTTTATCCAATATCCAACTTAACTGAAATTAAATTAAGGAACAAAGGATAATAAATTAAATGGAAATGGTCCTAAGTTGTGCCAAGGAAGGTTTAGATTGGATATTAGGAAAAGGTTCTTCACTAAAAGGGTTGTCAAGCATTGAAACAGGCTGCCCAGGGAAGTGTTTGAGTCACCATCCCTGGAGGTATTTAAGAGAGGTAGATGTGGTGCTGAGCGGCATAGTTTAGTAGTAATTTGGCCATGCTAGGTTAACATTTGGACTTGATGATCTTGAAGGTCTCTTCCAACCATAAAAATTCTATAAGTCTATGATTCTATAGCTCTCACTTCAATATGCTGAGCAAGAGTTGGTGTGGCCAGGTGGTCCTGTCTCTGAAGTACTATCTAGAGATATGGTGACCTGCTTATCTTCCCCACAAATTCTGCTGTGATCTGAATGCAGGTGTTCCTTGGAGATGTAGTGGCAGGATTAAAAAAAAAAAAAAGAAAAGAAAAAAACCCGGCAAATTTATTTTGAGAATCTCTGCTGACAGTCTGTGACATTTCAAAGTTATTTTTTGCCACTGATGAGTTTTAATTTTGCTCAGGTAACAAAATCTATGTCAAGAAGCAACCCTCAATAAAACTATTAACTGTAAGACTGAATGAGGTATTTAAATTTGGTGAGATGGTTTGTATCCTGGAGATACTGCTCTCTTCCTACTATATAAAGAGTCTAATTAAGTAGCTAATAGAAATTTTTGTCTTCTAAGACCTAATGAGATAAACCCCACTTGGTGGTATGCTCAGGATTGCACAGGAAATTTTTAACAGGACTGGGAATATTGTCCAAATTTTGAGTCCAAAGACAGATTTCTAATTATAAAATTGGCTTGGCCTCTGCCTGCTGTTTTCCCTCCATTAGTATCCACTGCTGATGCATTGCACATTCCCAAGTGATTCAAACAAAAATGGATTCATAAATTACAACGCAGCCAATAATGCTACAATAGCTGTATGCTGTTAAATCAGCAAAAACATTAGACTGAAGAATTTTGATAGAAAGGATTCGCATTCTAGAAGTCTAACCATAACTAACTGGGAGAAAGGACTTTATTGCCATTTAAAACTTATTATACACCTTAATATTAAGGCCTTATAAGCAGAGAACATTCTGTGTTTAATACAGCAGCAGATAAGGTTACTCCAGTAGGATTACAGGTATATTATGAGATTTATGTGTTACTCATTGTTGGGTTATGTTTCAGAGTTTTTGAAGCATAAAACCAAGAAAGACTATTTCTTGAAGGCTGGCGTTTAATTATAGACTTATCCAATAATCCATTATTGAACTGCCTTGTCAGATAGGCTCTGTCCAAAGGATTATACCTAACTGTGCAATATTTCATTGAATTTAGTTTTTAAGGCTGACCAAAGGTTTTGGAAATGAATGCAAGACTAGAAGACTGACAATAAAATGCTCAGATCTTACCATGAAAGTGTCAATCTTTAGTAGGATATAAATCTTTGTCAGCTGGTTTCCTGATTATCCTTTGCTATGTACTTTATTTGCTGGAGGTTTCAGCAAGAAACTCTAGCTTTTTAGCAAAAGGTTAAAAAGAAATTTAACAACTCTATCTAAATCTCTCTAGCAAGGTTAGAAATATTTTATTTCTTTTAGGTAGCTGCATATCTGTAACTCATGTCCTCTTGAAAACAAAGGAAAACAATACAAAACCTTAGTCATTCATCATCTTGACATGAAAACATCAACTTGACATGAAAAGAGAACAAACCATAGAAAATTAGCTGAATATAATACTGCTTAGATCAAACATTTTCTTAATAAATGGGAAAGAGTGAAATTAATAATTTCTATGTAGAATATAGTAGAATAGCATGGCAAAAAAAATGAAAGTGGACAGAGAATCAATGAGCAATACAACACTAAGCTAACCATTTTATCTTCTTCATTAAAGCATCTTAACCTGTTCTGAAGAAAGGTGGAGTAGAAATCTGACTTGGATGTTTCCCTCAGATGTAACATCTCTCAGATGCTCTCTTGGGTTTGGTACTTACTAACACACCACCTCTCCCACAGGTCTACTAAATTCATAGCTTAAAAGCCAAGGCTCACAAATGTCAACATACAAAATATGTATGTTTGAGTGACTGAAATTGAATTGGTATCAAAACCCAATGATGCTTCCTACCATTGGAAATGAAATTGCAGCTTGCCAAGGGGATGAAACAGAACAAAGGAAAGCCCAAACATTAATGTCGCTCTCCTGTAAGAAATTCTGCTTTTGACCTTAAGATAAGTTTGTCATTGGCACAACAGGGTGAGCACATGTGATTAGTTTGATAGCATCAGCACAGTAATATGTAAACACTTTTGTTCTTTTGGGCTCTAGAGTAATAAAAGCAAGCGTTTCATGCGATGAAGCTTTTCATCATTAGGAAATGGTCTGTTTGCACTTGTACATTGTATATACTAATTTATTTAGCCAAAGATTGTTTGTTTTCTCCTCTGTTCCTGAGAGCTTGCATCTGTAAGAATATATGAGATTAAAGGTTTCTGTTGCATTAGGGGTTTTCATTTGGTTTATCTTTCTGGGACAATAATAAAGCCTCCTCTTAAGCTCAGTAAAAGTTCTAAAAATATTTTTCAATGATAAAGCCATTCTTCCAACTATTGTGATTAATCTTTCATTTGGGAAGTTTTATTCTACTGCCTAAAATTATGCTATAAGGTTCACAAGTGAAAGAATTCCTCAGTCCCTTAACTTTTGTTATAAAATTCCATTCTGAACACTGATTACTGTTTAGAGTCACTCTCTGGGACTAAAATGTTCACAAAAACTTCTAAATGATTCTAGATGAGAACATGAGATGCAATGTAAGGGCACGCACATTTTCACTGGAGTTTTTATTGAAATCGCAGGATCTTAAGCAAATTCATTGTCACAATTTGAAGTTGTATCCAATCTTGAAAAATGTCCAAGTCCAAATTTAAGTTAGTGTTGCCAAGTATGTTAGAAATGCTCTGACAACATCTTTTTTTGAGATACATCTGTTTTTAAAAGTAGGTTTTGGGTTGATAATTCACTAAATATCAATTTCCTTGAGCACAAACCCACTGTTATAGTTATTTTGACTCAAACCCATATTCTGAATTCTAGTCAAGCAGAGAATTCAATCCAACCCCCGTGCCCTGGTTAAGTACAGATACATCTTTTTAAGTTTGTTTTAGTGTTTTAGCAAAAACAAAGATTTGGAGAGGTCCCTACTCCTTTTCCTGTACCTCAGTTTTGCTGAAGGTAACACAGTCAAGTAATGGTGTGAAATGGTGACATGTGACATGCTGAATGTCAGTCTCAAAGCATGGAGCCTGACCTGGACTTGCAAAGGGAGGCTTATTACAAGCACACTTAGCCAGCCTTTCAATCTTCAGTATGGCTTGTCCTAATTCATAGTTCAAACCAGAATAAGTAAATACCCTTCTACCGATCTCCCATGAGTCATTCTACAGGGCTGAAGTGCTAAACTGTGCAGTTTGGAAAGCTCTGTTTTGAGTTTGTTCAGTATTTGTTTAACCTGTACTGCCAGAAACACTATAAATCCATCTTGTTCAATTTCATGTGTCCTTTTTCTTTTATTAAGCCTTCTAAAGGTCAATAGAGGCACACTCCTCCCTGAAAGGATTGCCCTTTCTTACATAGCACATCCAGGATGGGAGATCAGATGAGATATGGGAACAGCAAAAGGCATCAGGAAATCCAGCTTGGAAGAATAGCCAAGACTAACACACCTGTTAAAGTATGTGTTCCAGTTATTTTTCAGTCGCACGTACATTGAAAATACAAAAAACTGTGTTTCGCATCATCCTTGTTAACTAGGTGGACATGTTACAATAACACTGCATCACAGGAAATGATAGTTAAGGCGATTAAACTCAAACTGACAGGAAATTTATTAAACAGGTTATCTGCAATAATCCATCTCCAGTAGGTGGATGAAGAAGAAGTCAAGCTATCAGTTTTCTGGCAAACTGTATTTAGTTTGCATATGACAAAGCTGACTATGGGCACCCACATTTAGGAACGGTAGTACCAATCCCTCTGAACCCAGGTCAGAGATTAAACACTATCTCTACCTGGGAATAGAAATCCCACAGAAAACTTCAGTGATTATATTTGTAACACAACAGGATACATACTGGGTTTAAAAGTTAAATAATACCTGTGATTCAAATGCCCTAAAGCAAAGCTGGGCAATCCTTACAGTAGGGCCTTCTGCAGTTCTGAAGTCCTATGGCTCCTGTAAAGTCAAACAAAAACCATCACTGTTTTTCCTTTAATATCTATTGACTATGAAGGTGGTATGTATTAGAATACAGTATAACAGAAATAACAATTATAAGTGAAAAATCAAGTGGTTTTTAGAATTTTAAAACAATTTTTAAAAGCCTTTCTCAGATCAAGAAGGGAATTTCCAAGAACAAAATCTTTTCCAGAACAAAAAATCCAACTTTACTACCAAGGGCAATTACAGAATCTTTCAAAAGTATGCTTTACGTTAGCGTAACTAAGCAGAGAATCAGGCCCTTGGATTCTGATATAAACAATGCCTTAAAGTCTACACTATTAGGAAATTAGAAATCAGCAGAAGGATTTTCCTAGAAGCTGTTTGTTCTTAGAACAGCTTTAATAGAGAGACAGAAGCCTCATACATAGCAATAGATGACTAGTAAAGTAACATTTTGTTTTTTCAAAAATTACATTGTCATAGTATTTAGAGATTTGTTCCAGATTATTTTGCAATAAATCTGGGCATTCTATTTCGGAAACCAAAGTAACCTTCAAATGAGATGAAGTATATATGCTTATTGCCAAAACTAGTTTGCAGGAACACTTCTTCAGGACTAGCTCAGTTTTCACAAGATGTTCCTAATACAAAAGTGCTTACTATGCTAGATATTATTGTCTTTGTTTCAAAATAATGCACTGATTTTTGGCTTTGTATGCCTTTTTGATGACAAACTTTTCATAAAATAGAATTTTTCCTGTCAATCAGCTCAAGTTAAAAAAAAAAGAAAAGAAAAATGATCACAGAAATCCTTTGTTTGCTGTGGCTACTCTAGAAGAATAAAAGAATGATGCTTTGCAATCCCAAAATTGTTGGTAGGCCTTTTTTAGACCACAGTACTTACAGAACTTCATGGTAACTCAACTTTCTCTGCCAACTCACATCTGCTTTTTAAAAGGAAAGGGAGAAAGAGTGGAAAACCTAAATTGGCTTTGAGAAACTAAAAACTGGAGAAGTTCACTTTTTTGACTGGTTTTAGAGTTCCTCTCACCATTTCTTCACTATGCTTTCATCAAAGGGCAGGCCTTCATTACTCCTGTGACATGAGACAAGTGTCTAAATTCATTTCTGCCTCAAGTTCTTATATGTAAAATTAATAGATTTATCTTTCATATATATTTAAATTTCTGGGACAGAAATATGTTAAAATTCTCTAGGACAGAGAATCCATATTTTTCTAAGCATGAAGAGCAAAAAGACTCCAGCTTGAAAATGTTCCTATAGGAGGAATAAAAGTAGCAGCACCTCCATGGATGGCATTTGATGAAATTTGATGATAAATTCTAGGTATGAAATTTTGGGGGTATTCAGAATACTATTTTGCCTAATGTAGATTATCCAAAAGCACAGAAAGATAAATAAATAGAAAGTAGATATCACACTAAACTTTAAAAGAAAAACATCCAAGTTGATTTCTTCAGTATTAGGCAAATACACTTAGCAAAAGAATAAAATAAGCAATATTACAGCGTGTAAATGCATTCAAAAACATCACAGTTGTACAATGAAACAACAAAATAACATAGAACTTTAGAGTAGAAATTCTATTTTGTTCCCCAAATTAGTTGATATATTTTTTTTTTCTGATATTTTGTGCAACTGAAACCTATTTATACCATACCACTAGCACGTGTAATTTTGGAAGCATGCAGGGTAGTTGTCAGACAGTTTTGAGCCTAAAAAGTTTTCCTTGTATTCATCCTCATTAAAAAAACAATGATTCCTTGGACTCCTGAAGAAGAGCCTGTCCCTCAGCAAATTCCTTCTTTACCAACTTGTTTAAGCATGCAGCCTCACAATTTGATAAGATTACAGCACTTGACAAGATGCTTTCATGAGTGATCAGCAAAGGAAGAGAGTAAGTTATGCATGTAAATAGCTACCAGGCTACATATATTTTCCCAGACTTTCTTGTAGAGGTTCCTTTACTGTGATCAGAAGTTGAATTTAGCTCCAGTGAAGCTGGAGATAGCCTTTTCTTTTCCAACCCAAATGAATATTTGACTCCCAGGGACAGTTCAGGTTGTCACTAGGCAGAGGGAAGCTCACAGGGTATAAGGGGGCCAGACCTGGAGGTGTCATGGGGGTTGAGGTGTGGAATTTGAATGGCTCCAAAACCATCTAATATAAAATTATAAGAATAGGGAAAAAAAAGGTGGCCCTGGACTAAAGCAATAGAGTTTATCTCGGCACCCTTCTAACACAATTTCTGCTTTGTTTGACTCTGGAAATACCTAAAGTCAAAATAAATCTGAAGCAAATCTAAGTAGAGCATCAAAATCAGGTCCACCTCTGTAGGAGTGAGGCATTTCCTTACTGCTGCTTTTTATCAATAACATGTCCAATGACACCTTTATGTAAGATAAAATGCGGCCGTGTAGTAAAAAATACCCCTTAATACAAAGTAATTATAATTTTAGGCCTCAAAAAAAAATGAGAAGCTGAAGAATGAAAGCATCTCCATCCTCTCAAAAAAAAAACCAATACAGGGCAGGTTAAGGGAAACCTGTAAAACCTGCATACTGTGACCAAATTGTCAAAAAAACTGCTCTGCCAGTGGTGCAGGAGTGACTGTAATATGGAAAGCCTGAGGAGACTGTTACAGTGCAAACAGGCCCTCAGCGCTGCTTAAATTGAAGCTGGAGTTACTGTTTCCTCTGGAAATATCCCTGGAACAGAAAAGGACATAAAGGCATAAAGCTATTCTAGTCTTTGCACTTCCAGACCAGGAAACTGTTTCGTTTAGCATTACAGCTTAAAATCTCACCCAGGCGTATTAGAGTGAGGGAACATAGGGAGAGGAAAAACTAGAAAAGAAATTCATACATTGGATTTGACAAGCAGTAGCTGATGAGATGGGTGAGTCCAAAGGCAAAAAGAGTACTTTCAAATGCAGCACTCAAGTTCAAAACTTTCCAAGACCTTCACCCAAATATTTAACCCCCCTAACAAATAAATATATAAAGCTTCAAAAACTGCCTTAGATAAGATTTCGGGCCAAAAATAGCACATAAATGCTGTAGAGTGAGTTTGGTTTTAATGCACTCAATTAAAGTAGTCGTAAAAATACATTTACATATGTTCAGTAATTAATGCCATAAACTATTCACACACAGACAATAGTGGGACTATAATTATGTCTCTCCCAGTCTGTCTGTGTAACTATTATTATCATATGACCTTTTAATTTTTTTTCTCAACAATCAAAAGTTTTTCTTTTAATAGTTCCAATCACAACTTATATCAGTATGCCAAGATTTTCCAATAGTTGTAAGATTAATTACCCAGTATTCAGTTCTAATAGTTTCAGGGTTTTTTTTTTTGTTAAGAGTGCTGTACATATGAATAAAATAATATGAGCAGTTGCCTTCTTTTTCTGTACTGATTGGTTAGGATGACTGAAGCAGACCGTCATTTTGCTTTAGTTCCCTATTTTTTACCCCATGTTGTCCATAGTATTGGGTGGTTTACTTAAAATATATTTTTTAGAATTACCTCAGAAGATCTGATCAGAGAAGGATATAGAAAGAAGCACACAAAATTTCCTATGCAAAAAGCAGGTAGAAGGCTGATTGATATTTGGAAGGTGTGTTCAGTGTGGCCCATGTTATAAATTAGAAATTTTTTGTAGAAGAGAAATGGCTACTAAGAAATGCAGTGTAACTGCTACATTTCTATCACCTTGTATTGTTAAGTGTTAATTATTTGCTGTAATATATCTTGTTGGAATTAAGCATTCATCGCTACAGAGCTGTGATCTTACTGATGGTCTTTAGGGAAACATTTTCTACTCGAGCCTAAACCCGTTCCTCATCACTGGAAGTAGCTGCTCCAACATAGTTTTTTGTCAGCTGCAACAGACATGTGATACTAAACTGCTTTTCTTTGACTACAAGGTTTTATTACAATTCTGACTGGAGTTAGCTGATGGAAAGTAATCAAGCTACTGTAGTAAATGTAAAACTGTCCCTAGCATGTAAGTATTAATATCCACTATACCGCTGGAGAACCTCTTTTGCTTTATCCTTTAATTCATCCAATTCTTTTTGGCTTGTGCTGGTGAGAATTTTCCTGGCTCTTTATGGATCATTTAAGAGGAAATGTTGATTCCTACCGGAGTTTTGAGCCAGAGTATTTTGGCTCCCTGTTCTTGAACTGTAGGAAGGGAGATTCATTGCCACAGCCTTAGCGTGAGCCCGTATCTCCTTGGCATCAAGAACCTTCCCTGTGTTATTCCAGCATGCATTACCACCTGCATTTCTGTGAGCCTGGGGTATGCTCCTCTATTGTGGCAACGTTGTTAAGATTAATTGATTTGCAAATACAGTCTGTCTACAAAAATCAGGAGACCACTATTTCTAACATAGGCCAAGAACTGCCAACTGATTTTGCATTTCAAGTTTAGTAAGAATGTTTTATGCTTTATGGCAGTGGCAGGATTAAATGTACTGTGAAAAGTTGACTATTGCATTGCGTACATGATTGCTACTGTAATGCTGCTGTAGAAATATATCATGAACATAGAAATTATATATTTCTCAAAGGATTTTCAGTAAAATTCTCTGATAAAGGATGTTTAGATCACTTTTTTAAGGGATAAATATGGTTAGACACATAGGAAAAAAATCGAGATTACCAAATTTCCAATCCATGTTTATTATTCTACCAGTTCAACAGTGGTCAAAAGAGACCCACAGCCCACAGAATGTATAAGAAGACATATAATTTGGAGCTAAAATGCCAACTGAAAAGTATGTAGTGTTAAGGCTAACCAAAAATTTTTTAAATGTCAGAAAATACAGGGCTATGTTTTATAAAAGAATGAAAGTACTATAAGACACTATGTCCCCAAAGAAAGAAAAGGTGAATTCCAGAGCAGTCATGTTAGATTAGAACTAAAAAAGCAGCATAATTCTCAGTATTTTTATCTATCCATTTTTCTTTTGTCATCTTCCCATGTACATGTGACTTTCCCTGAGGCCTTAAACATCTGGCAAGATTCATAAAAGCTTTAATGAGTCAGAAAAAAGTCAGAAGACATTTGCAACTTGTAAAAGCATCCTCTTGATTCAAATTGATGGCATCTTTGTAGACTATCTGCTAACTGGCTTGTATTCAACAACCGGCTATTTATTTAGACACAATTCCCCACTGTGGCTTTTGTTACGCCAACAGTGAGAATGTGCCTCTGAGTGTCTAACATTAAATGTATATTTCTATATATTACATATATATATATACAACCAGTTTTTTAACTGTGCTGTTGCACAAGCTGACATTAGACTAGATCTTCAGCTGATACAAAATGGTGTGTCTCTGCTCATTTCTATGAGGAACTTCCCTGAGGACTTTCTAAGTGGAGAATTCACGGAAACTTCACTGATTTCAGTAGACGTAATCTGAATTCAGGCCAGCTCAATAGATCAGAATGCATTACAGACTTTCTGTCTTTCTCTGGAATGTAAAATTAAGTTAAAAATGAATAACCTTCACATATTTGGGCACACCAGACTATAATTTCTCAGCAAAATACGTGACATTTTTTGACATTTTGTGAGAATAGAAGATGATAGAGCTTGTGAGGAAATAAACATGGAACCAGAGACTTCAAATCTGAATGCCTGCAGCCTTCTCAGTAGGGAGAAGCATGAGGATTGACTGGGCACCCTGAAGTCTGGAATTTCTTCATATTTCAGTGCCTACAAAATGTGAACATTTTGGACACATTGTTGGATGCAGCTTTGTAATTTTTTATGTGATAGAATCATAATCTCTTTCTATGACATATATACCATTAAAACTTCCAGTACATGAACCTATGCTGGTGAAAAGCAATAGGTTTGGATATTCAAACTGATCGTATATCCCTCTTCCAAGTAAACTAGGCTCAAAGCACTAATAGTGACATATTTTCTGTATTGCACTAGAATGAGCTAGAAGAATCTTAGGTTGTAAACCATACACTTATACATGCACTAGTTTAGTTATATCACCTCTTTACATGTATAATTATCATTACTTTTTCCTGTGTAATGGCAGTTAGTGATACTCCTCACGGATGAAATCTATGCTATGAATGTCATTTCTACATAACTAATATTACTGCATTTTGCTTATCAGTTTCCTTCTCTGCAATTATTGTGAAAAATAATTTTTGATAGGTAATATATTTGCAACTGTGGAAATATTAGATTTCCAAAGAGTTCGCATAATCTGAAGATAATACTCTTAAGAATATACATCTACTACATGAAGCAAATTTAAAAAGATGCCAAAAGCAACTACTAAGTAGTAATGGAATCTGAACATGAATAAGTCAATAGAGAACTATAAAATCTGTAGATTAGAAACCCTTATAGCAATTGTGTCAAATCTAGACCAACATCATCAGCTGTTTACACTTGAAGAGAAGGTATTCTCAAAGATGACTAAATGCTATCAACTGTAGGTTGGTTCACATGCAAAATGATAACCTCAAATTTACTTTTTCTCTTGAGAACAATATTTTTAGATGTTGAAGGGTGAAGTATTGAAAAATTTATGCAAGAAAGAAAACAGAATAGGATCCATAGTCATGACCTGTGCAGGTCAGTAACTTTTGGCTGCAACCATTTCTTAATCAATAATTGAAATAAATATCTGGAACTACTATTTCTCTGAATATTAATAATCCTTTAATAGTCTTTTTTTTTACATTATTAGTTATTAATATCTTGTTAGGTTAAGAACTGGGTAGAGACTGCTTTATATACTATATATCTACTTAATATCTACTTCATAAAGGATAAAGCACTGTGGTGAGTGTTTGTGGGAACAGGCAAGGTGATGGTTATTTAAGTGTGCATTCCTGCAGCTCAGTGGGTTGTGGAGATATGTTCCATATCCAAGGAAGGAGAGCATTTGAATTTGTCAGAGAATCACAGAATCATTTAGGTTGGAAGAGACCTCATGAGGTTTAACCCTCCTGCTTAATCCTCAGTGTTTTTATGTAGAGCCAAGATCTGCACTTAAAAATCTGCATTAGCAGTGATCTTTTCTTAATAACTGATAAGAGGTAAGAGGCAGAACAGAAATGGAGAGAAAAGCTGGATAAGTAACTTGAATCTGAAGCACTGCTGGTTTAGACAGAGCAGGGAAAAGACACGTGCATAAGGTTTTACTATACATGGAAATAACTTTGCAATTTTCCTCAGCAGTCCTCCCTAGAGAACAATTTGCTTATTTCTATAACAATTTTTTAAACATTGTTTCTTAAATTTACATGTCGTTTTTTTCCTCTCCAATAAAATATTTTATAAGTTTTTGTAAGTCCATGGACTGCAATTATTATCCAATATATGCAAGCTACATGTTACATTAGGGCAGAACACTGCACCCAAATTTTACAAACACTGGCCAGCTGATGTCCATCCTATCACATGCAATTGTTTATTCTTTTAGAGGAAACTGGAGCCTGTGGGCTTTGATTCATAATTCCCATTTCAATAGTTACAAAATTCTCCTTCCAGTGATACAGTGCACATTTTTCTGATTTAAAAAGATGTTTTCAGAGGTAGGTCACTGTTTTCGTGTCCCCTTTGTATGAGTTAAAATGTTCAGCTGGGACCCAAATACTAAAAGTTGTTAAATGTCTGAAGCAAGATGTTGAGAACTCTTAAATTACTACTCTATCAAGAGAGATTAAATGGTAAACAGCACTCAAGCAATCAAAACTCCAATTTCAAGTTTCCTTTTAAAGAATAAAAGGTCCCCAGAAAGCCTTTTTGCATTCCTCTTCATCCAATTTTCCCTGGCAATTCAAAATCATATATGACTTGTTTGTTATAACAAACTGAGGTGGAGGTGAACCAAAAGATCCACTTTTAAATGGCAATCATTGAACATACAACCATGAATTATGCAGTGAACTTAATCTGATCCCGTGCAAGGAGGGGACCTAAACCATTGTAATATTAATGTCACATTGCCCCTTCTGCCTCAGTATAGTAGAACTGACATAAACCAGCTTGGAATGAACTCCTATTAGATGTTAACAATTTGCCATGCAGGTTAGATTCATGTCAGATAAACTCAGAGTTAAAACATCCCATTTACTTGGTACCTTGTTTCCCAGGTAAAAAAAAAAAAAAAAAAAAGGAAGTTAGGAAAAAGCCACAGAAATCCAATCTGTGAAACATTAGGGGAGTCTGAAGAAATTCCACTTTCCCCCAAGTGTGTTCTCCTGTTTTATATGTCTGAAAAGGGGATACATACATTTGTGGTGAAAGGGATCAAGATATCTCAGGGAATAATAGGAATGGGGAACAAGGACACATAGCGCATTCATCTGTGAAGGCCTGTCTATTATATATATAGACATATAGATATAAGTATACATACACATATATTTTAAAGCTCATGTATCATGTATTTGAATGTTATGAAGACATTTCCATTAACATTATGAAGTAAAACTGAGACACCAACCTTAATAATTCAATGTTTTACACAGCCTCACATAATTATTGTTCACAATTTTACCTACAATAAAGGTCACTTTTCTTTCTTTATAAGGCAGATTTTATTACTTTTCTCCCTTTGGCCCTTATTTCACACTGGCCTCAAAATCTACTTGCTCTTTTCTCTGCAGATTAAGGTGACAAAGTATTAATGCATGGGGCTAGCGCGTGGTCCATAACATGATAGTAGTTCTTGTTGATGCAATGGCAAATCATAATACTGGTTTATTCTTCCATTGAATACAGAAGATAGTTCACTCAAAAGATGGTTATTTATAATTGTGGTATACAAGCAAGGAGAAGATGGGACAAAAAACATGTCTTTATAAGAGGAGTATGGATGGAGATAGTCCCTTAATTGAGTATGTTAACTTGTGAGTAATCTATTTAAATGTTTACTACATAGCAATATGAAATGGAAGCAGTGGACCTATATCAGGTTTCTCAATCTGATCCTCCAGTATCCTAGCCATTTCTTTTATGCTGAAGTTTCTTATTTCTTATTACTGTCAGTAAGAATTGAGCATTCTGTGAAACCGAGTCTTATAACTCTGGGTTTCAAGCTACGTTACAAACAAGCTACCACTAAGATAGAGCTCTCTCTCTGAGACATACCAAAATAAGTCTTTCTCCAGCACAAACCTGTTGAAAAAATACCACATACAATCCAAAGAAGAAGCTGAAATGTGTGATGAAATTTATTTCCTTAAACTCAGACTTTCTTCTCATATTCTCTTATCCTCATTTTGCCCTTCCTTCTGTCTACTCTGATTTCTTTTCCCCACTTTGTCACCTCTTAAACATGCTCTGTTTTCTTACTGCTGGGAGAAGTTAACGTATCATTCTGCTATTTCCCAGATACTGATAGTATTTGTGATTCAGATGGCTTTAGAAACCATTGAAAGAAACAATGATATCCACTAGGGTGTTGGTGATACTTTTAAAAAACTAGGTTTGCCTACTAAAACCACTAAGTTTAAGTTGCCATTTTGAGGAGGTTAAATGAGACTCAACTAACAGATTCTTCTGAATTACATTTAATTTGATTTAACTCATCAGATGAAAATCTTTCAATAGTTTGTCTAAATTCATCCCTCTAGTTTTTTAAAAAAAACCTACATATTTTATGTCAGTGATAAAACAATGATTAGATTTCACAACAATAACTAGACAACTAACTCTTTCCCAACTGAAACTAGGACACTTCTTTAAGATATTTTTTATATTTGTTATGCATTAGTTTTGTATTCCACATCATCTCTCACCATCATCCTATTTTCTATACCAGCAAATACAAATTTGGAACAGCTTTTGTTTCCCTTAGCTGTCTAGACCATTGCTGAAAAGCTCACAAGAACAGTTGAGTTTCCATGTTCCATGCTAGCTTGAACTAAATATGATTTGGAAAATGAAATGTGAAAAACCACATATGACAAGTAGTCTACAAGTTAGCAGTCATAAAATATAAACATGGAGCAGGGCTCTTGTAAAAAGCAGAGATGTTAATGCCAGACCACTTTCTTTCCCCCTGAAACAGAAAACAAAAGAATTATTATGCAGATAAAAAAACCCTAAGGTTTATTTACAGAGGTTCTTCTACCTCACACTTCATGCAATTGACTACAAAGCTTCCATAACTTTTGTAGAAAATTAAATATTATTACAAGGGACTTGAGCGTACACAGTGCAAAAATTGATCCACAATTGTGATATGCAAAGAGAACTTGATATTGTATTTAAAGTAACGGATCAGAAAAACTGCAAAGAAATTATGAAGAAACAATAACTCTTATGGGACCAGTCCATCGTCAGCTTTTTCTTTTCCGTTACAGGACAAGTATCCCTTCTCCATTCATTTTCCTTCAGTCAAAATTCAAGATCGTAAAGAGTTTGGGAACTGGGCACTGTTTCAGTAAGCCCACTTCCAATATATTTTGAGAGAAATCGTACAAAGAAGGATAAGAAAAGAAGAGGTAATAAAATAACTAATAAGAAGAAAGAGTTAATCACTAAGATGTACATTTATGTCATGGCACAAGATCAAAGGAACTCAACATGGTTGACAAGTTTATCTATCTTGGTAGCATTCTCTCCAAACCAACAGCAAACGATGGTGAAATATTTCTCTGCATTTCTAAAGAGTTCATCCTTTGGTCATTTGCAAATTTATGTATGTAGTTCGCTGTGGATGAGAATGCTCTAATTACTGCTCTTCTATAGTTAACCCAGGCTGCAATTTTGTCAGTACTGTCTGTGTGTGAACATTTTATAAACTTGTGTGGCTCTATATATGGTATTTGCAGAAATCACCTCTTACCCTCAAAAGTGTCTCATTGTTGGATAGGTAAAAAGCTAGAGATGGAAACATTCAGGATCTTTGCACAGATATTTTTGGCCAGTTTGTGTATAAAAAAGCACACTTTTAGGCTAATAAAAGCACTTTTGAAATACTCTGAAATCATTGTGTAAAGCTTTGAAAAACACTGTCAGTAATTGGGAGAAAACTAATTTCATTTAAAACAAAATCAAGATGTAAACTGGTTACAAAGCTGCCATAGAATTTGGGTTAAAGTGAACAACCAACCAGAGAAGAAGTGGAAAGAATAAACCACTGCCTTCATAACAGCCAAAACTCAGAAGGCCTTCTGGTTTGTAACAACGTATGTTCCTTACAAATTCAATGATGATGGAAGTAAATAGATATATTAACCTGAAAAACAGTGGTCACTGACTATGATGGATATCCATGTACTAAAGGACAAGTCAGTAATTGCATTCTGAATACACCATTATCGTTTACTTTTTAGAACACAGAAAAGGGATAATATGTTGAGTTTTGCTCCATAAATGCTAACACAAATGTTAATTTTACTGCATAACGAAGTGAGAGCACGGTATAACAATTAAGAGTAAAGAAAACCAATTAATTAATCTATCACATCCTACAGTTAATTAGTGTGCTCTTTTTCTTTTTTTTCCCCATAGTTCACCTTTTTGTTGCATTCACTACAAAAATATCTTTAGAATTTGGTTTATTATTGGTTCTTATTTACAGTTGTATTTTTGAATACCCTATACCATGGACACAGTTTCAGTGTTATAATCCTTTTATTGGTCTTCTGGTAGTCCATATCTAGTTTATCCCCTTTGCCTAGACATGCCAGCTGTGCCAGCTGCCTGCAATTTTAATTTGAGCTGTCAGAAATAGGGACCTTGGCCATTAATTATTTTGTGAGGACTTTCATTGTTGATCCATAAGAAGACCAATTATTTGTGAGTTCAGCATCTCCGGGGAGCCCACACAGACCACTTTCCCAGCACAGCTGTATGTGAGGCAGATCCAAACACACGCAATTCAAAATCACCTGCTGCACTGCTTTGTCCCATGAAGAATTCCGTATCCACTTGGTGCCACCTCTGGGATACACAGGAAGAACAGCAGAGTGTTTCATATGGAACATGGATAGTACATATTGACATGCTTTAGATTTTTCTTTCCCTCACCCTAGAAGGTATGTAGGTCTACAATTAGGTCTGCGTTGTTCCAAGGTGCAGACCTGTAATTGGTTTTGAGTGTGGCTTGTTTGAATTAGTAACGAGTGTGGTAGGAGGGCTTTGGGATCTGCTGAGCAAACAGCTGCAACAAGCTACTCAGCTCCATTACAAGCAGGAACATGAACAGTCAGAATACTCAAAAACTCTGTGAGGATACAGAGAACTATTTGTTCATATAGCAGGCTGATCTGGCAAGATAAGACATGGGAAAGGGAATATAACTGTTATTTTCCTTGTAAAATCCAAACCCATTCTACTAATTTCTGTTGTTTCCACTTGCTTTCTCACCCACAGCAGGAAAATTGGATTTATGTTTACTCTATGTTTCTCCTTTTTTACTAAATTAATTCCTCAGCTGAGTATTCTGGATTTTTTCATCCTTAATTATAACATGTCTTTCTACTCCCAAAGAAATGGAGTACTGTATTTCTTGCAATAATCCTTGGAAATCCTGTTTAAAAGTCTCCTATTTAGGGTCCCATTAAAATAAACCCATGCCTCTCTGAGAGCTCAAAACGGGGAGTCAGACACCAAGTAACAGGTGAGCAAACAGCCGAATGGAGGAAGGAAGTGGGAGGACAGCGGGCTATCAGTGCAGGGGTTGCTTCATAAATTGTCCCAGACAGCTCAGTAATAAGGAGACAGGATCAAGTAAGGACCGTCTTCTGGTCTGTGTTTCAGCAGAATAATTTAAAAAAATAAATAATTCTCTTCTCCAGGATGTTCCACAATAATGTTTTAGTGATGAGCTTTCTTTTCCCTAAGACCTATGAGTTCCTGCTGTACTGTACAAGGAAAAGCAATGATTTTCAGGCCATAATTTTTATGCATTGGTAGCATGAAGTATTACACTTCATTTTCTAGGATTAGCTATAAAATTAATCTTAAGTATTATAAATAGCATTATGATTTTCATAACTAGCTGCATTTGGAAAAACAACAAAAAATAGGATGGAGGGGAATGAACTGAAATTCTACTTTCCCACAAACTACAAAAGGCTGACACTGGAGTCATTCATTTGGGACACAGAGTCAAGTTCGTGTCCTACTCCAACTAGGTAACCCCTTCTAGGACACTCCTTCTAGGTAAGTCATTTAAATGTGGAACTATGGAGTTAGTATATGGGGTTCTCTCATACATGTTGAAGGAGTCCTCTTTTGTACAGAATCATTTACATTGCAGCCACATCAGCTTTTTCCAAAGAAACCACATAATATCAAAAAGTCATGACTATGTCTGTTGTCTACTAAAACACTAATAATAATGAGAATAACAATAATAACACTTTATTATTTACTATCTGGTTTTACTAAATATATATGTGGCAAACTGATTTTTTTTAGTAGTCAAAACTTCTCTTGTAACGCTGTTGAGCAAAGACTGACAAGCTTATCCTTTACAATTCACTGAATATTAGACTGTGGTAGTTATTTGGATACTCTTTTTAGAAACACAAAAAGTATCTTGATATTCTTTAGTCTTCAAGAGATTACTTTATACTATTAGGTAGTTTTGACTCAAGAGAAGTTACATGCTCTGTCTAACTTTTATTTCTAGACTTTATTTAGATGTAACTAGTTTAGATTAATTCCAAATGAAAAGCCAGTGATGATATGATTGAATTAGAAAACTATGTGCTTCTGAGATCAGGAATTTCCCTAGCTGTTGCTTTTAAAAGATGACAGTCTCATGATTTGAGTTCTTTTTATTATTTTTTGTTGTTGCAAGGTCTAAATTGTTAATCTTCAGAATTAGTAAACAGAATACATTTTATCACAATTAAAATATTTACAGGGTCTCCTGCTTTGTAAGCAGAAATGTTATTTTTGGCTGTGCTGTTCTCTGTGAGTTAAGAGATATATTTACAGAAACAGCATAGAAAATACAAACAAAAGTGTTAATTTAATACTTTTTGAAATGTTGGAGTAAAATATACTTTGTAAATGACAATGTGAGTATAGTCCCGTTTTTCCCAGTCCTATTTATTCTAGTCCTATGCCATAGGTTTACAAAAATGCTAACACGCTGGCTGGATCGATAACCTCTGTGGACTTCTGGACAGCGGCATCAATTACTGTGCTGTTCCCCAGTGAAAAACAGCTGCTGATATGATGATTTATTAAGCAGCATGGCTGCCCTGGAAGAAGACAAAAGGCCTTATTCTTCTCTCACTTTCCCATACATGAAACCAGAAGAATTTCATTGACTTCAAAGGAGCTACTCTTGTTTTACTGAAGAATGAGGCAGATCTGAATCAAGTTTGAGTCCTGTATGCTGACAGGTTAAAGGAAAGTGTATCCATTACACAGTTAGTGTACAGAACAAAGCAGATCTGATCACTCGTGAGCTCCTTGCTGGGATAAGTTGTTCATTAAAGGAAGAAAGATGTCAAAAAGTGAGCAGATGAGAATATCAATAATATTTCTTCATTAATCATCTGAAAGGTCAGTCCTTAACAACAGACACCATTGTCATTCTTAAAATCCACCACAAGCAACTAAACTGGAATACCCTTGAGGAAGCAGTAACTCAATCAGAAGCAATGAGTGCCTACGAGGCAGGTGTTTCCTTATGCTTCTGTTTTTAAATTGTGACAAATGATTTATGCAAATCAAAATGAGAAAACTAAAACTGACAGGTGAGAAAGAAGTTTTAATTTAAGACTTAAAAGCTGTCAGGGTTTTTCATTCAACCTAACAGCAAAGCTGGGAAAAGGAGCTCCCTAAGACTGGTCCGGCACTTTTCCCACTAAGCAGTGTAGTCTCTCTCACCATACACTTAACACAGCTCCAAAAAGGGAGCATAGATTGCTGCCTTATCTGAAAAGCAGTAACAGAAAGGCAACTAAGATTAGAATTTCAGTTTCCACATTTAAACAGGCTCAAACAAAACTTAACTGATCTTTGTCAATAAAGAATATAGTTCATTTGGGCCAGATTTATTTTCCCTGCTTTGTTTTCTTAAATAATATTCAACAAAGAAAGCTAAAGTGCTTTGATTTCCAAATAAGATCCATTTCTAAAATTACATATTGATGGTAAATTTGGGTAGGTATTTTCCTTTTAGATAATTGGTAACTACTAGCACTGTCAAAGCTGGAAGGAAGCAATAGAATCTGCAAATTATTGGTCAAAAGTATTTCAGGGCTTTGGATACAACTTTTGCCTTTGGATGAAGCATACTAACAGAATCAGATAGATACACAAAAAATTTGGCTGCCTGAAGTGCAAATGCAGTATGCAAGCTTCTGCATGTCGTATTTTCTTTAGTGCCCTACTTTTGTGTGACCAGTTAGTTTCCTTTACTCATGGCTCTAACCTAAAATTATCTTTTTAAAGCTTTCATTTAGATGGGGTTTTCCATTTTAATCTATATGTCCATGGAAAAGTTTTTTTCTAGGTACTTTGATGCTAGACGAACAACTAGAGAATATGTATGATATAAAACCAATAATCGAGTGTGATTATGACAGAGATTGTATGATCCCATGCCTTTAAAAACACTGCTGTACTTCAGTGTATGGATACCCCCTTTATATCCTTTTGAAAAGTTGGTGTTGATACAGTTTCTGCAAGGATTCATTAACTCTTTTTTGCAAAAAATGCAGTGCTAATATAATCATACTATTATTAATAAAAGTAATCATGACAAAAACACTAGAAAAAAGTGAAAAAATGGGAGCAAATAATTAGTTTAGAACTAAAAAAAAAACCCTTCAAAAGTGGTTTTATTGAATATTTACAGAGAAAAAAACCCCAAACAACAGCAAATAACATTGCTATACAAAGTGAGTTCAGAATAGAGGGTTAAAACCAAACAGTAGGAAGAGGGTTTGCGAAGAACAAAGTCTTCAGTCAAGGCAACTTTCACAGGACCACAGAAAAAACAGGTGGACACTAACAGCTTGTGGGATGAGAAACGAATTTTACTACAAAATACCTAGGGACTAAGAAATTAGTCCCTCCATGTGTAGTGAGAACTGTCTTTATGAAGATCTAAGGTAAGCAGGGTAAAAGGAAATGGGTCATATAAACTGATTTTCCAGAGGCTTTATCTACTGTGGGATAAATTTCTGCATGTACTTGTTTTATCCAATATGTATCTTATTGTTTTAAAACAGAGTTTATGCAGTCTCTGTGATTGGGCTTCAGGAATCACTTACTCTGAAATACTGAAACAAAGTAGAGCTCAATTTTCCTAGAATTGTGCTATTTCACACTACTAAGGGAAAGAAGTAGGCAGAAACAGTAATCTGGCACAGACTAAATCTCATTCTTGTGAATGTAGTTGATTGTGAATGTAGTTGATTGTGACAATCAAACAAAATATACATGAAGGCTGCAGTCTCATATCAGATTAGAGAAAGAAATAAAAAGATATCTACTGTATGCTGTGCAAGCACTCACAATTCTCATCTCTCTGATTTGAAGCATGTATCTAAACTCTGGTCTTGGGCGTTCCAAATGCATATGCTGACCCATGACTCATTGGCAGTTTTCTATTTCTGTTTTCAAAACTGGATAAATAAACATCCCTTGGTTAATCAAGGATAATCTATTAAATATGGAAAGTAGTTATGATTAATTATTAATGTTATTAGACTTATGTTTAAAGGCCTTTATGAAAAACAGTCTTTCAACTTGCTAGCCAAGCACATCATGGGATCCTTCTCTTAGGAGCTTACAATTTGCATGAGGAAAGAATTACGGTCAAAGAGTAAATGCTAGTATAAGAGGACAATTTCTGGTAATTCTTCACTTCTCTTGATATTTTGTTGTTGGGTCTTAGTAATTGAAGAAAAAATTTTACATAGATGGTGCAAATTCAAAGAAAATGCAAATTCAAGCTTCCAAGCAGCTATTTGGTGTGACTCACACTCCAATTTATTAATAGTAGATGTATGAGCACACAGGTGGAAGTAGAAGCTAAAAGGCCAATAAGCACTCTGAACTTTCCCAGCATATCACAATTACAAAACCACATGTGTTAAAGGCTGTGGCTGGGTGCAAAGACGTAAAAAAACCACAAAGCAAAATAAACCAGTGCACTTAAATGATTTTTTAATTGGTGGTCTGTAATTTCACTTGGATTCCAATGACAAGCAGGTCAAGAGAGTGTTTCAGGTTTGATTTGAACACAGGAAACCTTTGCTGACTACTGAAATTAGCAGTGTAAGTATTGAGTAAAACTTGTTAATCATGAAATTTTTATTGACAATATTCCACTGAAATCTTGCAGCAAATTGCAATTATTATCATGTCTCCCTATAGATTCAGGTCATTACTGGAGAAGCCCATAAGTTAGTTATTGAAAGAAAAGGTTATAATAACAATGTAAAAATTACAAATATTCAAAGAAAGATGATGAAGCAATAAACCCCAGCAGTTTTATGCTAGCAGTAGAGACAGTGGAAGAAACTCATGTGTTTTATCTTAGGTACCTAAAAATTGAATATGCTGAAGTGTGAATGAGCTACGCATCCTAGGTCCCTTTCACAGTCAGTGGAGATAAAAGACTGCCTTCAAAGGGCAACTCATCTAATTCCAAGACAAATGTCTAGAAGAGACCAGAGGCATTAAATTCTGTCTGTTGTGTATCTCTTCTTTGACTTTAATGGGACTGTAGGAGGATTAAGTTGTATTTACACAAATTTGTGCTGTAGAAAACACCAGATGACACTGTGTTAGAGTTTTATAGCCTGTTTTTTCATTACCTTTACCTGCATATTGGGTCTGTTTGCTAAATATATGTGAAAGATGGTGTGTCTTCTTCCTCATCTTTAGGAGATGAAAGTAGAGTTGTTCCTTCATTCTACTGAGGGAACTGGCCATATTTAGTTTGGAGAAGAGGAGGCTGAGGGGAGACCTCATTGCCCTCTACAACTACCTGAAAGGAGGTTGTAAAGAAGTGGGTGTTGGACTCTTCTCCCAAGGGAATAAGGACGGGACCAGAGGAAATGGTCTGAAGTTGCAGCAGGGGAGGTTTAGATTAGATATTAAAATTACTTTACTGAAAGAGTGGTCAGGCACTGGAACAGCCTGCCCAGGGAGGTGGTGGAGTCACCACCCCTGGAGGTATTTAAGAAACGTGTAGACATGGCTCTTCAGGGCATGCTCTAGTGGCCAAGACTGTGGGGGTGTTTTCTGTGTATATGGTTGGACTCCGTGATCTCAGAGGTCCTTTCCAACCGTTAAGATTCTGTGATACTGAGGGAAAGGTCTGCAAGTCCATTAAGACTTAGTGTTGATAATCTCTACAGGGAAGTATGAAACATCAGTATCATCTTTACCAGCATAAAGAGCCAAGGTCACATATGAAGTCATAAATAATGTTGCAAAAGGACTTGAACTTATCTTGACCATTCACCCAAGACCACACTAATCTAGTTAAACCATAAAAGATACATTCGGACAACTGTACCAAAACTCTTCTCTATAACACATAGGCTTTCTCTCACTAGCAATAAAGCACAAAGAAATCACATATGAAAACCAAACAAGATAAAACAGTTTAGTAGCAATAATCACCCCTCTAAGCACAGAATACAAGTTTCTATCTAACTGACCTTTTGCAATTTGCCTTTCCCTGGCAGAAATGGTATCACATTAAATCTATATAAACTATTCTGAGAATCTGAATCATAACCTCATTATAAGCATGAAGTTCTCTTTTTTATGTCATGTGTTTTATTTTGTAACACTACTGAAAGTGTATTTTCATCATTAAAACCCTGCATTTTTTAGTCCGTGTTTTGTACTGTCATATATGCAATGATTTAACTAGAACTATCCCTGACTTGAGTCTCAGTTTCAAGGAGATCACAGTGAGTTTCACTGTTCTACAGAAATACAATCTTAAACACACAAGCCACTGCACTAACAATAATTAATGACAAGATCTGTGTGGGAGAGGAAATTATGGTCTTCATGATTAAGGATTTGTACAGGCAGCAAGCACACAGTTTCTGCTATAAAAGATAAATATAAAATGTGGTTCAGGACCTTATACTGCATTTGGAATCTAACCTAAGAATGAACTTTTATCTGCACCCCACAGCTTTTATTTTTTATGTCAACCACTTTCTGGGAAGTTTAGTAGATGTCTCCTTTTTAATCCATGAGCAACCAGATTTCCTTCCGAGGGTGTAAATGCTTTATTTTACCAAGGACGTGGTAACTATTTATAACAAGGAAAGGCCTGATGCCACACCACTATTTTCTAACACATTTACCTCCTCCAGTTTCTCTCTGGTAAAAAGTAATTCTCTGTCTTTTATTTTGCACCCAAAAAAAAGTAAATAAAAAACCATAAGCTCATAGATCAAAGAAAATGTAGGGAGTACCCATACAGAGACTGCACATTACACTTAGAAAATGGATTGAGTAAATAACAATGGGAGAGAGGTAGGAGAAAAACGGGGTCCAACAGGGATGTCTTCTCTTGTGCTGTGTGCTTAGGATCAGGCAGGATGTTCTGTGGTGTCCGAAGTCCTAACATCACTCAATGAGCCCTCCCTTCCCAGCTGGCAATGCTGTGGAAATAGCAGTCAGAAGACAGTTGGAGGTAAAACTCAGCAGAGCAGCTGCAGGAGTTCATGAAAAGACTTTTAAACACCAGCTTGCTTTATACATCATATATTCCTCTCCTTGATTTTGTAGTTAAATTTGTCCTAGCAATCCTGCAGTACTGGTTGCGAGAGGAGAGGAGAGGAGAGGAGAGGAGAGGAGAGGAGAGGAGAGGAGAGGAGAGGAGTACATGCCTTCCCATGTACAACCGTTTTCCTTATTCTTGTGTTTTAGACTACATAAAGTCCTTTGAGATAAGGACTGTGTCTTATATGTTTGAAAAATATCACTTTTGTGCTCTCAAACAATGGGCATCACGGCAAAAGCAACAGATTTTCTAAAGTCTGAATCTCAGTGCACAAGGAAGAATAAGCATGAAGTGACAGTGTCAGTGGATGAAGGTATGAAGTTTGCAGAGAGAGAACAAAATGATCAAGCTTGGCATTGTTTGACTGGTCTTAGACAGCTTGAATCATTTGACTCCCTGGGTTTTGAAGCACACAATGCAGGAAATAAGATGAATGTGCAATCAGTTCTTTCACTTGATGCTAATCACCAGAATTTAGGAGTAATTTTTCTGCATCATATCCTTTCAGTAGCAACAGGCTCATTCCCAAAGTGTGCAAAGATAGGACTAAGATTCTCTCTCTACTCACCAAAACTATATTTGCTTCCTTTTCTGAAGTAACGTTTCTCCTACACCCAGCACAACTGTGTCTAATAACACTACATTTTCGTGACTTTTTAATCCAGAAAGTGAGAGAATATAGTACAGCTCGTGTGAGTTTAGAAACTTGTTCTGTGTCCCGTCACAACTTCTGAGCAATGTGTTAAGCATTGGCACTATCACTAGGAAGAGATCAGAAGATGTGATCTCATTTACATGAAGCTTAACAGCAATAGATGTGACTCCTGACACTTTTCTATAGCAGTAAATTTTACTGCAGCTGACAAAAGTATAGCTGTTTTGCAAAGGATGAAACTGCTGGTTTAAACACATAAATCCTGCTTAACTGCTTAATTTTTAAACTGTATATGATACTTTCTTCCAGATATAAGCATAAAAGGGCATATACTTGCCTGATGTTTGCAAAAAAGAAGTGTTTTGGAAGATATCTGCTGCCAAAGCGTGCAGAAGTCTCATGTATCACTATGGAAAGGTAAGAAACACAAACTGTTTCTAGAGCAATAAAAGTTTATTTTATGTTCCATTCTCTTTAACAATGGCTGCTATTACTTCAAATCTCTGTTGGCAATAAAAAAGGGCACAATATAATCTCTTTCAAATGTGCTTGCTTAAAAAAAATGAGGCTACCTTCCAATGGTGGCAAAAAGTTGCAGGGAGACTGGATGTAGATCAGAGCTGAGGGTAAGGAAATAATAGACTTATAAAAGTATCTGCACATAGAAACTGCATTCTACAAAAAGCAGCCTGGGGGAAAAGTATCCCTTTGAAACATTTTTGTGCTGAGCGACACCTTTGGGAATCAAATTTATAGCAGGATCTGCTACGCCAACAGCAGAGCATCAGAAAGAGGGAGGACCCTTTTTGTAATACAGAGTCCAGAGAATAACAGGTTCAAGCTGCCCACAAATAAATGTTGTTTCAGAAAGGGCTAGAAATCTGAAAATACTGTTTTATGCTTTGTTGCGTGCACTTACCTTGCAGAAAAACGCAACAGACATAAAATTGGGAATTAATCAGAATTAATTCTACTACTCGGGTTGCTATCTCATTCTCTTCCTGAATTTCATTAAAAAATAAAGAACAGCAAGTCAATTTTTTATATATATATACATTTTTGTATATATAAAAATACATGAAATTTAATAAATATATGAAGGTAAAACTAACATGGAAAAACTTTGATCCTATATGTTTTGTGCCCCAAAGTTCCACCTGAAAAAGAAGGGTAAAGAGCATAGACTCATGCCTTAAATTAAATGTTTTAAAAAAAAATCTGGGATTCTATGCTAATGTCTTAAATAAGCATTCTTCTCAATATAAATTCATCTGTATTTTTAGGATATGCAGAATAACTAACATGCTAAAAAATTAACTATGCAAGACAAACCTATACCCATGATAAACCCTGATTTTGTTGATATCTACTTTGGACAATTATGCTCCCTGCTTCATTTCTATTTTTATCATTTTATCACATTGTCTAATTTCCCTACTATGAGTGTTCTTAAATTGCACCATGCTAGCCTAACATATTAATGTCTCTTTTAATGATGTTATTTCAAAATTATACCTCCTTGGTTTGTCTGCACTGGACAGCATTATTTTAAAAGACTCAAGGCTGATCTCTAATTACCATGAAGACTTAAAGAGTTAAATGTACTTGCCTGAAGTTTACAAGCTACTTCTCAATTTAACAATATGTAAATTAATTTGAGTTCTGCCTAAAGAATGGATAGGTTAATAAAAGAAAAGCAGAGAATATTTACCCCATGTGTTCTTTCTGCTTGTTTTAGGAAAACTTATTTCTCTGTGTATTTTTTCTAAAGTCAAAGTGATCTTTTGTAGCTACTTAGGTCCGAGTTCCAACTATATCTATATGACTCATATTTCTTTGCAATAGAACCTAAGAGTACCTTTATTTGTGAAAATGTTTTACCTGCATCAGGCAAAATCCCTAGATTCTTTAGTAAAGAGAATGTGTATTTCACCTTCAGAAAAACATATTACACCCTATTTGCATGTCTGTCTTCTCTTTAAATAAATTTGAGTTTGAATGTAATCACTTACGTGTTAGTGATTAAAACCAGCGCTGAGGTTGTTCCTCCTCACAAAACCTACCAGGCTGGCATGTTTTGTTACAAAGCTTTGCCCAACTCGCCAAAGTATGTTAATGTTGAAATGGCCTCTTTGTCTTCTCTTGAATTCATTCTGCAGATAAGGCATAGGCTTCTTCCTTACATCACACTTACCCTACCCTTCAACCTTGTCTGTAATGTTCAAGGATCTTTACCAGAGGACAACTGATATATGGTCTTTACAAGGTTCCATGCATCCTTATGTATGCAAATCATATAGGAAGAGCTTTGACGATGCTTTCATTTCAAAGTGCATGAAAGTAGTATGTTAATTATTGTTTTTACACACTTATGCATATTCAGCTTTAAAAACTCATATTTCCATACTCTCTGACTGATGCAATCAAAACCCATAAACAATCATTTTCAAGAATTTACAAGGTGACCGAGTTACTTTTTATTTGAAATTATGAATGTGAAAGAATTTCAGTGACAATCCAGTCTAGCTATGGATGTGGAACATTGTATTTTCAATAAACGATTCAAATTTTGTGCAAAATTAAAAAATTAATAAGTCTCTATATCAAGGTAGCGTTAAGAGAAATTTAATCAATATCAATAAAAAAAGAATGTCAAAAGTTTAGTGATGGAGAGTAGAACTGAATAGAAATACTTCTGTCAGGTGAAGAGAAGACTGGATATCTGAGTTCTGGTTAATCAATTCATTGCATGGGAACTTCTGTCTGTATTTATGGCATGGTAATAGCCATAACACCTTCATATGAACAGATACAACAGATCCAACTTGATTTCATTTGTTGGGAAACTATGAAGATCAATCTGTGATTACAAGTTAGTACAGATTAGCTTTCCCATTATGATGAATGCTAGTTGCTATTTTTATTGTTCTTCAAGAAGGAAACAAGACCAAAGCAGCATTTTTGTTCTTCTTGTGTGTCATGTTTAAAATGAATTCATTAGCAGCTGTCAGCCCCCAAGGAAGAGTGTCGACACTGATGAAGACAACATCTAAAGGTTTCATCTTACCTTCATTTATCTCTTGTCCCCAGAAGGTATGAATCCATAAAAAAAAAGAAACTCCAAAGTAATGACTGCTTTTGTCTTTTGTTCCAATGTGTTTAGAATGTAGCTGTTCAGGCATGAATGTTGGCTCCAAATGTCAATGACACCTGTTTTTTTTATACAAAGAACATTGAGAGAAAGAGTTACAAGGCTGAACTTTACTGTAGGTCTCTCTGCTACTGTTCCCATGAGATATTACTTCACAACAGAAATGCTGATTTGATTTATTATATCTGCAATAAAACATGCATTCCTCTGTTATATAATATTGCAGAAAAATGTTCTTTTTTAAAATTTCAGCACAAAATGAGGCTAAGCAGATATCGTATGGGAGATGGTTGTTTATGCAAGATGGTTGATATCATGAAACAGTTACTATGGCTAGAGATGACTTTCCATTGCAGTTTTCAGCCTATGTATGTGATAAAACTGGAACTGCTGAAAGGCCAGCGTTAAGGCTCAGCATATATTCCTGGATTTATGCAGTAACCCAGGTATTAAGCCTTTGAGCACAGAAATGGCTTAAACTTGGACACCTGGTCCATGGATCATCAGGGGGGTGCCTAAGTGTTCTAAACATTAAATGGGGACAATTACATGCTTTTTAAAGATAGTCAATGCTTTTAGAAAACTTTACATTCTTTCCTCTTAGAGAAAATACTAGCCCTATAGGAAATACATAAGCATTTGTAGACAATGTGAAGGCAGATTTTTGGAAATCACTTTGTTACAGTTGCATATTTAAATTTTAGTTAAACAGAAATTCTACTCAAGTGAAATTTAGACTCTGAGACACCTCAGTAAATCTAGAATTTAATATTAGAAGACTTCTAGCTATTTTATAGTACTTTCATCGATTTAAAAAAAAAATATTTAATACAAGCAGCATTTGTTTGCTGGATTGAGACAAGAGTTTCCCATTCATTTGAGCTATTGTTGATGTTCTTACAGAGATTTACATTATTAAATTACTAATTCCACTTAATAGACAGAATAGTTTCCACTAACTTCAGTGAAGCATTTAATAGACTGTTTATGTAAGAATTCAGCAGTTGACAGAGGATTCTGTCCTTGTAGAGAAAGCCAATAGTTATACATTTAGGTAAAAAATATTTTGCATTCAACATCCATTTTAGCTGAAAATTCAGGGGGTTTCATTATATATGCATGCTGTGTTATATATTGTATTTGTATTATATATCTATGCATGACACTCCTGTTAAACACTTTTTGCCACAATGTGCTGGTGTTAAAGGTCTCCCTATTTGATTTTTTGCTCAGATGAGACATAGTGTTCCCTCTGTTGGAGCTGCCAATTTTGACAACATCCAGTGCAAAACACAGGAATGCAGCCTCCTCTCTTTCTCTGTCAGTGATGGTTCAAAGGAAGAATGAACACCTGAGTTCATGCATTGAGGTTACAAAGCTTTTCAGATACAACATTCTTAGCCACAGAAAATAGAAAAAAAAAGGTGAAATGAAGCATGTAAAATATCTTATTGGATACCAGTTGAGAAATCAGGTTAGCTGAAAAATAAGGTGGAAATTAGTGAATCCCTCACTGAAATATTTTATAAACTTGTTGAAGGTTTAATTTGCTTATGAGAGATTGACTTTTTAAAAAAAAAAATATTTCTTACCACTTAAATTTTCAAAATATTGGAATGTAAAACTTTTTCACAAATTCTAATTTAATGATTGCCATTTCAGTATAATGAACTCTACTGTGATTAAACTACAATTACATGCTTAAGTATCACATTTTCCACTAAAAATGGTTATCATATTGTTTATTTGCTGTTTAATAATACAATTTTCATTTTCTTTCAGTAGGGGTAATTTTAGAAAGTAATTAAAAATGCTACTGTTCTTTACTTCCAAAACCAAGTAATTATGATTGTATTTCCATTGAACGCATTTGCAGAACTCTTATAGCTTCAAAAGATGGAATTTCTACACATTATACTAAGGCATTATGTGGGTGTTTTTTTTTTTCTTTTCCATGTTTGAAACTGAATATGACATTAAGAAAATAAAAACGGAACTGGAAGAACCTTTCAAGCTGTATGACAATGAAGATCATTGAAGGAAGTTCTTTGAACCAACTGTATTTTATATTACATAAAATTTGCTACACATTCATATTCTGAAGTATTCATGAAGTTTCAGGAGAATCGTTTATCAATCATAGTCTAATTGGCCTCACTATGTGGTTACCATGACTTGGACTGCAATGGAAGAATGTATAACTCAGTATAAATACAAATGAAAGAATGAGGCATCCTAAACCCTGACACAAATTCTTCAATAAAGAAAAGGAACTTTTTACATACACAGATGTTATTTAGCTGATTGCTATGAAAAAAAGACTTTTGAAAGGGTTACTGGTCAAGTCATTCTTTGACATTGTAATTTCTACTTTTGCTTAAAACAATGGCAGTCCCTGGAACTGGTTAGTAAGAAATACAGACAAGTGCACCTTGTTATGTAAAAGAGCCCTTCATTTGCCTGCTATAATACTGCTTATGCATCTGTTTGCAATTACAAAAATGGCACCTAACTTTGAACTTTGAATCCCATGAGAAGCACTGGTGCTCCTAGGTGCCAAACAAAAATAAAGATGTCAAACATATGTTGGCACAAACACACTCTTTCTTCTCTTTGTGGATCCAACTATCCATTTTGCTAGTGGCATCTGGAGACAAAGAAAAAATGCATGTTGAAGCCAATGTTATTACACTATGGCTCCAGTTTCTTCAGTAATACGTAATTCTACCTACCCTGCCCCCTTTTTCCCCTCTCAAAAGGGACTGATTGCACACGTAAATTTAAATATGTCCAAAAAAATCTCTTCCTACGTCTTTATCAAGTGTAGACAGAGGCTATATAAATATCTATTGCTACTTTGCAAAATAGTATAATCTTGAAGGGGGAGGGAGAGGAAAATTGGGGTGCTTTTTCACCTTTATTATTCACCTTTGATCTTTATTTATGTTTAACCCCTTTCTTTACTTCTGCAAATTTAAATCTTTCTTATCTGTTCATTTAAAGATATCTCTGTCACCAGAACAGTATCATTCTCAAGTGGATTTGGAAGCCATCCATTCTGTTTTGCTGACAATGTTGTATGTCCAGTGTATCAGAAAAGACAGCCCCACTATTAATGAACACATTAATCTTAATCTGCCTATAGTTCTTTTTATTATCCAGTACTCTGTAGAGGAAAAGAAAGATTAAATAAATCTCCTTTTTAGATAAGAGTGTAAAACTTGCACAGAAAATTGCATATTTGCAATTATCATGTCAAGACCTCCCTGTTCTTACCCTCACCCAATTCTTTCAAGAGGATTATGGCTACCTTTGAAGTAGCATTTATAAGGGTAGAGTCCAAAATAGGTTAAATAGCTGCTCCAGCTTGAGAGATTTTTGTCTTTTTTATCACCTTCCCTAAGAAAATGTCCCGACATAACAGGCTTTCTTTCAGCATCATTAGCTCTTAACAGGTGGCCAGAATTTGCTACGTGTTTTTAAAACATAACCTCTTTGCAGAGGTTGAGGATCACAAGAAAAATGTTACAGAAGGATACATTTAAAATGATGCTTATAAGTGAAACATTACTCCAGGGAACATTTAGGGAAATGTTCCAGGGAAACAGGGACAGGGAAAAAGCCAACAGTCCTGGGCAATGGTCATTAAGTTGCTGATCTGGAAATTAAATATAAAATGCACAATCACATAGTTTATTATAATGCACACAGAAAAAAAAAATCTTAAAAAAGCAGTAGTATCCACAAAGTTTTAGCAAAATGCAATGCCTTTGCCTCTGTATTATGACATTTCAGAATTTAATCTGAGTTGTCTTGCTATCGTGCAGCAAAAGAGTGTAAAAATGTGGGGAGGATTTGTTCTTTGTTTGGTTTTTTTTTGTTTTGTTTTGTTTTGTTTTTTTTTTTTAAATGAATCTTACCAGGCAAGGTAGACTTTGATTCTTGGCTCAGTATCTGTAAAAGATGACTTATGTAAAAGTTAGCTATTTATTGTATGTACTTTCTTTTATTTTTGTCTTTAATGTTTTCTGTTTTCATACTATATGTAGTTACTCCTCATACTAATTCTACTACCAATATTAGCACCAGCGCCTGAGGCCTAAATAGCATCTTCTATCAGATAACATAATGGCTTCTGTTTAAGCTGACATCTCAATAATGCATTACATCTCTATTACACTGCAGTCCAAACAGTACTCTATAAAGCAAGCCTTCTTTATATAGATCACCTGCTGATGTGAATAGAGAAGCTGCCTGCTCGTTTGGTTATGAGTGATAGCTGCACATCACAATTACCACTAACATGGTAATTGTTTCACAGAGTTGCTTAATGACATATACAGGCATCTTAGCAAATTTCATTAAACTCGCCCAAGTTATGTGTGTCTCTAGGGAGAAGAGGGGGGAAGAATTAATTCCAACCCTCTTTATCCCAGGAGAGCTTAAAGAATTTTAGCTTTCTTGATAACAATTGCACCATACGCGGTTTCAAGAGTTTTCCAGCTATTATATGTAATCAGAAAAAAGCCAGGATGATAAGCTTGCTGAACAACACCTTTTATTGCAATTTGCAGGGAAGATCTGGATAGGCTGATGATGCTAATGTCTATTTTATAGAAGACAAAGTATAAGGCTTTTGTATAATTGAGCATGTCTTCCCAATATAACTGAAAAAAATTGTTTTCTTTCAGTTACCAATGAATAAAACACATTTTGTTTTTTAACTTTCAGGTGCTATGAAATATGTCTGTTTCACTGGGCGAGTACAACCTCACATGGGTGTTTCAGAGACTTCCCATGACACAGTGTGCTGGCACTACAGGATCAGGAATTGTGGGAGGGAATGCCTTTGAACTTCCCTCTCTCTTGTTTGACCCGAACACCTGCATCCTGGATGGTATCTCTCCAAGTTCGTCATGACACTTCAATAGGAAATGGTGATCATAACAGATTCACTGAAGTCTTGCACACCAAAAGGAAATAAGGGCAGGTCTCACATGAGCAATAGCTCTTTATGCTGTGGTCTTCAAAAAAGAATAATGTAATAATGGGAGTAAAAGAATTTAAATAATTGCTATGACTTTAAGAAAAAGCAGCTTTCTGTCTCTGTTAGATTATTTTTTTCCAAATGCTGACAATGTTCTTTAAGAATACAGTTATGTGTAACTATATATTTTATTTTATATATACATTATATATAACTATATAATTTTTTAATTAAGGCATATATAACTTCAGAATGATAGTCCTTTATGCTTCATGTGGGACATGCCATTAACTGCAGAATTATTTATCGTCTAGTAGGTCTGATTCTAGTTTCTTGCTTTACTGAATTTGGAAAGATTTCTGAGACTGATAAAAGAAAATTGCACAGGTAGTTAAACTACCCCATCAAACCAGGAAGTCAGCAAGAAGAGGTCAAAGAGAAAATACAGGACAGATGGATAATAGCACTGACTTTTGCCCAAGGGGGCAAATATTCTTTTGGATGTATGTACTGAGTGAACTGGAGAGACAGAACATTTGTCTGCCCTGGCAGTCTGAAATTTGCTAGTAAAGTAACCATATGTCTAGCCATGGAAAATTCAAAGTGAATGACACAGTAAATGACACCTGCCAAGATCTTCATAATTCTCTGGAGGTTCAAAGTTCCACCACAGTGGTTTAATACTGTATTCACTTTTTCACTGATCATGAACTGCCCTTATATGTTAGAACTCTCTAGTGCTTTTTGAAGACTGTAGGATACTTTTGATTCATGAAGAAATAATTCGCCATTCAAATGTTATAAAATGATTGAATCTTTAAAACCAGATAAAAATATTTTCAGGATGTTTTTTGAGAAAGGACATTAGGCAAAGTGTGAGTACTTATTTGATGATAAATGAAGCAAGAAACATACCATGTCCCTACTTTTTCTAAGGATGGGTAACTTGCACTCATTCTGTTAAATTTTAACATTATCAAACAGACAAACATTGGCAAAATGCCCCAATAAAAGTAATGTCCTTTTAAACTTGTTATTTAAAATCTCAATATGTTTATGTATATGTATTTTGTTTAAATAAAATAGTAAAGAACAGTTGTATTTGATTTATTCTGTTAACAATCCTCAGAGACAGAAATGATAGAAATGCCTGAAGCTCCTCAGGTATACAGCTTGGCTTTAATTTAATCTTTAGTCCAATGTTAGCTCAATGAGAAAAGTCTTTGCAGACTTTTGCCTGCTAATTATAACCCTTCAGAAATATTACCATATGTCCAGGGCAGTCCAATCACAGAAAAATACAATAGAACAGTGGATGTAAAGGTACAGTTAGACGATATGGCTGAATTAATCCTTTGTCTTCTTGCTGTCAAATGGGCGAGAGTCTACCTTCCCCATCTTTCCCATGTTTCCATTCCTAAACTATTTATATTTATGTATTTTTAACTCTGTATGCAGTGCACACACAAAAAAATGAAATTTACATTAGAAATTTATTTTATTGTTTTGGTTGTTCCTTGTATTTAATGGATTTATGATAAAATGAACCGAAATCACTATTTAAAAGATCCAGAAAAAGGACTGCATAGCTTACTTCCCATGCACATTCTGAGATTATAAAAGCAATTTCATAACATGAGGTAATCTCCCACACACTGGTAACCCTTAATGGGAAAGGGGTAACAATGAACAGTGCTCATTTGCACTGAAAAGTCTAAAGAAAGTTGAGATATGAATGTACAGTAAACTAGATACTCTCTACTCACTCCTGCTCTGCATGGTGTGCATGTATCTACCATGGGTTACTCAGACTGGACTTCTACACTAACTTATGTATGGCATATGCCCTAGTTGAAAACCAGATGGGATAAGCATTTAGACATTCAAATCAAAGAAGACACATATCTCACATGTCTAAGTAGGATAGGGAGGATACTTCCAAACTGCTCTCCCAAATACTGCTTTCCTTACTACCTTGCCAAGAGTGTCTCCCTGTGAAAGTCATTGAGAGCAATTCGTGTCAGCTGTTTTGTTTTCTTAATCATTTTAGTCACTATTCTATTGAAATGACTTAAATTTAGAATTATTTTAGAAAAGAATGTTTAGCCATTGGGGAAATAAATATTTGTAAAAATACTTTCTGCTTCTCTCTTTACAGAGCCTAAATTCAAGCTTCCTCCCCAGTTGATGGCTTTCTAAATATCCTGCTCTGAAAGTGAGATATCCCAACCAAGAGAAAAAAAATCCTGCTTCCTAATCTTCTTTCAGTCAATTTACAGGTTTACTTCTGGCTTGCTAAACACAGTTTATAAAATAAGGATAAAATAAGAAGATATTTATTAAAGACTTTTTAAAGAATCTATTTTTATATTTGAAGAATAATAAGACAAATGGTTCACAGAATAAACATACGGAAATAAAATAATTTTAAGCACACATCAGGACACACAGACACACACACAAGCCTGATCAAAAGCAAGGGAAAATTTACATATACATTACATACATTTACAATGTGCACATTTACATTGCATTTACAAAGAACATCATGTGCTCAAAGAGAAGATAATTGCAAAATCAACTATAGAACTGCATAAGGATGTGAACAGCTGCTCACTTTATGGTACATCAAAGTTGCTTATTAACTTATTTACTAACAAAGAAACTTGCAGGCACAAAATTAATCATGTTTACAAGTACTTGAAGAATGGAAAGCACTGGATGTTACAACTGAAATTACCTCAAAGCTCTTCCCTGTTTATGTCTTTCCATTTTACTCTTGAGGAAATGAAGACTATGCCACTCTTAACCTTGCTGTGATGAATCAGCCAAGGTCTCAGCAAATCATCCTATGTGCTTCTGGAGTTTTATCTGTTACACTTTTCTGTGACCTCCCAGACTCTACAATGTTTTGCAGGTAAGCAAATCGGCAGTCTTTGGTCAGGGTGTTTATCTCTTTCCTTCACACCATGTTTATGATACACACATGCTACCCCATCACCTTTAAGAGGTTTACAACTATCTTACGGGTATTACTTTTTAATCTATTGTTTCTTTCAGATGGTGATTTCCAAGTACGTTTCAAAGATGCATATGTTACTATAAGATCGTGCAAACTCTTCCAGTTCTCTATCTGATTTTCTATCCAGTTTTCTGAGATCTTACACACTTTCAGTATATATCAATATATTTCATTATGAATGGATGAATTTCATCATTAGAATTAAAAAATGATGAAAAATAAGCTCAAAACATACTCTTGAATAATACAGAGTTGAAAATTTTGCATTATTGAAATAATCAGAGTTAGCAAATATTCTCTATAGAAAACATGTGTTTTGTAATAAATTCAAATACAGGTAGTCATTGAGAACCATTATTAAAAAGTCTGGAAAACTTTATAGGGCCATGGCAAAAAATTCATTAGATAAATTTGGTGTTAGTCACCTGAAGGAGTCCCCTTAAAATCACACTTAAAATGAACTGTTTATACAATTGTTATTTAATTTTAATGACTCCTTTGAAGAGTGCACATCTAAGTGTCCTTAAATCTATGGCTAGATATCAACTAAGGAGGGGGATAGCTAAGATGTTGAAAACAATTACCACACTCTACAAGCTTTGTGCCTTCATTCTCACATAAGCTCTTACAGTTCAATGTGCATTTTTTTATTTGTTTCATGACCAATAGGATTGCATTTGTCCAAAGAAAACAAATTAGCTACTACCCTTGCCAGTGTCAGAGAAGGACCAAATGATCTTCTGTCCACAGGAGCTAACAAGCACCATAGAATCATGCACTTCCTAATATATAGTCTAAATGTTCCCTTTTTCAGTTTACAACCGTTACCCCTCATCCTAACACTATACTCCCTGATAAAGAGTCCCTCCCCATCTCTCCTGTAGGCCCCCTCTAGGTACTAGAAGGGGCTATAAAGTCTCCCTGGAGCCTTCTCTTCTCCAGGCTGAACAACCCCAACTCTCTCAGCCTGTTACTCATTGGAGAGGTGCTCCAGCCCTCTGATCATCTTTGTGGCCATCCTCTGGACTCACTCCAACAGGTCCATTTCCTTACTAAGTTGGGGGCCTCAACAGGAAACATGCATAGTAGAGCACCTTTCTAAGACTGATATTAACTTCACATTGTTAGATGAAGCTCAAAATACTCTTGTCAGTCAAAACATGACATTTTGCAATGAAAAACAAAGACAGACATTTTATTTTCTTTAGATTCATAAAAGAAGTCAAGTGATTTATCAATATTACCTTTTAGTGCATCTGTGAGTAATAGCTCCAAAAGAAACATCAGACACAAGCAAGTTTATTTTAGAAAAACAAAACTGAGCCTTCTAATACTCTTATGGGTATTTTCTAAATCACGAATTCTGCAGTTGTCTCTTCTCATGTCTACAGCATGAATGTGGCTTTGAATGTCCCAAGACTCAGTCAAATTATTTGCATACTTATCTGAAGCATATTTGACTTTAGACAGCAGTACTATTTAATGTATAACTCTGCACTGTGATTCTCTTTTCAGTATAAGCAGCATAATTACAACATATTGGACGTAGCTGGAAGAGCAAAATGTAGGAAATAACTTCTGGGTAACACTGATGAGAAAATGTATTCTTACTTTTGTTACTGTGTGTCTAGTTGAGGGACTCCCACATGAAATACTTTAAGATATATTCAGCACCTAGTTTTAATTACTCTGAACTTTGAGTATGATAACTGATAGAGCATAAAGGTACTTAAGTCAGAATATTTAAAGAGCTGGTATTTTAAATAAACAGAGAATACAAAAGAAACAGTGATTAAAAGAAGAAGCAAAGCATGGCACACTACAATTAATCAGTAAACCTAGAACAAAAAATAAAGAATGCCACTGCATCATAATTTTGGTTTTACTATTTTACCGCTTGATGTCCACTGTTTCTCAATAAATATTCACTGTTTCTCCATAAATATTCATTGTGATATATTTAATCAGTAGTTTTTTTCTCACTTTAAATGTAAAAGGCTAATGCGTTTTCTTGAATCTCCTGTTTCTTGAAGAAATATTTTTTCACATGCACATACAATTCATGAAATATTCATACTGTATCTGCCATATCCATGAGAAGAACGGAATCCTGCCATATGTTTAAAATACATTATAATACAAAAGGTCATGAAAAGTTGTCAGTTTTGTAATACTGTCACTTTTTTAAATGTGTGCAGTACATTTCACCAGACATATAACATATGTGGTATATGGAAAACTTACATTGTTTCCTTATGGGTATCTCTGCACTCAACAATCTTCAAAAAGATGACTCAAATGGCTTAAATGTAATAGATTAGGATCGTTTTACAGACTGGCTGGTAGCATTAGGAACCAGAGCAGACACAAAAGGACTGTTCCATAAAATGACTGAAATTACAGCTGCTATAACTTATAATGGGACCCCAGGAATCTCAGTGAACCATTTCTCCTGTGAAGGCTAAATGATGGAAGTCATTTCATATCAAATCTTTTAGAAAAGCACAAGGAGAAATGAGATAAGCACTAATGTGGTATGGAAGCTCAATGCTCACCATATTTTAAAGTGCCACCCCTCAACAATAAAAGACAAACTGGAGTTCAGGAAGCTTAAATATTCCCCCCCCCCTGAGCTACAGGAGAACCTTACACCTTCAAGAGAACCAACGTTCAAGTACAGTTCTGCAGTGCCCTGTTGCCTGACTTCAGTCCTGTGTAGGCAAGTACTTGTTTATGAAGGGCTCCAGACCACAGTCATTAAAACCCTTGGCCACCATCATTTCATGGTCTTCATGGAGCACCACTGCCCTCTTCTGGGACTTACCCATTATAGGGCTGTGCAGCATTAAGAATATAGGTTCCATATATTGACTTCATTCCATATTATCCTTAAGAGACTAATTCCTGGTAAGTGTCTTACTCCTCTTGGACTTCTGTATAAGAGACTGTCCAGCTAGAGCCAGCTATTTCTCCAGTCTATAGTTCTCTTTTTCCTATATTGCCTCATTATGAACTGCTTAATTGTGTAATTGATTCAAAATACTTCAAACTAGTACTCTTGTTGCTTCTCTGAATATTTAATTACCTTACTTGTTGCGGAGTTGATTGCCCTCACAGTTAATCACTTATTCCCTAATAAAATAAATGTATGACTTGCTTATTTATTTTTTCCAACCCATTCTGTTTTACCTTCTAGTGCCAAGTCCCTGTCCTTGTTCTGTGCTTAGCAACTTCTGGTAGAACATTCCCGCATCTATTATTAAATTTATTTATCTTTTCTTCACTGTAATTTCGGTCTTTGCTTACTCCACTGAAAATATTTTGCTGGTCCTCAAAATATTTTTTAACTGGTTAAGAATCATTTGTTATGACTTTCATAGCATTATATAAACAGCTGTTTCATTGATGACTCATTATTGACTTTGAAGACCTTAATAGAACCTCCCTACTCTCATTATAAAGTCTTGGCAAATTTTCTTCTTTTCTTTTTAGTTTAGGTGCTTCTATCACTTTTCCAGGGTCTAATTATCATGTGATTTCTGCAAGCCAGACTTTAAAAAATATTTTGTCAACCAAAAAGTTTCTTTGATGAATGGATGGTGTTTGGCCCAATATTTAATTTCCTTTGCAACAACAAAACCTATTTGCTCTGTGATTCACATGGATTTTGAAACTTTAAAACTTTAGAAATGTGGTTCAGCAAGGTATGTAAATGAGAAAGAAAGCTAAAATAGTATAAAATGGAAGATTCTCACATAGCTATATAATTAATTAAAATAAGAAAAAGAGTGAAAGATCAGTTGTTTTCATAATGAAAAAGATTACAGGTGGATTTCTGCATGCATGTCTGTGCCTTTCCATGTTGTTTGCATATATTCAGAAACTATGTGTAGAAAGAAGTGAAGACTGAGATAAAGTTTACTGATGGTACTAAATTATTCAGGACAGTAAAGACAAAGGTCTGTGGAGCAGAACTGCAAGAGACCCTTACTAGAGAAAGTGACTGAACATTAGAATGGCAGACAAAATTCATTGCAGATGGATGCACTAATTCATTAGTGGTGCACATGAGAAAAACAATTCTGACCTTGTTAATAAAGTAATGGTCTCTTGTCCCCCAGGGACAAGATCTTAGAACTATGATATGTGTTTCTATGAAGATATATTCTCAGTGATCAGAAGTAAGCAAAAAATACCAAAATTAATAGGAAAGGGATAGGGAATAAACCAAAGAGAAATCCTGGATATGAATCTATGTGAAACTCAAGCTCCTTACTCCTTCTGGAAAGACAGAAAAATTAGAAACATTATGGAGAAGGTTCAATATACGAAAGAATTATATAGACTAAAACACAAGAAAAAAGACAAAAACCAACATGATAGAAGTCTATAAAAACATGAGTAAAAAGGAAATGAAAATTCTGGAGTCACTGTTGATTGAGTTAAAATGGAAATTAAATGGCTTCTTACCTGAGACCATTGCTGGCGAAAGAGCTCCTGATACAAAACCTGTGTAACTATTCTGGAGAAATTATGTTGTTTTTTCTAATATTTCTGGAGAAATATTATGTTGTTGTATTCTGCCCTAGGCATCTGTGAATTAACTACTATTGAAGATAGGTACTCACCTAGATGGACTTTTAATATAAGATGGTTTTACTTTTACTTACATCTTGATATGCTTCCTCATCTTAAATTATAAATGAAGTTGAAATTTTTGTATTTAGATCTCATAGGGGAACAATGGAGGTTAGGGGGGAGGGAGAAGGTGAGGGCAGCTGGGTTTCCTTTTTTTTTTCCTTTCTTTCTTGTCTTTTTCTGTTTAGACTACAAACAGGATCCACAGGAAAAAAGCACAAGAGTTCTTCATATTTTTATGCTTGATTTCCTTCTGTGATCACATAGTGAGGCTAATCAAGGACAGGATTCTATGAACATAAGACAAAAATAACTCTGCAGAGTGCTTCTTTTTGTCTTTGAGATACCTAGGTTGGATTTAAGCTCCAGGTCTAAGAGCTTGTGGTCTTGATTTTGCGAAAGTACATAGAACCCACAGCTGTTACAGAAGTCAATCACTGCTGTTGGAACTCACTAAATAGGTCATCAGATATTATTGACTTAACAGGGAGAGACTAGTCTAAACTACAAATTCTGTTAATTTCTGTAAGGTTAATCTTCACGCCATTTGTTTTCAGCACTTTTCAACACTTTCTTGCAAAACTTACTAAATGATTCATTTTGCTCAGCGATTCTTTGGTAGTTTCTTTAATCAAAGAAATCTAGGCTCCAGCTAAATTCTTCAAATAATTGTCAAAATGCATAAGTAATTTTCCATATTCCTTTAATTCCTTTCAGCATTACCTGCTGATGCCAACTGCAGTTCAGAAAAAAACAGAATAGAATAAACTCTGCCCTCCATAATACTACTACTACAAGCCTCCAGTTTTTCTACTGATCTCAACTTGGATATAAAGCAGACCAGAATTTTGGCCAATTAATATAATGATAATATTATAGCAATGAGTTCAGGAAAGCTTCACATTTCAACACAGCTCAGTGTAAATGGATGGATAAGGTATATGTTGATTATCAAACAAATCTATTTAAGAACCTTACCTCAGACCACGTTTCTGAGTACATGGGAATTCCCCCTCCGCAAATCACTTGCATGTTTCTGTTTCAGCTTCTTTTTCATTGAAAACTATTTTAAATATTCCTGGGTTTAACAATATATAACATCCATACAACAATTGTTTATATTCATGATGACTTATCAAACAATGTTTTTTCTGAGGTTTTGAAGCTGTGCCAAAAAATAATGATCTATTTCTAATTTTACTTCATACTGTGTCCCAGACAGGTGTTGGGTTTTCATAAAAATAAATAAACAAAAAACCCCAAACAAACAAACAAAAAAAAAAAACCAAAAAAAACATATCCAAACTCATTGAACTGAAATTTGCTTTAAACTATGACAAAAATTTCAGACCAGTCAGCACTGGTAATTCTATTAAAGTAAACATTTATTTTTTTGTATTCTGATACATAATTGTGATTGCAGATTTATGAGAAATTTACGTAAAAAGAAATGGGCCTCTTGGGAGCATCATGGGCATAATCCTACAGTCCTCAGGAAAGAAAATGTTCTAACCTGCTGTATACTTTGTTACTCCCACAAAGATTTATAACCTGGGACACTAAAATGGGATATATTTATTCTCTTTAAAATTGTAATTACTATCAGATTATATAGAACTGTGATAAGAAATATCATAATTTAAGAACAATAATTAATTTTAATTTCCATGTCCAAGAAAACTCAGAGAATATGTAGCCATTTTTTGTACTAATTTACTCAGCATCTAGAGGACGTACTGTCCTATACGACATTGCTAATCCCAGCAGCATACTCCGCAAAGGCCACTATAATTACCTTGGCTTTCTAAGACACATGTTATTTCTGATTAGTGAATCTATTTCTGAGTTGGTTTGGGGCCAGCTGAGAGATCACTGCAGTCTTTAAGCCTGATTCACAAATGAGAGTTATGACTCAGAACTTCCCTCTCAGATGAGTTTCCTGCATTGTTCTGGGGGAGGAAGCAGAACACCGGTGGTGGTTCCAATCAGAGGGCTTGTCCCTACAAAGATCCCGTGGATCTTATGTCACCCAGGAAGAATGGGTTGTTCATCCAAATCAGTTCTAAACAGGAAATCTCCAGAGAACTAAGGACCTTAAAAAGGTTTTAACTTGCAGATACATTCTCTGGAGTGCCTTTTGATATTGAGATAACCAAAATCTACCTACTTCACTTAGGAAGGAACTTCTAGAAAAAACTGTGCAAAACCTGAGTGCTCAGCCATATATTAAAAGATAGAATGAACCAATATGACATAATCTAAGAAGCTTTAAGTGATGCAAATTTTTATGCTTAAAAAGGAAATACGCCTTCCCGATCATTGCAATCATTCTTTAGAGGAAATCGTTACCCAGTAGAAGTTTTTGTTCCAGTAAAATGTATTTGTGAACCCAAAATGAAACTAGAAATAAAACAATACTTAAATTTTGTCAACATATATGAACTGAAAGAGGTTTTGATTTTAGGACCTCTTTGAACATATGCAGCTATTTCTTTTGTGTCAAAATTCACTCTATGTACATAGGAGTGAAAAGATGGAAACAAACCCAGTAACATAAGTATGCAAAACTTTTTTTTTTCTTTCCTCTAGATGATACTGGTCTGGAATTATGGCAACAATTTTATGCCCTGTCTCATATACCTGGTCCATGCTAAGAAGCTTTGAGATAGCTGCCTTAGGTTCCAAACAGGATCAGTGGAAACAGTTGCTCCTCTCCCCAAGGATAGTTTGCATGACTAATATTCTATTTTATTACTTCACTAGGTGCTCATTTTAGTCAGAATTGAATCAGGTTGTGACCTCCTAAATATATAAAAATATTTAACTTGCATGTAGGAGACAAAAATTATTTCACAAATTCCCCTGTCTCATTAACCGAGTCAGGAAGCCCATTGTAATAATTTTGAACTGTTTCCAGTGGTTGGAATCTTCAGTTAGTGTAGAATTTAAATAGCCCACATATTTATATGGGTCTTTATTTAAAAGTCTGTTACTGTTTCCTTGATTTTAAGCATTCAAGAAAATTAAATTGGATTTTTGGAAATGCTTATAGTCTTTGTCTATCTCAATATCTAACACTCAAAAACCACAGTAATGAAAGAATTTCTATTTTTTACTATTCTGTTCAAGTGACTATTCTTTCCTTTACTTGATGATTTTTCAATCACAATACAAAGTCGTCTTGAAGAGAGTGCTTATGAACAAAGTTGAGAATGTGGATGATGAAGGACAGAAAAGTAATTTTTCACAGGTAACCAGCTGCCTGCATGTCTGCTGAATCATCAGACAACTCTGCCAAAGTTTCACTGAATTTCACTGAATTTTTTTAGAGTTGGAAGGGACCATAGAGATCATCTAGTCCAACTCCCCTGCTGAA
>JAOQGH010000001.1:9367357-9413348 GCA_025769975.1 Gallinago jamesoni | reverse complement strand
TACACTCTGTCCCCTCGTCCAGGTCACTGATGAATATGTTGAACAGGACTGGACCAAGTATTGACCCCTGGGGGACATCACTGGTTACAGGCCTTCAGCTTGAACCTCCTCCATTAATCATTACCCTTTGGGTCCTGTCACATAGCCAGTTCTCATTCCGCCTCACTGTCCCCTCATCCAGCCCACACTTCCTTAGTTTGTAATCAATTGTCAAAGTATGCCTATTTAGGCAAGAAACTTGGGAAGAATATCTATTTAGTACTATAAATATCTATATAGTTACTTTGAAAAGTAAATCAATTTAATTTAATCAATGCAAGTACCAATAATCTATTGCAGAGATGCCATTGGTTGTTGGTTGTTTTTTTTTAAAATAGTGGGAACTGAAAAAAAAAAAAAAAGAAGAAAAAGTTATGTACCATTTTTATTGCTCCTGCACAAATCTTTGCACTGGAATGAATACCATGTTTTCATTAGGATTGTTCATGCAAAAATCATCATTTTGTAAGACTGGGACTTGGCAATGAATGTTCTCAGCATTCTTTTACCTTCATGGATTTAGTAAGTGATTTACAAAAGTCTTTCCCTACTGCCAGCCAGTGTCCTTTTCTTTGTAATGACGACTGAGGCTTTATTTTAAGATCAAATAAGAAAGAAAGATGTTACTTAATAAGAAAAATCAAACTTTTCTGAAAGCCATTGGGCAATACACAAAAAGCACTTCCATCTGGGGAAAAGATAATTTCAGTTGATTATAAAGAAATTAACTTGATCTTGACATTAAGGTTAAATTAAAATGCAAAGTGATTTTAATATATCAATGTTTTACTTCTCTGTATGCATTTTCTTTTGGAAAATGGAAAGTTATGTACTTGGATTTATGTAATTTTATTCATCTCTTATAATCAAAACTTTACGTGCATTTCAGGAAATCCTCTGCCTCTCATGCTCATTATAAATAATCTAAAATATTTGGCGCCAGTCTTTTCCCATCAATTCTGCTGGATCCTTGGTAGATTTAATTCCTTTCCTATTTTCTAAAATATTCTTATCTTTTTTTTCTAATATTTTTTATTTTTGTGACCTACCTATTTTTTTTTGTGGGTGTTTTTTATTGTTTTTTTGTTTGGTTTTTTTCCATTTATGCACCTTTCTCTTTTTATACTTATTCACTATTTCCCTCTTGTTTACTAGGTGCCTGAAGTTTCATGCCACTTGTACCTGAAATAGTCTGCCTATAGTTAAGATCTTTCTCCTTTCTCTTCAGATTCCATCTCAGCTTCTTCTACATCTGCATTCTCTGTGTCCTTCAACAGCACCCAGAATGTCTCCTTCTCCCTTTCATCCACTCCATGCTTTCTCCTCTTCTTCCTCTTCTTTCATATAAGGTATAAAGGAATCTCCATAATGCGTTCAAATAACACATTATGGTGAACATTTAACAGATAGACAGCTGATGAATCAGTAGAAGGTCAGATGACTTTGTAGAGTATTTTCTTGCTACCAAGACCACTCTGTATCTCCGTAGGATGTTTGTTTTCATGATTAGTGTTCTTTGAGTTTTTGTGGAATGGTCCTATCACGGAGCACCTGCATAAATGTGACTTCACAGGTTATGTGACCATAAAGAAACAAAAAAAAAGAACACCAAAAGATACTATCTTGATGTGTATTTTGTATGTTCCTTCTGTTTAAGAGCCATTTTTTTGTCACTTACAAACTCTTCATAGTTTTTTCCTTTCCTACCATACCATCTTAGTTGTGAGAAGCCCTGAGGTGATGTAAAGAGACGGGACAATGCCACTCTAAGAAAAGACATAACATGGAGCTCATGAGCCTGAAATTGAAAGGTAGAAGAAGCTAACAGATCAGCAGTTTTTATAACTCGGTTGGCAAACATATAAAAAAGCACTGCAGTGTGTTTCTCCCATGCTGTTCCTTATGCCTATGGGCATTCCCTGGAAATATGTAGAAGGCTCCTGCACTGCTGTCCTTAATTTTTTTTCTTTAAAAAAGCAAGTGGTTCTTAAATAATATTAGATTCCCAGTGGGCTGCCAGGCTTGCTAATGGGCTTTGTCTTTTTTTTTTGTACTTCCTTGTTTTTCCACTCACACCTGTCCTCTTTTGCTCTTTTGCGTTTCATCTCTAAGATCTCAACTTTGGATTTTCAGGAGGCTAGCACATTGGGGTTCTCAATGAAGCAATGCCTAAAATAATATAGTTTACTTCTTCTGTACCAACAGTATTTAGAAATGGCAGCAGAACTATCTAAAATGCTAAGCAGATAATAAATCTAAAACAATCTCAGTGTTTGAAAATAACAGTATCATGTAAAAACAATTCAAAAAAGTAGAAGGCAATAGTGGACTTTATGGAAATGCAATTTTGTATATAGAAATAATATAGTTATGCCACTGTTCAGATAAAAAACAGCTGGAGCTTCCTGAATGGCAGTTCAGCACATTTCTAGGCATAATGTTGTGTCAGTGAGTTCTTAGTATTTCTCAGAATGTGTCAGTAACTCCAGAAACAATAAAATGGAAAACACTCAAGTAACGCACACAGTGCAAAATTACATTCACGTAGTTCTGTATATACATAAAGTGACTTACAAATGAAACATTGGTTCAGCTTTATAAGGGTACATTAAAAAAAAAGTTACTTAAAAGGCAAAATGGTCCAGAAAGCTTTACTGCCAGCATAATTTATTATAGAATTAATCTATTATGTGTTTGCACCAGGTCAGACCACTAAAGGAAACCTGTGTCTTATCGAACTCAGATTGAGAAGTACAAATCGAGAATCCCTAATGGACTACTAAGCACACTTCAAACAGCCAGCCATATGGACTGTGTTACAGCCTGGGGATGGTTTCTCTTGAGCCATAAAGTTAGGCAACAGAGTGTGGAAGACTCTATATTTGATATAGTATTTAATATTGTATTAGATACATTTGAAAAATATAAATTACCTTAGCTCTGAAACCAAGGATTCAGACCTCCTCCTGAAGACACCTACTTTCTATTTCCTTCCTAAAACCTACCTCTTTAAATTGGGACTATTTTAAAGTAGCTTTTGAAGTTAATGCACTGAGCTCCTGAAATCAAAGTGTTTAAAGAGAAAAGCCTCTCTAATCACAGCATGTGAGACCAGAGATATCACATTATAGTCAATACCCACAAGAAATTCGTATGGGGCCAGGTTCATTCTGTGTATGCGCACAAGAAGCACTATTTAAGGGTCTGATTCCATGATTAATAGGCTTAGGGATGGTTCTGACTTTTATCCATCTAACGAAACTTAGCCGTCATTGTAAACCAGAGTGTTCACTGCAAAGGAATCTGTTTTCTCTGAACTCATGTGTGTGTAGTATGTACTTGTGTCAGTAGGCACTAGTGTGCCACTGTTAACATAAACAAAGTCCCTACCTCTGCCACAGGTTTCTGTAGGAAGTTAAGCAAAGCACTTTCATTTATAGATATACTGTGTCACTGAAAGATTCATATCGGATTTTTCAAACTACCTTGACAAATGCAGTTCCCTATCAATAGTTTCCTACCTGTGTTCTGCATATTTTTTTGGAAGTCTTGCACTTAATTTTAATTTTTCCCTGTGATATGTCTAGAACTTGAAAACACTATTTTCTTTCTTTACCCTCCTACTTGGCTATTTAGTTTATATATTTTTCTATACAGCAATTGTCTCCAATAAAAACAGTAAAAGCATTTAGAAATCACAACTGTGCATTGTTCATATCTTTTAATGACTTCATATCTCTGATAAATTGTTATCTTAAAAGTACTCTCAGATGTAACCCCTCCCCACTTCAAAGCTTCCCTTTGTGCTTTTTTGTACTATTTTCTGCATAGTAGCTAGTGTGGGGCTATGGTTTGGATTTTAGCTGAACACAGTGTTGATAATACAAGAATGTTTTAGTTATTGCTGAGAAGAGCTTACACAGAGTCCATGCCTTTTCTACTCCTCACAGCACCCCACCAGGTAGCAGGTTGCACAAGTGCACAAGAAGTTGGGAAGGAAGACATCTGGGACAGCTGACCCCAACTGACCACAGGGATATTCCATACCATATGACATCATGCTCAGTATACAAAGCTGGGGGAAGAAGTATGAAGTGGGGGATGTTGATAGTTATGGTGTTTGTCTTTCCAAGTAACGATTATGTGTGATGGAGCCCTGCTTTCCAGGAGATGGCTGAACACTTGCCTGTCCATGGGAAGCAGTGAATGAATTCCTTGTTTTGCTCTGCTTGAGTGTGTGGCTTTTGTTTACCTATTAAACTGTCTTTATCTCAACCCACAAGTTTTCTCTCTTTTACTCTTCTGATTCTCTGCCTGATCCCACTGTGGGAGAATGAGTGAGTGGCTGTGTGGTGCTTAGCTGCTGGCCGGTGTTCAACCACGACACACCTTTATGAAATTTTGAGTGTTTTCCATCTCTGTGGGAAAGCAGCCATCATTTTCATAGGCCAGCATTTTACAGCTGGGTCTGGAAAACACAGAACTGGGGCAGTACAAATAGAGACTGAATGCAGATATTATTAATGCATTTATCAATGAGGCAAGTTCAGAGGTATTCACGGTGCAGATGAATCATAAGAGCAGGATCGATTTTAATTAGAAATTCAATGTGATAAGCTAACTTCTTGGTGAATATACATGTTCATTTAAAGAGTTATCCAAAGAATTCCAATCAGGAATGTGTTCTTTGATATAAATGAAAAGACCTTTAACATTACAACACTTTAATTGCATCGTATTTCTACCTTACATCCAGTTTTTAAGAGAAATATTAATAATATTAATCGTCACTGGTAAATTTGCTTTGCACTAGCAAAGCAAGTTTCTCCTGGAGATAAAAATTTAAAGCATATCATATGCACTACCTAAACAGTTCTCTTGGTATGATACGGTAGCAAAAATTATATCTGAATTATATGTATTCAATACAGAGAGTGAAAGGTAAAACTGCTCACTCAAGATCACATAGCACATCAATAATGTATCTGGGAAGAGAACTGACTGCCACTTTGAATTCCCAGCTCAGTCACTTACTGTAGAGAAACTGAACCCAATAATATGTCGTAATCAGTGATAAAAACTGCAGGGACGCTCTGTGTTTAGAAGACCCGCTAGAGTAATAACACATAATCAAAAGCGTGGTACTTATAGCCGATGCATCACATGCTGCTTCTCTACCTTATATTTGTTTTTAAAAGATCAAAAATCAGTAACTGTCAGTACAATGATATTTTCTTGAATACTAAATCAAAACATAATGAATATAAGAATGTACTCACACTGTAAGAAACTGTCATTAGTCCAAGCCCAGTATCTTTTAATCAATATGTTTAAGTCAATATTTAAATTCATTTTCTACTTTTCAAAATGTTCACTCTCTCAGTAAAGATGACAGTTTTTCAGAGTAGAGTACAATAAAGAAGAGTAAAAAGAGAAACCTCCAGTAAAATTGTCAGGTGGTGGACAAAATCAAATAATATTTCCTGCTGTTTCTAGTCTTGAATGATATTTACTCATTGATCACTTTTGAAAAGGAAAGCAAAAAAAAAAAAAAAAACCACAAATAAAAGTTTATCCTGGTATGGTCTGTCTATTGTTTGAGATCAAACTCTGAACACAAATACAGTTCTACTAATCTTTTAAAATGGTAGTGTAGAATTTTACCTCTTATTTTCATAATGTTTACTTTAATATACATGTACATACATTATGTATATTTTATGGTAAGAGTAATCTATATAACAATACAAGGCAACGATATTTTATTAAAGAAGGAACAAAATTTTATATAATTTCTATATTGAGACAAAGTACATGCCAAACAGTTGAAAAAGGATTTATGCTGAAATAGGGACTAGACTAATATGAACCTGCTGTGTCATTTTATTAGTTCCTTAACATCTGACCTTCATCAAAGAAGCTATCATCACAGGCTATCATAGACTCAGTGGACCATATTCAGTGGTTGTGTAAGGAGTCAAAAGTTATGCTGACACTGCAGATGAACATCTATGGTTCAAAGTTTTAAAACAAGCAAGTTGCCCCATTTTCATGATGTGCTGAACACAAAGCCTTGCTATTGATTGCAGAGAGCATTTGACTACAGTCTTAGCTTAGATCACCTACAACTTGAGAGTCTGTCTCTGAATATTGTCCAACTTACTCTTTTGTGCTTTTAAATTTTTAGTGACATTGGTTTGATTTTACAACATATGTCTCACTTCTGTTACTGTAACATAAAGAAATTACAGATAAATTTCTTCAATGTGGTTAGTTTGAGCTCAAATATAATTCACTGTAAAGTTAAAGTTTGCATTTAAACTCAAAGCAGTATTAGTAAATTGGTGCATATTGAGATCATGTAACTGTTTACTCAGTGTTTATGGATTTTGATTATGTCCTCTAAATTTTGGCTGCGATGATACTGAGGCTTTTGGAATATGCCAAATCAAAACATGGATTGCGGATTTGTCCTTTCCAAGGCACACATTTTGAGAAGCTATTTTATCAGGTTATCTACAATAGACATTACTATACCAAAGAAACAGATGAATGTTAAGACAAATGTGACTAGGCTAACAGTGTAATAATATTGAAAATGTCCAGAGTACAGCAAAAGAAAACTTAAGTCTCCCAGGATAAGCTGTGTGTACCCCTCCACCTTGCTATGAAATGCTTATTGTTCTTTGTTGCTACTTTGCACCCTTCAGATCAAAGGATGTGGATGTTTTCTGTATTTTATCCATCTTGTTAAACACTTTTGGTAAACCTAGTTATTAAAATACATATGCATATATGTATTGTTGATTTATGTATGTTTGAAAGCCTTACTAATTCCATAAACTCATATTCTTACAAGATAGGTTGTCCTAGAGAAAACTGTCCTTTTAAGTAAGAGCTCTAAACTTTACTTTTGGACGACAAATCTCTAACTGGGATGATCAGTTTACTTTCCTCCCTCCCTTTCTTCTAGTCAGCCAGGCAATGTATTTTCCAAAGACACCAGTGTCTCAGGAATGTTATGCTATTTCATTTCAGTGGGGATCGAGGGTTTCTACCTTTATTTATGGTTGTCGTTTTTATGCTTTAAACCTCACAAGTTTTCTCTGACTATGGCTTTCTCTGTCTTTCAGGATATTCATATATCCTGAAAGAAGTTCAGATAATTTACTGTTGCAGAACAGAGTTTTCCTCACAATGGTGTGAAGAATTACATCCTCTACTCCTCTATATTGCTTTTAGGCCAAATCCTGCCCTCATTTACACCACTTCAATAATAAATAACCTCCTTTGAGAGCATTAGTGTGGTTATTTTATTTGATTGAAGAGAAAGAAGAAGTTACAGAACAGCAGTCTAAAAAGTCTTCAAAAGTAAGGTAACCTGTGAAGACAGAATGTCCAGTGGTTTTAACAAAAAGAATACAAAGTATCTATGGAGTTAGTACTAAGATAAATAATGGTTCACATTCAATTTAGCATGTCTTTAATAGTGCTTGTCTTTAAATTTTGGAGAAAATCAGGCAAAACCAAAGATTTAATTGGAGAATACAAATTTGCACAGGTTAGCAGGACCAACAGCTTCAACTGCCTCTGTAATCTTGTGCTCTAGCACATAACACTTGATGAAGAGCACTAATGCATACCGTCACTCCTCCCTGAACAGTCTGCAAATGATGACAACTTCAAAACATTGTCCCTCAAAGAGACAGGTCAAAGCTATGTTGTTCTCTTCCCCCAACCTGTCAGGTGGTAACAGACTTCAGCTGTCCCTCTGCCTCCATCAGCCCAGCTGCATCCCATGCACTCCAGCTGCATCATTGGCTAGGAGGCCAAGGGACCTCCTAGCAGCAGCAACTTATCTTCACAGGGAAGTAGGCAGGGGACACAGGAGTGGATATGGATAGGGTGAAGTCTTGGACTTGAGGAGTTCAGAAGTGCTCCCAGAGCCCCTCTTGCAGATGGAAATTAAAGTCATGTCCCCGTGAGAGTGTGAAAAGGCAGTATGACACTAAAGAATAAGGGAAATGGGTGGAAATGACAAGGAAAGAAAGTATCCTTGAAAACAGAAGGGATTTGAGAGTGGCGCGTAGTTCAAAATGGAAAGGGAGTTGAGGGGAAATGATACAAGGAATCTCTGATTTATGCACTGAACTGAAGCTTCAGTTCCAGAATAGATGACACCTTAATAGAAAAATTGGTTTGTGGACCATGAGGCTGTGTTCCCTCCCAGTCATAGCTGCATGAATCAATTCCCTGTCCCATTCATCATCCGGCAGTACTGCAGTAGCAATGACAGAGGTAGTTCAGGCTGAAAAATAGTATTACAGGAGCTTCTACTTTATTTTTACATAAAATGTGATTTAATATGTAGGAAGAATAAGAAAATTACTGATCTCTATGCAATCTTCACTGTAAAACATAACTTTGATGGCCAAAAAAATCCTCATTTCAACTCCAAACCAAGTAAAAATCAGTTTCATGGCAAGTTACTTAAACACTCTGGCTCAGATGGTATAAGTAGTTATAAGCCTTATTGACAGGTAGGGATCCTTTATCCCCTGGGTCAAAGATCTGATTAATCCTTAAGCAAAGTTCTTTTGCATAGTTCTTTTAACTTTAAAGCATTAAGTATGCAGCAAGTAGTAATAATTTTCTCATGCCTTACTTGAAGAAAAAGAGTATATAGAAAAGACCTCTAAATATAACTAACAACTAGAAGTTATTAATGCACAAGTATCTGTTATCAAATACAAGGACAAGTGGGACAGAGCTGGAGGACAAATCACTTCATGGTCTAAGAAGTAAGTGGGACCGTGGGAGATGAACAGCTGTGGGAAACAAGCTGTCAAGATAAAAATTTGGTGACATTTTGTGGATATATACTTGGAAAATATGATGCATAAATACATTATAAAAGCACAAGTTGAAATAAAGAAACTGTTTCTAAATGAGTTGACTTTCACAAATGCTTTTGCTAATCTGGAAAGCATATAGGTTTGCAGTTACAAATTGTGACCACCTATACTTAAAAAAAAAAAAAAAGAGATTAATATTTTCAGATCTATTTGGGTAGCCCTTCAAACCTGATGCACCAAAAAAAGGGCCTGCATATGAATATGCAGAGTGAATATGAAATAAAGCATCTGGGTAACATTCCTTCATAGCGCCAACCTCTACTCAAACTTAATCCTTTAAAAACCTTAGCTCCTGTCTTGGAGTTTAAAAATGTTCACTACACTTTTCTTCAAGGCTATTCTAGAATCTTAAAACAAATAAAGCTGGGATTTTTATTTTTTTTTAATATCATGAAAGGAATCTCTTTTCCTTGTTCCCTTGCCCCCCTGACCCTCCCCCCCCCCTCATTATTTACTTATTATTTACTTATTTTTATTACTGTAAATAGATGAATACATTTCATCTGGAATTGAAATCAGCTTGTGTAAAAATCAATACATTTTATTCTTAAAAAAAGCTACTATTTTAATTCAACTGGGAAGACTGTATATAGGACAGGTTGCCTAGAAGATCCATGGAATTTCCATCTTTGAATATACTTAAAACTCAGGTGGATGCGATTCAAAGTGACCTGATTAACTGGGATGTTAGCCCTGCTTTGAGTAAGGGCTTGGACTACATGACCTTCAACCTAAGTTAGTCCGGTGCAGTATAACAATCCTTTTTGCTACAGGAAGAAAGAACAGAATTTCATAAGGAAAAAACTCTTTTTTTTTTTTTTTTTCCTACCTATAGAAACGAGTACCTGAATCCTGAATTTTTAAACAACATGACCCAGAGGCATATACCCTTTATGAATTTAGTATAGAATGAGATATATATGTCTAAAGATCTTTATGATGTACTTTGTAATGACACTAGGTACAAAATCAGGCTCTGAGATAGTCTCATGCAGAAGGGAACATGGTTTTAAGAGCCATTTCAGAGTGTAGTATGAACACATACTGCATATGAGGGGTTTATCAGTTCAGCACCCTCCCTGCCTTCCCTCTCCTGCCTGAATAAATGCACCTTTCACCCTGGTCAGTAAAACTAATTTCTCGAACCTGCTTCCAATAAGACAAATATATTAACACAATATATATAAACAAAATAATAAATTAAATTCCTAAGCTTCTTCAGGAAGTGTCTGAAAATACATCTCATCACACAGATAGATTTTAATGCATGTACTCTTGAAAGGAGTTTGGTTAACTATGGTGAGTGATGAATATGCTCACATATACAAAGAGAAGAGCAGCCAGACAGGTAAGAGAGCTGGATGTCAGTCTATATTTGTGTCTTTTCTTCTGCCGCAGAGGCCCATTTAAGTAAACACCTCACCTCAGACTTATAATTGCTGCTCACTAGCACATATTCTCCATTTGCTGAAAGACCCTTTAAAGACCAGGGAATAGGATTTGGAGAAGTGCTAAGCTTCAAAATTGCAAAGTTAATTGAGGAGATTTAAATTTTTTAATTCCTTACTGTCATATATTTGGAAAAATTAGTCCATGTGCATCTCAAATTGTTCATTTTATGTTAGCAAATTTGTTTGACCTTTAATCTCTCCATCCTTGCCCTTCTGGTCTAAAACATATGGAAAATGTAATTCTTTTAGCTCAAAGATTCTCAAAGAAAATTAGTATTTGTGAAGCATTCAAAAATGACAGAAATCAGTATCATATATATATCCTTGTAAAAAGCTGAGTGCCTTTTGCAGTGGGAAGTGAAGATAATGAAGAAGATAGTTATACTACAGCTTTTAATTAAAGGGCACTGCTCAAAGCTGTATGAAAAATAGCATCCATTTGTGTAACTACAGACTGTAAAAAGGCATATGCAAAAAGGGGGCCAAATCAAACTTGTATACACATCCTATCATTTTTTCCAACTGCTTGAATTTACAGAATTTTCTTTTAATAAACTTTCAGCATATGCACTCAGAAGGGAAAATACCAACATCCTGAGAGTCAAAAGTAGTATAGCACACTAGGAAAAGAGTCCATCTCAAGATTGTGTCAGTAGATCGGTAGAAATATAGATTACTTCTGCAATAAGTTGAAAACCAGACCCTCAACATCCCTTATTTAGAAGATCTGATCAGAAAAAGGAATTATTGCTCATTTGAAAATTTATAAAAAAAAGGAGGCTGACTTATAATATGATCTCAGTAATGCTCTTTTTTGAAGAATAACATTTAACTTTCTTTGAATATCAAAAGCAACTAAATATCCAGGCCATAGAGTAATGAGAGTAATTATTTTAAAAATAAACTGGAGTAATTAAAGTGTTGATTTTAATAGTTCCTATTCCTAGGATTTCAACAAGAAAAGCAAATGACAAGTGTGGTTTCTTTTGACAAGGGAAGAAGAGTTAATGTTCCAAAAATAATTTTTTCTGATCCACTTTCAAGGCTTATAATTTTTTTCTCCTCCAATAGTAATTCAGGATGGCCTAGATGTATTTGATAGATGACAATTGCAGAAATGTACACTGCTGTCAAAACCAGCTTTAACAGCTTCATATTTATATGACACATAACTGATGGAAATTACAGAAGGACACACCAGAACACAGAAAGAAGCTAATTTTTTTCATGAAGTTTTGTTTTCATCTTTTAGTGGACTGAACCACTGAAATATGCATAATTTTCTGACATTTCACACTGTTTTGTAAATGCAGATCCTTTCATAGGATAGAATCAATAAACTGATTCCTGTCCTATAGTGGCAGGACAAGGAACAAGTTTTAAATTGAAAGAAGATACATTAGGTAGGACACAGGGAAGAAATTTTTTACAGTGAACGTGATGAGACACTGGCACAGGTTGCCCAGAGAAGTTGTGGATGCACTGTCATTGGAAATGTTCAAGAAGATGAAGTTGAATGGGACTTTGAACAACCTGATCTAGTGAAAGATGCCCCAGCCCATGGCAGAGAAGTTAGACTAGATGATCTTTAAAGGTCCCAAACCAAACCACCCTATGATTATATGATTCTGTGATTCTATGAGTCTCTGATTCTATGATTCCATGAAGTTGGCATATTTAAAGCAGATTATATAATGTGAAATAGTAAGCTACATGAAATAAAAATTAAGCTAGACCACTCACTAGCAATGACAATGTAGATTCATTACATTTTTTTTGTATCTACTTTTGTTGATGTAGAAGTATCTGAGTGCAAGCTTGAAACTTAAGGATTTTGAGTATTTATGAGGAAAAGAATCTATGGTTCTCTAGATACCAGGGCTTGTTCTTAGAAGACTTTATCAGTTCTTGAAGTACCAGGCTTTCATTATAGCTACTTCTGTACCTCTACACACTCACCTAACACAACAGTAATGCAGGTTTCAGGAGTTTATTGATGTTGTTTCTCTGCTCACATAAGGTTAGCCATCAAGCTCACAAGACTGTACAATGTCATACGGCTGATCCTCAGTTTGTCCTCTATCTTGTGTCTAATCCAAGAGAACTGTGCAGCAATTTGCTTCTGAAGAGCACCAAAGTCCTAGTCCTTGATCTATCCCTAGGAATTTTATATCTTTGGAAAGTAAGAGAGAGTTACTGGTAGTTTCTCTCTTCAAGATGTAACAAGTTTCCAGGGATATATAGTTCTGTCTTTTAATTTCAAATATCAACACCATTTAAAGAAAATTAATAAATAAAAATGGTGCTTTTAATGAGATTAACAACAATAACAAAGGCCTGTTATTTTGAAGATAGTTCTGTAAAAACAGTTCAGTTGTGCAAGAATAAAGTTTTAAATAAAAATAAAATAAGAACAGTAAAAATATAAAAAGTGAGGTGAGAAGGCAAAGGTTTTGTTCCTGTTCCATTTTTGGATACTAGGAAATATGATTTATGGCAGCTTATAATGTGTTTTGTCTCAGGGAAAAGAAAATAATCATTTATTTTAATAGAAAAGGATTTATCCAGTCAAAAAGTCTGCCTACACCAGCTCCCACAGAAACTTTTGATTACAGTGTACTGCTTTACCATTAATGCATACCATATAATACATTGAATGAAAATGCCAGATTTCATCCTCTGACTTCCATTTAAAAAAAACACAAAAATTGAGACTCAAAATAGGCATAATGATTTGAGGATTTGGTTCTGAGTGATAGATAAGTCAGGAGGAAGTCTATTTACACTGGTCAATCTTGTAACAGAAACATATTTAAACAGAAGGACATAATGAGCTGAGAAACATGAGTCTATCTGAACAACCCATCAATTCCACAGAACAGTCCTACCCATCTTACTAATTTTCTGTTTCTTAATCATTAGGCTGTTGCCAATTGCTACTTGACAACTACCAGTAAAGCATTAACTACAAGAGTGCAAGTGTAATTTTTTAAAATAAGTTAAATGTCTAGTCACATAATGTATGAATTCAGTATTTAATGACTTAAGAAGCCTCAGTTTCCTAAATATTCAAATTTCACAACTGCTGAGCTTCATTGTCTAAAGGGAGTGCTGAATGTTGACGAACACTGAACATCAGAAAGGATTTTGATTTAGATCCCAACTTTGAAAATATTCTTCTAACAGTGGAACATCTAGATTGCCACATACCTGAAAATAAGATTAGACTATCTCACACACATCTTGAACATATTTTTGTTTTATAAAAGAGGCAATTCATCAAACTGCAAAACAATATATCCTATGTGATGAAAGTGCTATTGGAAATCTTCCAAGTAAGAAAGCAAATATTTTATAACAAAGGGTAACATTTTCAAAAGTGACTTCGAAGCTTGAATAAAGTTAATCACTTAAAGGACTTTTAGGCATCTAAGTGTTTGGTAGCTTTTGAAATTGTATTTCAGGCTCCTGGGTCAGGAAAGATCAGATTTATAAACACCAGTAGAGGGACTGCTCATACACATTTAAACACTCATGATACAGACACCTAGCTTTCACTTAGACATCCCAGTTTCCCTTAAAATCAGTGGAGAAATGAAAAGATGTTGTTGGGATACCACTTACCTCCTCACGATATTGATATCAAAATAGATCAGAAAAATTCCACTTTCTGGTTATCTCTGGGAATCTCTGGGTATCTCATTGACTTCATGAGAAAACCAACATATGTGTTAAACTCAATGTTCTGAAACCTTTTCTAGATTGGTAGACACGAAAACAAGGTTCTTGGAGGCATTTACAGAAGAAGCTAAGTACCTAATTCCCATTAACATCCCTTACATGAAAAAAAAAAAACAAACCCAAAAATACTCAAAAAGACTATTCAAGTCAACCTGTCCAGACCTGAAAGCAGTGGAATTTTAGCTACTCTCTACCTTTCCAAAAGCTTGCTGAACTTTTGAATTCTAAAAACTTGACCTTAATCCTATGTGTATTCCCTTCAAGAATATTATACTTTCATGTTTGGTTTTAAACTTTCTAAACCTTTCTTACTACAATAAGTAATATTAATATATCTTCTTCAATATGTTTTAGCCATCATGATAAGAGCCACTTTACTCAAATTTTGCATGTTTTAAGCACATAAATTTTAAGTGAGTTACTTACTGCAATGCCTGAACTCCTTAGTCAAGAAAAGCATAAAGTGTTTTTGAAAGACTTTAGAGCTACATCATGTTCACCTAATTTATTGACCTAAACTGAGACAGACAATTTTATGAAAACATTCAAATACTACTGCTTTCTAGCATTTATTTTGCAATGAATGGTAGAACGTACGAAAAAAAAAGAGCTGCAGGTACCTCAAGTGCAGGTGAAATTTAGTCTCAGAGACATAGCCAGTTTTGCCAGTTTTGTTTTTCTTCTACTCATATTTAATAAAAGGACATTTGCAGAAATATTAAAGACAATGCATTGAGACAGGACATGCTTTAAGGTTAACAAAATGTGTCTCAGTAAAGTGCATCCTAACATGAAGGATATGGAAAAACAATAATAATTAATTAAATAGGAAAATAAATTGGGTTAGACAAAGCATTTATGAAGATTCCATCTTGGAGTCTTGCAGTTTAAGGTGTTTTTCTGATTCAATTTTCCTTCTATATTTGACCTGGATCTTTTGAATATAGAGTTTGAAAAGTATTTTGAAGTTCTCAGATGAAATGTGCTGCGTGGATCAAGAGCATTGTTGTATCACTCATGATGTCAAGCAGCTATATCACACCTAACTGTCGTTGCCAGGCAATTTACTATTTAGCAAGGCAGCTGAGTGATCCTGGGATCTTTCAACTCCTCTGTCTTATTCAGTAAAAAAACCCTGTATGTCAAAGGAAAAACAAATAGCACTTTGACTTGAGGAAGCACACCTTTCACCATAGCATTAAATTCCAGCATATCTTTAAAGGCAATAGAAAAAAAAATAATTGATGGAGCGATCTTTAAAAATAATATTCCCAATAGAAGTTTTGTAGTAAATGCTTCCTTTCTCTATGAAAAGGGACATATTCAACTCTTTGTTGGAACCAGTGCATCACAGCAGGAATAGCACATGGTAATGGAGCTGCAATGATACTCTGCACATATGGAACCAGCAATTTAGGCCAACTTTTTTAATTGTAAAAAATGATTGAATCCCTTCCATTTCAATCTAATAGTCATTTTCCCGAACAGCAAGCATTAATGACTTCCCTGACTAATGAAAATTAATTGCTAGCCCGCCTTGACAATTACATTGTGATCGATCAAGTTTAAAGGAGCTGCAAGGGTCATTTGCTGTAATTCTAATGCAATCCATTAAACCTGCAGCAGATGATAACCTTTAACTTAGTTGCATATTAGGGAATACTAATGGCAACTCTAGATGTCACTGTTTATACAAGAGGAAATACATCATATTGTCTATTTCTCCTAGTGCTCTTGAGGTGTTTCTGTTTCTCAGCAATTCCTCTTGACATCAGACTGCAGCATCTCTATAACCTTGTCAAGGTGCTATAAAGGCAGAGTTATACAAATCCAAAAAAACAGTCCGAGACTGCTCAGCCCATTTCAGGGTAAGGCTCCTGGCTGTTACACAAAACCGAGTTGCAAAATAAGGGGCAAATTTGCTAAGTCTTGGTGGAATATACTGTCAGAGAAATAGATCTAAAGCATGCATCATATTTTATTGGTCCTGCAGAAGCCATCAGCTGTGCTACACCCTCGAATGTGATCTACTGCCTCTTAGACAAAGTGGAGTTCTAAAGTATTGTTCAAATTTGTGAAAAATAATTGAAGGGCTTCATAGTGAACACCAAATGTAATTGGTACTAGATAACCAGAACCACACTGTAGATTCCTGAGTGCCTTTCCAGGCGCATCATCCAAATGTTTACAGCACAGACATGCTGAATTAGGGTTTTTCAACTGGAATTAAAAGCAAATCACATTGAATCTAAAATCAAAAAGCAGCAAACAAAGCAAACAAAAACAAAAAGTTCTTTAAGTTGAAACTTCATAGATTTCTCAGTTGATTTGAGTCCTCCTATAGGCTTAAAGGCATTTTTTGAGAAAATTTGATAAGATTTTCACACGATGAGAAAGCAATGCTTGAAGAAGTAAATTAAAGAATTAATTCTAATCTAATTCTAATCTGTTATTATTCAATCTGGTACCTATTTGCAGCAGATCTGCTACCCGTTAGATGTGGGGGCAGGTACTGAATTTAGATTATTATCTAGGACTGACTCTTTTATATACACACAGAGATACACACATATACAGTCTCACCTCAACGTCTCATTTCAGAGGCTGTGGAATTGTGTCCTAACAAAAGAATTGTTGAGCTTGATCCAGTACATGTTTTTGCACAAGTGGAGATGCATATTTTGTATGTCAGTATATGCATTTGTGATGAAGTTACTGAAAGAAATTATGACCTTATTCTTTAGTTCTTTAAGCAAAGACAGTCTGGGGTTATTTGATCTCTTGGAGTTTATTCCACTATCTCCTAACTACTATGCTAACTATCTATAAAAAGACTGGTGTCAGATACTCACACCTTGACTGCAAGCAGAAAGTGCAAGAATTCCTGCAATGGTGCCCACTCACAAAAGTGTGAGTCTGTAAAACCCAAGGAAATTGGAAACAAACTTTCCCTGCTGCAGCTCTTACTCACATCTAAGGCAATCACCCTACAGTGATGATAGCAGAGATTCCCAAAAGAGGATTTTCTGTAGGTCTACCAAAAATAAGCTCAGAAATATGATAAGGAATACACAGATTTCATCTAAATAGTATCTTTAAAAAAAACTAAGCAACAAATTATTCAGATTTGAAAGGTAAAACAAGTATTCTAATACACACTCTATTATGATGGCATCTCTCAGGTAGACTTTGGTATTTTTCTAGTTCGTTGTAGAAAGTCTAAATTATAAAGCTCAACAGAAAGCCATACTTTAAGACAGAAAACATACTTTCCCAGAGAATAATAGCATTCTAGATCTCTCAAAGAAGTAAAAGTTCTTTGTACAAGAAGGATACTCTCTCAACAGAAGCCAGAAAAAAATTCTTTTTTTTTTGATGAAAAAAAGGCACAAGGAAATACATTATCAATAAGCATAAATAAAGCTACAGCTATAAATGAGAAAAGTGTAGTTACAGAAGCTAGGCAGAACTTTTGTGAAGCAATCAGCATCATACTAAGAGCCAGTGGTCAGCAAGGATTAGAACTTTGGAAATGTATCTAAAAAAACCTCTATTTAATGCTTTTCCCATACTATGAGGTAAGAAGAGTTACCTATTTTCAGATTTGCTTCTAGTATGGCCAAAGCGTGCACTCAGACAAATATAAACTGGCAAGAATTCCATGAAAACCAATTAAGTTATTGTAAATTTGTAGATGTATAACCAAGATCAGATGTTAGTCTACAGAAATGTATTTGAAACAACACAGAGATATGAGTTCATTCAGACTACAGCAGTTTCTTTATCTGTAAAATGAATGGTGAGCACAGGATTAGGTTTGGAATTAGGAAGAGACTGCAATGGATTATTAATGGTTTATAGAGGTTTCCCATAAGTATCATCAGGAAAAATCCACACTCAGCCAGGAGACAGGAGAAAGCTACACATTTGCTTGCTACAGCATGACTATATTATACAGTGATAAAATATTGGGAGCCTCTCCAGATATTTGTGCTCCTTATGAACACTCCTGGAGTGCTAATTTATTTTTTTTCCATGTTCTATCTTTATGGCACACCCATCATTAGATATAATATGTACTTTATCTTAGCCATGGTTTGCCTGACATATTTCTCATCTTAGCCAAAATCTACTGCTGCACACCGATTATGGAAAGTGGTCTAAAACCCACATTCCATATAAAGTTTTTCTATTACCAATAACAATCTAAGAGGCAAAGCATGCTAAAATCAATGAAATGGTTTTATAGGCCTTATTGATTTTTACCAAGACTATGACATGAATAGAAGCTTCAGATTTAGTCATGAAAGTATTTTATCATATGCCTAGCTTTTGTGTTAAAGCATTTTGACTTATGTCAAAGGCTTTCATATTCTTCAGATTAAACACGTGCTTATCTACTATACCAAATCAAGACTTTCATGTCTACTCCTCAGACAAAACTTTTGCCTTTAGTCAAATCTCAGCTCAAGTATACTTATGGATTCTGACATTTTCAACTAGCCAGCAATTAAAAATGAATCCTCTGAGTAGTTATGGTTCTGAGGCACTTTAGAAACCATGGCATGTAAAGTAAATAGTCTCGTCTCATTCAGTAAAGGTAAAAATCACACCATTATCAAGTGTGACACTGCTGATGTGGAAAAAAATTAAGTATTGCAACAGGTTATTAAATTGTTAATGGCCACATTCTATTCTCAGGTTTGTGGTTTGATGCAGTCTGGGCAAAATGTCAAACTGTATCAACATTAACAGCTTCTGACAAGCTCAAAGGAAAAAAAAAGAGTTGAATGAATAAGCTGCTCTGTAAATAAAGAGACATTGTAACCTCTTAAAGTGAGACAGAATTTAATTAAGAAAATTAACACAGACTTTTGAGACATTGCACTTTTCTGAATCTCATTCTTCTCTATCAGGAGGAAGTTGTATTCCTTAATAATAAGAAGCAGTAAGTGCCTACTCTCTGATCAAGAGTTAGTGGTATCATATAGACAAAAAGGGAGAAGAATAAAGTTGATGAATTTGCTTTTTTCCATTTATGCATTTTTAGTTTATATGTTATCATTGTCAGAGTGGAGAAACATGAGAAAAAAAATGTTACAATACTTTTTGAATCTTAGAAAAAACAATATTAAGCACATCAATTGATTTCTCATTCTGATTTAAAATGGTTTCTGTGGGGAGAGAGAGTTTCACTACCTTCATTTCATAGATGAGGAAAATGAAGCATAGTCAAGAGTGTATCAATGGCCTGGGCAGGATGAAAATCAAAATTTTGTTTTCACATCTATTTCTAGTGGTGCATCTGAGGACCAGACTGACTTCTAATTTTAGCTGCTAAGATTTATTAGTTTCTTACTCTCCAGCTTAGAAAAACAAATGTGAATTTATGCAGTTTTTAAAGTTTAGTTCTAAACCATTCTGTTTCTCAGAACATGTTTCTTCCTTAGTTGCAGCATTTTGCCCTATTTTCCACGTAATATGTCCTGGACAAGGAAAACTTCTTTTATCAGTTAGTAAGTGAAGTAGTCAACTGGACTATTTTTAAATTATTATATCTTCATGTTTTAATCAAATAAAGACCTTTTCAATATACATTTAGATTTGGAATTTTGCAGAAAGATTATCAGACTACTAAAAACTGAGGTCTATGTAAGTGTTTCTACTTTTTTGCAAAAGAAGAAATGAAAGAATGAATTATGGGCAGAACAAAGAAAGGAAGAAGGGAGGAAGGATTATGGAAGGGAAGGAAAGAAAGGAAGGAAGATAAATAAAAGGTAGATTTATTTGTTGTTTCAATCATAAATTAACAAATCATTGCATGGATTTTTCCAGTTATTGTAATTATTTTCCTGATTACAGCTAAAATTCCAAAAAAGTATACATAAAAAAATATTTTTTTCTTTCCTCTTTTAAATTTTCATCACCATTCTGTTAAAAAGAACCAAACAACAAACCAACACAAAAAACAACAGAGAGAGAGAGAATAAAATGGTCAAGGTACACTTAGTCCAAAGAGAATAATGCCATCTACTGTTACAGTGACTTCTATTTTTGTAACGAACAAGATAAATTTTGGGTGCTAAGTAGAAGACAAAAGTTGAATGTTAAGGATGGACGCTTTGGGTTTGCACAGCCTTATTGATCTTTAGACTCTAAGTATATCAGCAAGTCTGCACTGACTACAAAGGGAGCTTAGGCATCTTGGCCATATTTGGAGACATCCATGAGAAACATGAGATGTCTACAGTTGGGTTTCTAATTCCAGAACAAAATTCCACCCCAAATGATTACATGCACAGTTTATAGTTTTGCCTCTGTACCATATACAAAGTTAATCTTTTATGCGTTTCTACACAGTTTTAATTCTTATAGACAAGGAAATAAACTCATCTTGAGAAGAATATCTCAGCTGTCTTTATCTCAGGAAGCTGACACTGTTCTCTGCTTTTAATTAATCTTATTCCATCAGCTCATTCCAACAGCTGGGAAGGGTTTTCCTTCTGAGGATTGAAGCAGTAATGCTTCACTAATCTGACAGTATCAGATCTTTGCAGCTGGTAGACAATGAGCGCACGTGTCACCTACACTTCAGCTTTCCATTGAGCCATGCAGCCCTGTCATGGAAGTATCTCCCTCCCGTAAAAGCATTAAGTAGGAATACTGCAGTCCACACTTGGAACACTGCTTAACACCACAAAGCAGAAGAGGGCAATTATTGAACCTATGTTTATCTTTTATTCCTTCTAAGTTCATCTGCAATTAATTTCAGCTTTTGTTGAGCATCTTCTCTTTACAGTGCAAAATAGACATTAAAGAACAATGGGAACTTTGGCTCTGCAACTGCATTTCTGCATAAAAACACTAAGGCTGTTGTGTTTTGTTGTTGGATTTTTTTTTATCTGTATAGAACCGTGGCTGTTATTTTCAACACAGAATGCTTTGTTTGGTAACATCTTAAAAACTTTATTGATCCTGAAGCTTTAAGTAGAACATTTGTTAGCTTTATGCTGTGCCATTCACTCTGCAGTTTACAGAGATGTAACTGTTATGGACATTCCTTATTATAGAAGGTTTATTCACAGTAATTTATTTGGAGACTGATGCTTCAAGAATGTGAGCAAGTCCTGCACAATACACTAACCATCCTTCATTTAGTTTGATTGTTGACTGCCTTTATGACATTGCTGGGTCAGATAATAAATATGCAGCCGTTCTTTGAACTTTTGTATGTTTTGCACCACCATATTTATGGCAGCTGTAAAATGTTGTGAATCAACTGAGGGCTGGACCGGCATACTCTTTAAAGAAGCAGGTTTTTTTCAATAGTCTCAAAATAAATTTTGATAAGGACAGCAATTAATATTACTTCTCTTTCTTGGTGACTGCATTGAAAATGCAGAAATTATTTGTTTAACATAAAAAAATATACACTTTTTTTTAGGATTTACGAGAATGTAAATATTAACCTCCCATGTTAATTTGGCTAAATTCTGAAAGAACCTCAACACTTCTTTCCATAGTTTCACTGAATTTTAATACAAAGCCTCAGATTCAGTTGTGAGCAGCCAGAAACACCGACATGTTTACCAATATTTTAACAACAAATAAAGAAAGAGGGAATATATTTTGTTTTGTTAGCTAAGGAACTAATTTCAGCTATGATGATTAAAGCAGCTCCCTGATATGCCTTCTTCTTATCTCTTTCTATGACTCAACATCTTGTTTAATCAAGACAGAAAGCGTAGTGTGAAGCTTTTTCTTAATCTGATTACCAATAAATTAATGTTATCTTTGAGGCAATATATGGATTATGTTTCAATAAAATAGCACCTTTTGGAATCTGATTTCTTTATGTACATCTTTGAACATCTTTAAACCTGTCTGAGACTCAATTTAATGGAGCGGCTACCACATTTAGCCAGGCCAGGAGTACTGTTAATATCACCATTTCTTATCACATTTTGCAGACAGCTGCTTTCAGTAACAGTGCATCCTGAAAAGGAAAATTTTCTGAGAGTGGTCCTGATCCACATGGGGATGAAAAAAAAAACCACTTCAAAGCACAAAGTCTTATTTACTTTTTTAAAAAATAAAAGTTTTTTTTTTCTACATTGGTCTCACTTACACTTAGAAGGAAAACTTCACGAGATCCAGAGCCCAGAACAGTTGGTAGACATCTTTGACCTCTTGGTCAAAGCACTTAGCGGGGATATGATGTGTTGAGACTGAATAATTTCCACACTGAATTGGTGGCAAGGATGTCATGTTCACCATATATATACACCACAATCTCTGTTCTATTTTTTATGAACAATTTTTTTATGAAATAGAGTGACTCTTTTTTCATACAAATGAAATGGACTGTCTGTAATAACTGGGGAATATGTATATTTATTAACCACTCTTCTCTAAATTCTTAAAGTTAATATAAATCCAAAAATATTTCTATGAATGTTTTGCCTTAAAATTAGGTTTCAGTATATCTTTTTTTTTTTTTTATAAATAGCTTTCTTTAATAATGAATGTTAATTTTTCTGCAAATTTATTATATCCTTCTCTTTCATAAATTGCTATAAATTGAATTATCTATGAAATCTCCAGAATAATGACAGCCAGATTCGGTTTCATTTTACTATATTGTGAATAAACAGAAATTCAAACTAAATTGGGAAATATTTTTCAACGCACGTGAATAGGATTAAACCTCAAAGAATTTAAAATAATTTTGAATTTCAATAACCCATTGTACTGCTATGTCCATCTGTTTAGAATATTCTACACTTTATGGTCTAAAGTAAGGTGCTCATATCCGTGAAAGCAAAAGAGCTTGTCAGGCATTAAGAGGTCAGTGATCTGCTGAGAAAGAAAAGCAGGATGTCAACGTCTCCAATAATAATCTTGAAGACCATAGCGTATTTAAAATGTGCTTTTGCCAAATAAAAGGATGGCTTTCTAAATCATGGCACCTAACAACAGAAGAGTTCAATGTCTAAGAAATCCCCTGAAGCATGAGTTGTCATTGATGCAAACTAAACATACATAGCAGGAAAAGTGGAATAACTGTCCCATTTTACAAATTTTTTCAAGTGATTTATTTGCTTCAAATGCAACTACTGGAAAACCATGATAAAAGGTACCCTTGAGAAAATTAATAGGCATGCTTTTATAGTTATGTACATCTTTCATCTCACTTTATATACAAAGACACTATTTTCTTCTGGTATTGAAACCTGTGTTTCTTGTATGTTGTACACAAAAATTCATGATGTCTATAAATATTTGCTTTAGCAAGAATGTTTTTTATGAGTAGAACAGCTTAAAAGCACATTTACCATAATTCACCAAGTTCCTGTGTGAGTTACTTTACAGACCAAATTACTTGGGAATCAGTTCTTCAGACAATGTATACTGCACTCTTTTAGACCCCTGTAAGAAGCCTAAGAGGAAACTCATTAATTTAGGCTAAATGAGAGTCAGTGTGTTCAAAAGAAAATATATTAGAAAAGATATTTCACCATTTTCAATTGTTTAGAAGCCCCCTCCCCCAAATTTACACTTTTCAGAGATATCCTATAAAGCGTGTACAAACCAGATTTTCTGACACACCCACCTCAAGCAGCTAAATTTCAGCCCAAGAATCTTCACAACTCCAGATGATGTGAGAATCAGAGATACCACAAGGTGACTTTTACCTCCCAGCTCATGCTGGTAGAGCTGACAGTTTAAAGTAAAACCCTCAAAACCACTCAGCCTATCCTTTAATTTGTAATCTGAGCAAGTTTGACCTGGAGCCATCAAGCTGGAGTGAACATGGAACCTCATTGGTTCATTGGTTCTCATTGGAGAAGCCCATTTTCTGGTCTTGTGTATTCCCTCTGCACATCCTGAACTGTGTTACTGAAGCAGGTATTAGCTACAAAACTCCGTTTAGATTGCTACCAGTTTAGATTCTTCAGCAGGCATAGTCAGCCTCTAAGCACTATGGCTCTAGCCACACTATAGACTGGCTGTTCAGCTGGCATCCTGCATGCTAGGGTTTCTTCCAAATGATACAAAGCTTTACTGTTTCCTGGAGTTGGTTCTAGGACAGAGAAATGGGGAACCTACAGCTCTACGGAACACAAGAGAAAAGACAAGCTGGAATATCTTTAATAAGGCCTAACAATAAAATAGATAAATCCTGGATATATAAGTCCAAATGGACTTTTCAGCACTCTGGCAGCTGCCTAAATGTCGATTTACAGATAGTGGGTGGATAGTGGGTATTACCATATCTGTGCTTAGAAATAGAGCTTGTAATTTACCAAATCAAGAAAAAAGCTTGTCTGAGTATGTGTTGCCAGTGAAGATCAGATAAATTTCAAAATGTAAGCACCAGGGATTTACAACTAACCATTGCAAACCCACCAGTCCAAATGTTAAATATGATTAAATCAAATACTTTTATATGAATATTACCTTGATTGGAAAATAAAGTTTGCATTGCTGAAGAAAGAGTACAATAATGGAAAATTAAACTAATGTTCCCATTGGGGCAATATCTATTGACTACTAATTGAGACCCATTTTGGCTCCAGGCATCAGTGTTTGGACAACACCATCTGTAAAGTGTCAGCCACACATTCAAAATAGCAAAGAAAGAAGGAAATTGGGTATGAAAACTGGCATTTTTAAGTCAGAGGCTTGGGAACACTTGATTTTGGGTTGAAGCAACACAAAGATGAATATTTCTTAAGCATAGAGCACACCTAACCAACAGACAACTGTGAATGATTTGCTCTACCCTTAACCATAAAATTCAACATGGTGTGCCAAGAATCTGAATTATGAGGCAAAGGAAAAAAAAAAGGAACCGGCCTCCAGTAATGAAGTGTCACCCACAAAAGACAAGAAAAATAATGGAGAAGCTATGTTTATGTGCAGTCAAGGAGTTTCCAGTAATATAGGATGTTGATTATTGGTGCATTAATTGAATCCAAACCCATGTATCTGGTCTTGCATCAGCCTTGCAAACCATGAACTATTTGATGGTGGAAGGTATCCTGCTGAAACAGAAAAAGTTACTTCATTTCCCAACTTCCATTTCCCATAAATCATCTCTTCTAATTGATGTAATAATGCATTTCACTTGCTCGCATGATAGGTCCAGTTACAAAGATGTTATTTACCCTTGCAAAAATTTCTGAAAATGTCATGAATGAACCAGTTTGCAGTATTTTGGATGAAGAAGAATAAGGAGTTGATGGAAATAAAACAGGTAATTTTTAAATTTAGATTTTTGCTACGTATCTTGCCTTTGTGTGTTCTCCTAATCATCTGATATGGCTGCTTGACAATCCTGTAGTAAAACATCCTGGTCTTACCCGGAGCATTAATCAAACCAAGAGTCATTTTCAGACCAATTGATTTTATTGTCTCTACACAGATTTCATATTATTTCTTGGGTAACGAAGCAGAAAAGAACTGCTGGGGAAGACCACCAGGAATCTAGATGGAAAGAAGTAAAAGTGAACTAAATTATGTCTCCATGGGGCATGGGAGCTCAGTAGATACAAACTTACAGAACTGTAGAAATAATTACATGCCAGGAAGGAGTGAATAATTTAACTGAATAACAACTGCATTTATTTCTATGTTGTTTGCTCTAATGTAAAATCTTGAGGTTCCAAGACACAACCCTGGTTTTAAAGAACTCATATACTAAGAAAGCTATTTAGCTAGAGGATGAAAGACTGCCTGCAGTGGTCTGGAATTTTTGAAGAATTCTTACACAGTCAGCAACTGATTAAACAAAAATAAAATATCTGTTCTTCAATAAGAAACTGAAAAAAAAAAAGTTAAAACATAGTATTTCCCATTTTGGAAGAAAAAATAACATTAATTTGGGTACCATCTCCATTGCACAAACTGTGAGCTCTTATAAACTGCAATGAAGTGACATTAGGACATTGCAAAAGAAATTTCTAGAAAAAACATGAGCTAAAGTCACATTTTTCTATGCTTAGCTAGTCCTTCAGGTACAAAAATACTATCCTCAAATATTACAATAAACTTGGATTTTAAATTTATTTTTATAATAGGCTTATTTGCATGTCCATATTACCTTTTGCCCTACAGAGACATATCACTGTAGATTATACATTTGCAACAAGCTTAGCTGTCACTTTCTGTTCAATTATATTAACTGTTTTCAAGATCTTACTTGTCTTATTGGTTGTGAAATCAAAAACTGAGTCTCAATGCAGAAACACCTAATGCAATCTTTCAAAAACAGTGGGTTTTTCTTCATTTTAAAAATAAAATTCCATCAGAATTGACTCTTTTCTGAAGAATCTTTTCTTCTGTTCAATAAGACTATTTTTAATTATCTCCGTCAAACATAAATAAGCAAGTTAATTGATAGTAATGTGCCTTTAGTAGACAATCTATAAAAATAAAGAGAGACTAAACTTTATAAGTGAATTATTTATGTCACTGCAACTTTGCAAAAAAGTTCAGGACTAGAATTAGAAGTTTTTAATATTTTTTTTTCCATATGAAATTTTCAACAAAACATGTATTCCATTTTTACTAATTCATCTTTTTCCCTTCTAGATATACACAGACCTGTAGAGCAATAAATTATTTTCCACAATGATTGTTTTAAGAATGCATCCATGGTCTAAATGTATTTGGATATGCAGAACAACAATAGTCCTAAAATGTTTCTGCAAAAGTAGTTCACAAATATTCAAATTCTGTCCTTAGTTTTTCTATAACTCATAACTAAACAGTATCTCTGCAACTGAAAACCACTATTCACAATCATACCTTTATATAGCAACTTTCATCTGGAAAGATTCTGAGGGGCTTTACTTTTATTACTTCAATGCCAAGGTCATTCATTTCCAAATGACAGTTTCTTTATATTCTCCTTCCTGTGATGCAAAGACATAGAAATGAAAGATTCAGTGAGCTTTCAGGCTAAGCTATATTGCTTTACACTTTCTCTTTATGATTTTGGGTCACTTTCCTCCGTCCATCCCCTCCCAACAATGAAGTGATGTAAAATCAGGATTGTAGTGTCTAGCCCCTAGAGCCACATTTGATTAAAAATGCAGGAACTAACGTGCCATTGGCTTGCTATGGTCTTAGCATATAGTTTATTATCCAGTTTATAAGAAACATGTTATTCATATAAGTGGCATTATTAGAAACATAAATTATGGTATAAACATAGATGTCTATTTGTAACTGCTGTGGCTTTCATTAGGACTGGCTAAAAAAATACTCCAATCAGTTGTCTCAGGAATGATCTATATTAATGTCCACATCCTCTGTCTGTCATCTGGAATTTTTTGGCTTTCTGGGGAAAATTAAGTACTATATGAAAAGACAAGTGGAAATAAAGTACAGTCTATGAAGTCTGTTTTGTTCGTGTTTGGCATTCCAATAAGACATTCCAATAAGCTTCGAAAATTGGAGGGTGATAGAGGACTTAAAAAGAAAAACTGGAAAAAAAAAAAACCCAAAACCAAAAGAACCCCTGCACCATTGTTTCCTGTTCCTTTAGAATCTTATAATTTCACCAATTTTAGTAAGTGCTTAAAAACATTTTATGCTTTGCCGAAACTTTAACATAAAATGTTAATATGCAATACTTCAATATAGAAAGTTATCATCTTTCCAATATTTTGCTCTGTAATTGTAGAAAGGTGGTTTTATTTTTGTTTGGATATTATTATTTTTTTTAAGTTGAGTGTTGTATTTTAGGTAGGAGGTTCCCTTTAAAGATAAGACCAACAACAATGAAATAAGAATGAGTTCAATGTTAGGGTTAAGTTCCAAATTAGGTCAACTGGAATTGCATACCCAGACCTTTCGATCATTTTAATGAATTCTGAATACTCATTTTCCGTATATTTTTTGTTTGTTTGAATCCTTTGCTGTCCTAAACTTTGATACTCAGAGGACTAAAAAATGTATTTTAAACACATTGGTGTTGTGTATCAGAAAGACACTATCATCTTACCACTGCATCAATTTTAAAAATCATCGATAGTAAGACCAGAATTAAAAAGAAACTTTACCTTCTCTATAAATGACACATGTAAATCCAATCACTCAGAGTTCAAATAAGTAAGCAGCTACTGTATCCTGCATTGCATTAGGGTAGGTCGTAAAGACTCACAAAGCAATTCAGAAAGTGTGCATATAGTTTAGTATGCAGTTCTCTTTTTTGTTAGACAAAACAATTTAACCCCTTACTGACATTTTTTTCCTCCTTCTCCTCACACATCAGCAATAGGCAGCTGCGTTGGACTACAGTGTAAAATACTACAGGGTTTACAAAAATATGATCATTGCAATAATAGAGCAAGAGTTCATTGACTTGACCTCTTTCCAGTTAGTTTCTCAAGTCTTTCCACAACTTCAGAAGGAGCTGTTTCAACAATATTTTCTTTTTTTTTTGGAGATGGCAGGGGGATTCTTAAACCCAGGTTTACTTAGAATAGTCTGTTTCAACATCATAGATTAATTTTTCAAAGCATTTTAGACACATCTCTGCTACATTTTTAACAGGAACAGATTGGCTACCCTCCCTTTGAATGCCTGAACATGAGCAATCATGAGTGAACATAGAGATTCAGAAGAACCCAAACATACAGAGGATACAGGCAGTAACATGGTCACAGGAAAAACAGGAACCTCCCAAGAACATATGTGAATCATTTCCCATATAGTGTCAGCCACACAAGAGGCTGGTGCAGACAAAATGTAGCTCAACTGCCTTTGTTGAAACTGAATCTAGTCACAATCTTTATATAAGAAGGCAAGAAGATTATATCACCATAAACACGATTGCTTTCTGAAGGCCAAGATGGCAGAGCCTTGAATGGACAAAATGACATTGCCACATAGCTACAGAATGCACATGAGAACAGACTAAACAACCAGACAGATGCTGAAGCTTGATGGTGTCCTGGGAGTGCATAGGCATCCCTTACCTCAACGGGAAAAGACTTCTTTAATGGATCGTGAGTTCTCTTTCCTTTATATCCCTATAAATCAGACATTTAATGTCTGTACAGGTATTTTATGCTCCTCTTAAGGAATCAAAATCAACTTTATACCTACAAATACATTAACTTCCTCTTCTGATTGACATTAACAAAGTAGTTCTATTAAGTAGTAGTAGTAGTACTATTAAGTAGTTCTAAACTAAGATCTATTCATAAGATCACTGTGTTGACAGATTGTTTCTGTCCTTCAAACAACAACGTGGTATCTATTGAAGCTGCCAGATTATCATACCTGTGTATTCAAGAGCATCAACAGATCCTAGGATATGCCACAATTTTAATTCTATTGGAGAAGGTCAGATTCTCTAGTGTTTTTTTGTGGCCACACAAAATGTCTTGCATGCTACATAGATATGAAACCTCCTACATTTTTTTCTTTAGAAAATAGATGAAAGACACCAAACTTTAGCGTTCCTTTTTAATTTTTGATAATGAAGAAATGTAAGTTTTTAACTGACCTCCAAATGTAGAATATGACCATAGCATGTTATTTTAGGGATTAAATTAAACATGTTCTGGAATCATTTTTCAACAGAGTCCAGGTAACCCAGAACATTCTGTATCTGTGTTCATCCACATCTTCGCCTCTAAACAGGCTGGCTGTGAACAAACCATTGAGACTAGTCTGCAAGAAATTCCAGCTCCTGAATATGCCTGGAAATTCTCCAAGCGGACAACTGACACCTTCCAAAATAATCTCAGTAAATAGTCTAACTGCTTAATAATAAAGACAGTCACGTTCAAGTGTTTAAGAATGTTCCGATGTATTACTTAAATTATTAGTATAACATAGCCAAACAAAAAAAAATCTTTTAGAGAAGACAACGATGGAGGGTCAGTTGACTAGACTTTATTTTTCTTTCTTAAGCAGCACACTTTTCCAGGCACTTAGTGAAATTTATAGGCATAATTCTGTCATTGAAACTCCAGCAATGTTGTTCCCAATCCACCAAACCAATATGGGTTACAGCAGGATTGGATCCCAAGATTTTTAAGCTTTGACACAGTACTTTTATGAGGAACTATAAAAAAAGAAATAAACTGTATCTTCCCCTTCATCTCCATGGACAGATAAGATTAAGTCCACATGGCTTGCTGCAGTGAGACTGTGGAGGACCACAGTATAAACTTTCAGGGCTGTTTCTCTAATCTTGAAAGAAAACCCCATTCTATGTTGGTTTCAAGGGTTTTGTAGGATTCATGAGCAAAAATGGGGTCTGTGTGCTGGCTGTTCTCCATGACAGTGCTGTACAACTTTGTGACCATATGAGGAAAAAGAAAGAGAATGTATGAATAGCTGAGTTATGGGATCTATAATGTATGCAAAAAACTCAGATTCGACTTCTTCCGCTGACTTAGAACACATAGAGAAAACTTGGTCTCCTGTATCTTTCGTACACAATCTGAATACCTTCCCAAGAAGAGAAATTGATGCTAAAGTGTTAAAACAGATTGCAGAAATACCACATACAAATATAATATCCATGTAAGAGCAGTCATTTGAACTCATAAATCTCAAAACTCTGCCTTGGGTAAGATGTTTTTCTCAGTTTGTCCATTTAAGAGCTTTTCAGCTCCATACAGAACATTCAGATGTTCACTGAAGCATAAAACAGGACTTTGAGATAATTCACCTGCTGCGTGGTATTTAGAGTACTTATCCTAGAGATGTGATATACAGTCTCTGATCTAGAGAATATGCAAGTAGTTTACACAAAATGAAATAATTTTAACAGACAAGACCTAAACTAGCTTTATCTTGGATATAAAACATGATTGAGAACATTCTCACACTTAGATTTGAAATTCCTGAAGCACAGCAGAATCATGAAGTTATGTTCTTCCATAATCATAGGGAAATGCTATGAATATTTGTTGGTTTGTAACATAGAAACCTTTGATATTTTGTGAATACTGTGTAAGTCTGTCAACTAATTTTCTTTTGTTAAATATGCTTAGATATTTTTTTTCATTTTTGTTTCAAATTAGGGAAAAAAATATTCTTTTTGGCCAAGTATGGAAACTGAGGCAGGGGACTCAGGTATTTGTTTTGATGACAGTAATGAAAAACTCACGCTACTTCATTCAAAAAGGATTCCTATTCAAGTTTTATGGATGTCCTGGAAAAATAATTAATCACACAGCTCTGTTGTGAACAAATATTTGACAATAGCATAGGAGTAACCCATGTGGAGTGTGTTAGGATTCAAAATATTAACAGCAGAAGCATGCCAGCTTTGTAACAGTTGACTTTTTATGTGAGAGTGATTACAGCTGGAAGCACACTAAAAATTAGCAACACATAACTACATACCATTAGCAGGAATTGCAAAACTGAACTGAGTCACAATAAAAGCACAGAAGTTGATACTGCAGTATTACTTCAGAGTTTATAAAACCATATGTATTTCTTGTTGAAATATGGTTTGGGTATCTTTTAATGCTTTTATCAACATGACGAATCTATTTAAAAATATGTCTATTGTAGTAGAGCTGTTGTGTGAAGATTTTGATCACATCCAGAAGTGAATTATGCTTCCTGATATGTAGTAATCTATGCACTGCACATTCAGGCTCCAGTGTTCGTTATAATTCCCAGTAAGTCATGCTATACCAAGCAGAAAGTTGGGGGGAGGTGGGGTGTGTGTGTATGTGTGTGTGAAGAAAATTAGAGAGAAAGAGAAATAGAAAGTGAGAGAGATGGGAACACAAGGTAATAAAATCACTTTTGCCTTTGATGCTTTAAAGAGGAGGCGTGAAACTCATGCATACTTCCCTGGAGTCTGAGTCATCCAATATCCCTCAGCATTTGAACTAATGGTACAAGTGAGGAGAATATTATGACTATACTAGAACATCCTTCTTAGTAGATTTCTGATTTCTTTTTTGTCCACATACAACTCTAGGGCATAGGAAACTTAGCAATCTTGTCCATGGAGACCAAATTCAACAGCCGTATTGAGCTTCTCTGCAGAAAACAGGAAGCATCTCCCACACAGCCTCCAGGAAAGGGAGTGAGATGCTGACAAAGCCAGGTAAGGGACTTGAGGAAAGTACTTTTTCTGACAATTAGCAGAACTGTATGTAGAATAAGAGAGAACTTATCACCCATTTGTATCATATAAACTAAATGTTTCATGTGTCCTTTTTTTTTAAAAAAATGAAGACTTCTGTTTTAGTAAACAGTGTTACTTGTAGCAATCCAAAATCATTAATCCTTGATTACATTACCACTATGTTCACAGATCAGTTTGACAAGTGTTGTGTTTCTCGTGCTGTTGGAACAGATAGGGAATGTGTAGGAGGCAAAGTTTGGAAAAAAAAACCTGTCCAGGAGCAATTATGGAAGTTAATGTAAAGAATATGCTTGTAGGGATATTACAATTGGTGTACCAGATTCACAGCTCTCTGAAGTCACACAATATTCTTCAGTGCACCGTTAGTGAGAACATACATATTGAACTGAAAACCCAAAGCCCAGGGGAGAAAAGGAGTTTTCTAATTTTTTTCACTTGGGTATTTAAGGTTCATTTTATATTGAGGATCCTTAAGTCTTTGGAGAACACTATCTTAAGAAAAATACAAGTTTCCTCAAGTGTTTAATACTAAAATCTTATAGGAATTAACGGTCTCAGAAAATATTGTGCTGACAACTTCTAGTCTGTCACTGGTTTCAGATCTGGTATAATTCTGTTTAGATTGATTACCTTCTTTTTTGTATAATAGAGCCATCATTACCTGAATTTAGTCCTACAAACCAACTTTCAACTTCAATTTCCATGCAGAATTTCAGTGTAACATCCTCCCACTTAATTCAGGACATAGATTTTGGACCCATTTATGAAGTTGTGACTCCATCAAACTTATTTTACTTTTGAAAAATTTCAACCAAATTCCCCCTCCGCTCGCTGCAGAGGGGTTGGACTACATAACCTTTAAAGGTCCCTTCCAACCTAAACTATCTTGTGATTCTACTAGGACAAAAAGCTGAATCCTTATTTGATTTGCTTTACACCCCCCTCTGCACCTTTGTCATTCCTTCGTAACAGCTTCATTTGCCGAAAAGAGTAATTTATATTCAAGATCGTCTCAGATGAACTATTTCACTGAACATTAATGCAAGAGATGACACAGGGGACACATACGCATGTCTTACAGAGATAGTTTCTTAAAATATAAATTAAAAAACCCAAACCCTTGCATGTACTACTATTAAAATCCCTTCTATTTGCATCATTGAAACTGATCTCCAGATAGTAATGCTCTACAGACAAAAGTGTTGCTGTCCAAAATGATATCACAACACACATTTTTTCAATTTGTGTGGCAGACGTGCTACTGGGGGTTTGGGAAAAGCCACTGCCTGATATTAGTGCTTGTTTTCTGTGCAACAGAAGATGAAAAGTCTGGCTCATGTTTTGTGCTTCTGACTTGATGCATGTTTTTTGTATTATCTTGAATGTCTAAACCAAAAATAACAGCAAATTCAAGTGTTTTTCACCATAATCATAAATCAGTCAGATATGTGACTAGGTGTAGGTGTCACAAAGTTACACCTTGTTTAAGTATTGTTCATTCAGGAAGAACTGAACCATTTTAAACTACATTTCAAATCTTCTTAGTGAAATTTCATATGAAAATACATTTAACAGAGTTTGTCATTCCTTTAAGCATTTTAATTTCCTTATTTACTGCTTCAAACTAAACCAATTTAATTAAGAATTAAACCTTGTGAAAAAGATCTTCATAGGGGACTTGAACCAATTTGAAATGACTTTTTCAAGATCTGAGCTAGAAAAGTAGGACTAATTTAAATTCTAACACCACAGTCAGTCCCAGTGAAAGGATATGAGTGTGTGTTTAGAAGTTAGTTGCGTTTATTTGGCTTCACAAGTTGTTTCCCAGATTTCAGTAGTTAAAAATTTGGCTTAAAAGCTTCATTACCTGGAAGAGCACATAAACTTTCTTGTTACTGAGCCAGCCTTCAGAACCAGGATGAAGCTCACAAGAGGTAAGAAAAATTTTCAAAGCTCTCCTTTACAGCATTTAACTCATGAATCATTAATTTTGTCCACTTAAAGAAGCATTTTAGAGCCAGAGCTTACTGAGCCATTTAACTGAAATTTTGGAAACACTAACAGGAGTAGAGGTAGAAAATTGTGTATGTAATGGATTTTTGAATTCAAAATAAATAAGACTATATGGGCAGTTTAACCCACTTTGTATTGATTTGAGAAAAAAGAAAATCAGGACTATGTTCAATATAAGACTATAGTGAGTATGTATCAGCAATCAAATTTGGACATAAGGAAACCCAACATAAACCAACAAAGCTTATATTCTGTTGTCTTTATATAATCAGGTATTGGCTAAGAAGAAGAGAGCATACACCAAGATGGAAAAAGCTTGTGGTTCCATCAATAAATAAGAGGCTTCAGATTTCTAAGGCAGTCAGCAGTAGCACGAGTAAAGGGACTGTGACCATCTACAAAGAAACACAGACATTTATTTATCCATGACTGATGAAGGTATCTTACTGTGGCGGAGAGAAAAAGACTTCAAATTAACAATTTATTTGGACTTCGTTCACATGTCCAATATGCCACTATTGCAGGTTCTGTAGATACAATGGAGAATGCACTATTGCAATTTAAAAGCGATTAATGGAACACATTATTACCAAAAAGTACCAACACAAATCACAAGCTCGCTAGATATTAATATCTTAAAAGAGTGCATTAATCACAGTCTTAATGCATGCCAAATCCCCTGCGTATGTTTCTTATTCACTTACCCTCTCTCTCAGGTAAGGTCATTCAGTCTCTGGGAAGTTACCCTGTACAGTTTCCTGGACAGGGGGGAAGAATCTCCTACAGGCCAGCTGTACCATTAGAAGACTCCCCATTTTTCTCACCAAAGCTTATGCTTTATATTTCCTGATTCAAAGTGTGTACAGGATATCTTATCCTCAAATGTCCTTCTACTGATCTTCCTCTGGTATCATCATCATATACAGTTGTCACACCAAGCAAAATATGACATATTTAAAAATGCCTTGAGCACTCAGCCACAGTCCTAGTTCCATTCTCTACCCAAGAGGTGGGGAGCCAAAAATGCAAAATGCTTCCCTACCCACAGAATAAAATTAAAGTTTCAAAATCTGTACCCTTAAGCCTCAATACCTGCATTTTACTTCACACAGAACATGGCAAACCTGCTGTTAGAGGACATTCCAGAATTGACAACAAAATTTGATATGGTTAGAATGACATTTAGTAGTTGAGTCTTTAGGTGTTTATTCAGCTAGTTAGCTTGACAGCTAATTAAGCCACCTCCTAGGACAAGATACTAAGCAGGATAGTAATCTGAGAAGCAGACAGAGAAATTTATTAATAAAGGATTTACAAGGAAAAAGAAAGAGTAAATTATCAGTTTTTTAACAGAACCTGCCACTGTTTTTCCAATCCAACTAAATAGTCCAGCAGGGACAGCATCTCAGGCAAACAGCTTATCTGAAAGAGCAGTTCCCTGATTAAACCAGGAATGATAAATCACACAGTATTCTCTAGTGCAATGCACTGTTTTAGCTATATAAAATGAAAGAAAAGGATATGAAATGCTAGTCCTTAGAGGATATAGATGGTGAAAGAGAGTTTTGAAGTCTACAGAGAATTGTTCATGTGTGAAAATATTTAATTTCTTTCTACTTTTTTTTCTTTTAATGATCTCATGGTAGTTTGTACTTTCCATAGTTTTGACTCACTCCCCAGAAATGAAGAATGATTCTAGAAGAAAATGGCTGTGCGATTATAATTAAAACTATTCTAACAATGACAACTTAATTTTGATAACTACATGTAATATTTAATAAAAATGTAAAATCTACAGTTTAGTGCACTAGTATCGTTAAACTGGGAAAGAAAAAAATTTAAATTGCAGAAATAATTTTGTCTTACTTTGATTCATCAACTTACTGTTTATTCTTATATATATATGTCAGTCTTTAATATAACCCATATTTATCTGGATTGTACTCATATATAGCTTTGTGTGGATTTCCTGTCACTTTTCATTTTTACCACAGAACACATCTCATTTATTGCTCAGAGTGGGCATTGATGAATTAATAGTTGCTTTTTCATTGCTAAACTTGTGGCCCTAGGCCTCATTAAAACATACAATTCAAACAATGCAGCATGTATTATCTTGAGGGTAGATCTTTATAGACCTTCACCAGTGTCGGAATGTGGGGTTTACAAACAGGAATGAAGAAGTTTTGAAAGGACACAGGAAGGTCTTCAGTGATCCACAGGAAGGTCTTCAGTGATCCAAGGAAAAAAAAACACACCCGACATTGGTATTCTGTCTTACAAAGAACATAATAAGCGTACTGTGATGAGCAACTCAACAAAAGAATGTTGTGCTTTCCCATTGGAGTCAAGACAGAATATGCAATTAGAAGACTGGAATTATTCCAGTTTGCTTCATAGGCAGCCAGGAAAAGGTCTTGTAGTTCAAAGTGATCCTAAGAGCATGATCATGGCTATAACAGATAGCACTATACATGACTAATTGTAAAAGACTCTGGAGATCTCCAAGGGACATTGAAGGAGAAGAACATTAAAGCATTTCCCAGAGATTCATTCCATGTCATGAGCAAAAGCAGTCAAGGGTCAGAAGAAGTTATAACCTTCTTGTACAGCAGAAGAAGGATGTGCCCTTGTTAGAGCTTCCTGGAATCAATCTTCCTTGAATAATATGGCTAAAGCTGCAAGGAAGGATAGACATTAGAGAGAAGTGAAAAGGTGAAAAACATACATACACTCTTAACACTAAGCCATGAAGTCAAGATTCTGTATAACCAAGTCACAGATGCACACAAAGGAGAAGTTATTTAATTGCCTACATATTACTGTGAGAAGTCTAGGTAGTAAACAAATTAAAATGTCTGGAATGAGTTTGACCTACTTTGAAATTACTGAATTTGGGTTGTAATATTTCAGTAATTCCTAAATGAAATTGCGCTATAAGATTCACATTACTGGAGGTCTTTCTATTGATGATTATTTAGGAAGAAGTCAGTGGGGAAAAAAGGAGGGGGATGGTATGATATGTTAAAAATAACTTTAACTGTTTCTAAGTAACTAACGTGAAATAAATAAACTCTAATAATTAGGAGTTACTGTGGTAATAAATAAAACACTATATGTGGAGCTGCAGATTTCCCAATCACACTAGCCAACACAATGACCAACCTTTTAAAGTCCAATCTATCATGTATAGGTGGAAAAAGATGTGTTATTGTCAGGGATTTAAATTCTTACTGACACATGTTGGAAGTCACATACATGAAGCCCTTCAATATTTTCATGATTTATAAAATTATAAAACATAATCTGAAACAAAAATAAGACATCTAATACAGAGGAATTGCAGGCTTTTTATCTCCACATGTAAAGAAGCATTGATTGACAGCAAAAATTAACAACTGGTACAGTACAAGAAATAATGAGTCAATTATGTCTGAGAGTGCAGAGAAGAGTCCCAACCTCCATCATATTTACAGTTCATTTAAATTTTATAGGCTAGCTTCATAAAGTCGGCAACAATTATGAGTAAAGTCTATTGGGAGAAAGTAATTAAAAGTGCTGATAATTGGGAATTCCTTAAGTGCCAAAAATATCAAAATTTCTGCTGGGGAAGAAGGCTATGCTAGCCAAAACAGACATAGAAGAAAACTAAAATCATCAATTAATCAACTAATAATTATGATAGAAAAGAAGAGAAGATGATAGTCATAAATATAGCCCAAAAAAAGGAAATATAAAAGAGTTATAAGTGAAGCAAAGAGAAACGTACAGTTTATATATCTCTGTGACTGACATTTTTTAAAATATGTTTTTCAAACTATTATGTGTTTTTGGAGTACCTCTGGTGGTTGGAAGATAAGCTCCATATCTTCAGTGTAGGTACACTTAGACTTTTTTATCTTGATAATTGGTAGACAGTATTACACATTTCAAAGGTTAAAACAAGTTAATAATTTTTTTTAAATTAAAAAATTGTTGTTATATGGTGATGTTTCTAATGTCAACCCGTAGATTTTAGTTCTTGAATATATACTGTATAAACTTTTTAATCAATCACTTGATGAAAGACAATGTAAATACATTATTATAACACTTGTTAATGACACGCAAATCAAGAGAATCAGTAGTAGCAAAAAGACCATGTCATGTGTGGAGAACAAACTCAGTGTCTTGGTAAACATACTGTGGGAAAACAATGTGTGTTTCAACATTGCCAAGTAGAAAGAACATAATTATGAACAAGGAATGTAAGTCATTATTCAGGAGTGGGAATTCTAAGGAATGAGGGAAATATTGAGTGACTTAGAGGTCAGCATGGATAATTACTTGAACATGAGTTTTCATTGTGGAATACAAAACTCCTTGAAAGTTTCAGTAAGAAAATGTCAAGTATGAGTGAAGAGGTTACATTATATCTGTATTGGCACTGAAGCCGTAGGTGCTAGATTTTTGTATCTCATTATATGTTCAAAGAAAGGTGATGAAAAATTATAAAAAGTTTGGAGAAGTCTGGAAAAATTATTAAAGGACTGGGGAACTCCTCTTATGTGGTTAGAGTTGGGGGGGAGAAGAGGGGAGAAAAAGACAAAAAAAAAAAAGAAAGAAAAAGAAAATCAGATGACTAATTTAGTTTCCAAAATTGAAGGTTAAGAAGTGACATGACCAGTGATTAAACATTCTTTTCTGATGAAATCTGGTAACAGAGAACTTCTCAACCAGAAAACATAAGGACAATAATCCCTTCTTATTATTCTTCTGAAAACAATACCAGCTTTTCTGTGGGATGATTCTGATTCCCAGTGATACTCATTTTAATGCCTCAAAATCCTTTCCTGAAGGTAATTTCTGATCTCCACATGATTCTAATTCTTAGTCTCAGAATGAGACCCTAATAATAGCTGGGAAATTTCTGCTGTAATTATCTGTTGAAAACTTCATCCTGAGGCCTGATATTGAAAATTTCAAGTAGTTAAAATCAAGCTGCCTTCCAAGCACCTAGGAATGCATGATGCACAGTCCTGACTTGAGGTATCACCTTCCAAACTAACAAATTTTCTGTGCTTTCAATTCATGTGACCTCACAGAGTTTCTCAGAAGTGGAGGAGTGCTCTAATCTACATTTCATAACTCAGCACCTGTGACAAAGTGGGCCTTTGCAGCTTATCCAGAGTCACAAATAAAACAGTGACTGGTGGAAAGATCACAGCTTCTGTTCAAGTTACCTCTAGACTTGCCTGCAAATAATGCACAGTCATTAACAGTTACTTCATTATACCCATATTATAGTATTTACAGACTCTGACTTTCTATTCAGAACTCAGCAGTCTTCAACCTGCAATTTGTTTAGTCAAACAAAACAGAAATAATTAAAATAAAATCAACATTTAAGCACTATAAGCTATCCAGTTTCTGGACTAAGCTTCAGGCAACGGGAGAACCCCAGGGTGAAAAAAAAATCTATTCTCCTCTAAAATGTAGAGGAGAGATAGGTGATGTCTGAGTTGGGTTTTGAGGTCCCTAGTCCCAAACATAGAGACTTGAGCCTCCAGCTTTAATCCTAGGCACTGGCACAGAGTGCATATGGAAAAGTTTCCATGTGCTTCAGTTTATGTTCTAATCTAAACAGTACAATATAAACCGGGGCATGTGTTATTTCACGGATGACACAGTTTTCAAGTTATGACAGTTTAGTAGTGTCCCAGGCTCTTGGTTCCCACACATTCCACAGCTTTTTCATTTTCCAGAACTGTCATCAAAAGCAGCTTCAGACTGCTGGAGGACACTGAGAGTATGGAGAGAAAAATATATGTCATATATTTAGATAATAAATTGTGATGGGTCTGTGTTATGACATTATCTGGTGCTATGATGATAAGTCAGGATTGCAATCAGGCAGTTTAGAGCAGTTAGTTTAAGAACACAAAATTGTTCCCAGTAGATTTCTAAAGGCCATTACAAGCAATAGAGAAAATCTCTTTCCTCATCCTCTTCTCCAGTGTTCACACTCTGCCTTCTGCCACAATGTTAGACATCTTTTATTTTCAAATTATTTTTTTCCAAACACAGAAGAATATTTTCTTCAAAATAGTTTATTTACATACCCTGATAACATTAAATTCATGTCCAGGTCCCCTTGTCTTAGGACCGGCTGGTGCTTTGCTTGCTGTTTTTGAATTGGTTTGATCCTAATCAGCTAACTTTGTATTTGAATATGAATCACATTTGCTGAATACCTGTTTTATGACCTCTTGTTTAACTGGAATAAGTTAAGATCCATGTTTCAAGTATGGACTCTTGATTTTTTTCTTTTCATGTATGTAGAATCATACAGTCATAGAACAATTTAAAGGTCCCTTTTAGTCCAATCTCCCCTGCAATCTTCCATCTTCAACTAGATCAGGTACAACCTGACCTTGAATGTTTCCATGGACAGAGCGTTTTAGCTACATGCAACATGCTAAAACTTAAGTTTACTGATGTGCTCTTCAAACAAACCCTTTCCATAGTTCATTTGTTGCTAAATTCACCAAGAAAAAAATACTTGAAAGACACAGATGCTTTGAAGAAACATGTGGAAATAAATTTGCAACTGATTTAGAAAACAAAAATCAGATTCTGCTTTAGGATGAATCTGTTAGTTATACCAATTACAAACTGGGAAACACTTGGAGTTCCAACCTTCATTATTAAAAACCTAGTTATATACGAAGGGGTACATACATATTTGTTTAGTACATGTTCCATCTGAGCCTACGCATATTAGTTTGTGAACTTAACTTACTTCACCTTTCAGGGATGAAATGACATCAGCCTGTATTTAGAAAACATCAGTGTGTTAATTCAGATTATTCAGGTATGTATTTTTGATTTGGGAAAAAAACACCATAAAAGTACATAGGGAATACAATCCATTCTAAATTAGGATTATTGTAAATAGTTTAACAAGAACAAGTGTGTTCTCTTCCTGGTTCAGGTCAATTAAAAAAGTATAATAAATCTTTCAATCTTAAAGTCTGATGTGTTAATCTATGCTTACGCTACATGTCACCATGCACTCCAAGTTTGCTAAAATGTTACTGACACCTTCTGAAGTTTAGAAAAATTGGATTCATTTAAACTGTCATTCATAGGTAGATTTATTCTCAAAGTTTGTGTTCAGTGACTTAAATTTAACTGAGATTTTCTGTTCCAGCCATCTACGTTCAAAGCTTAACCATGTTATCTTCCTTGTGTTTGCAGAGATTAAAAGGATTTGAACCGTAAATTGAGAAAGATAACTTCTCTTTCTATCTGTACTATAAAAATAGCTTTTCTTGTTGCCACAAAAATCTCTTCGAAGTACAGCGTCTTGTTTCAAACAACATAAATAACTCAGAGGAAGTTAATGAACTTTTGCTGTGATCATGCATATCGCCTACTATACAACCAGTGCAATGAAACCAATAGGATAATGCACACAACTGCAGGCCTTTTGTGTTGGAAAAAGTTATCAGCTTTGTGCCTACACTCCTTCATAATAATGAGGAGGCAATCACTGCTGCATCTGAACTCTAAAGTTACATTTTGTTTCTGTTGGAGGCCTAATGGTCAAAAGAAGACTATTTAATTATCTTTGAGTACAAAGGAGACCAAGCTTCTAATTATGATATATATCTCAAGGAAAGGGGTTTTTTACCTCTTTTATAAGAATGACTGTATATCGTGTGTTATTATGGCCACATCCTGGGCAAAACTCAACTAGCTCCACCCATTCACAGTAGCAAACGACAGCATCCAGAGTGACTATGCTTGACAATTTTCAGGATTTGGAGATGATCGTCCCAAACTTGCAGGTTTTTATTTCATGTAAGTAATACAAATGATTAAACCTGATTAACCAAATTTCCTCAGCTGAATCCTATTTAAGTCTTTGAATAAAAGCTATGTATTATAAAGTATATAATATTTTTTTTGTATTTTATATACATTTATTTTATATACATTTTATTTAAAATTAAAAGCAATTATATTTGTAACATATTTTTGTTGAAATAAATGACATTAAAATTGCTATTTAAGCTGAATAAAATTGTTCACTGAGGAGTTGTATTGCAGATTGGGAAATGTATATACAAAATGTATATAAAAATACATGAAAATACATGCTCCATATATTTTTAAGGCCAATATGTATTAACAAATCTAGAGAAACAGAAGCTGTGAAAGTATTATTAAATATATCAGTGTGTGATGGGGTTCCAAAAACTGAGAGATAGAATTGCTCCCTCTTTCCCTGAAGAGCAAATAGGAAAGTAAACCCTCCAGCCTCCAGAGCTAACATTTTTACAATGCATTACACAGATAGCTTTGTAATTCAGAAAAAATTGCCTGTGCAGGAGTCAGCCAAACAAAAGGCCTGAAAACAAAGATACTCAAGTTCTGGCCTCAGTTCTCCTCCTTTCCCTTGAATTTCTGCTTGAATACACAGCTCTTCCCTTCTGCATGTACGACTCTGCTCAAGACCCTCTTGTCTCTGCCCTTCATCTGCAAGCTCCTGATTTGCTGGCTTATGCCTTCACCTACCTTTTGCCCTCTGACTTTGATAACACATACAGGACTTTCCTGGAGGGCTCAGGAAGGTTTTTATGTTGATCTTTGAGGATAAGCATATTCTTTATCCTTTCAGGGAGCTCCCTTGACCCTGAGGGCAACATTTGAGACCAAAGGCAGCTGTCCTCCCTACTTTCAAATTCCAACTTTTCCAACAGATTGCACAACAAAATGAAAAGAGATACACTAAGAACCCTTTTTTTTTTTTTTAATTAGTGTTCAACTTTGCAAGGCAATGGTTTTAATGCAGCTGCAAATTATGTTTCCCTCCTTAATGGTCTAAATGTTCACTTGGTTACAAGGTTGATTTTTTCTTTTTTTCCCCAAAAACTTATGGAGTTGCAAATCCACAAAGAGTTCAAAATGTGTTTCAGTCTGTACAACATAGGCTACAGCTCCCCAATGATTGTAAAATTACAACAATGTGAATACAACAACATTTATCGTTACTTGGAAAATAATCTTCAATCAACATCATTTTAAATTAATCATCAATATAAATTATTAGAACAGTATTAACTCTGAAACTAATAACATCAGAAACAAGGATTCAGATCCTTAGAATTTAGTCATCTGGTACTATACTTCTCCAAAATGTTCATGGTTGACCTTTTGATGGTGATAGGGCCAACATGTGCTACTATTTACCTTTGAAGTGATTGGGAGTAAACACCACACTGGGCAACGGTGAGGTGGAGATAGGAACTTTCTTTGTTTGTCATTAATCCAGTTTTGTTAACAGTTAAGGGTAGATTTGTGAAGAGTAAATCCCGTCTCTGTCTTTCAAAATCTCTCTACCATTACTTCTCTTTTTTCTACATCAGGAATTGAGCGTTATGGGTCATCAGTTTTGTTCTTTCCCAAGTAATTTATTATATTACTTCTGTGCTTCTGTAGCTGCCTACTATCTAAGAAAAACACTATTTTCAAACTTTTGATCACAGTTTCCCTATGACAGACGTATGGAGCCAGATTTTCTTCAGCTGGGGAAATCAGAGGGGTTAGCACAACCAGAGCATTAGGGAAGTCCCATCCTGGGAAAGTCCACAAAAAGGAAATGTCTCCCTTGCCAGGTTAGTAAAGGCAGTGTTCCTGCTATGGCTAATTTGTGCTTAAACCAAGCACTTCAGTGTCCACCAATGTTAATCTGCAAACTTTCATGAACTCTGGGAAAACTAAACTAACCTATAGTTGAATCCAACATAAGTTTCATGGACAGTATTGTTTGTGCCACCTTTGTTTTCTGGCAGAGTGACATCTCCCTTTGGGCGGGCCAGCCTATAAATATAATTCACATAATCTTTGATAACAAAACAACCCTCCCCACTCCTTCCCCCTTGCCAAAAAAAAAAAAAAGGGAAAAAAAAAAAAAGAGGACTGATAAAATGGATGGCATTTCCACAAGCTATGTGGTAACAGCTTTCTTCTGACAAAGTTTTATGCCAGACAGAATATCGTCTACTGAAACCACAGAATCATTAAACTACCCAGTTTGTCATGATTTTTTGAGTTATATTTACAGTAGTTGCTCTTTTTCCATCTCCCCCTCACACTCTTTAAATCAATTAAGCACTGTTTTCTGTTCAAAGCTGTAAAGAGGTCATGAAAGCTAAGAGGTTATATGCGGTGGAAAGAATCACTTCATGCATTTAAAAAACATGTGCATGATAAGCTAAAAAAATAAATTTTATTTATTTTCCTTAATGGTACACTATTTTCAGTTCCTCTCTGCTGTAAACTATGACCCGTGTAAATCATGAACACTGATGAGAATACAGCAGAGTGAGGACTAAGAAACTTTGGTTTTTGGCTCTGTTACTGACTGTAAGAGGGTCCCAAAGTGCTATCAGAAGATAAATTTAAAATTGCTAAAATAAGTTGGGACTCCCACTGCATATGAAAAGAAGCTGTGTTCATGTATAATTATAGGATTACGACCTATTTTCCTACTCAGGATCTGATCTGTAGGTTTGCTAAGCAGCCTCAGCTTACATTCAGTTCTTGAGGGAACTGAAGAAATTATTGTTGATAATTTCTTTAAGTTAGTATACAAAGACAAAAAAAGAATTACATTAAAATCAGATATAATTACTATTGCATTATTTAATATTTTTAAGTAATCCAGTATTCATCATAACATATACTTTCACTGGCCAGTGCTTTAAGAAATATATGTATTGTATCATAAAATTAAATTGTATCTATTTTGTTATGTTTTCAGTTACCGTTTTGACATTTGCAAAATCAATGTTTTTCCAACTGCCCATAATTAGAATATTATTTCAGTGGTTCCAGTCTGTTATCTTACACAGTTTGCAATTTACATAATTTTTGACGTATTTATTTTACCCGTATCAATCTTAGTCACTAGAAATGCGTAATTTGTATAAGAAATTTCTGACTTGTTCTTTGGGATCGATGTTTTCATAACCTCCTTGTACATAACAATTCCTTGTACAAACATCTGATAACCACCTGTGTTATTATTATTTTGGAAATAAGATGGTGTCCTCCCTCTTTTTTTACATCACTTGGTTTTGACGAGGAGGGGCTTTTTTTCTTTACTTTTTATGCCTTTCATTTTTCTGTTGTTTTTTTTTTTTTTGGGGGGGGGGTGTATTTATAATTTCTTTTGACTTTTGGGAGCATAATATCTAAATCTATATCAAATAATGAGTTATTAATCTAAAACGAAGATCCAACAATATAAAAATCATATTATGGTGAGAATAGGTGAAAAAATACAAAAAATACAAAAATGGTACAAGAACATAACTAAAAATATTTTTTTATATAAGCTTGTACCCTGTTCCAGGGCTCTGTCACCTTCACCGTGAAGAAGTTTATTCTCATATTTGAGTGGAACCTCTTATGTTCCAACTTGTGCCCGTTGCCCCTCGTCCTCTCGCTGGCGACAACTGAAAAGAGTCTGGCTCCCTCCTCCTTCAAACCACCCTTTAGATACTTATAAGTATTGATAAGGTCTTCCCTCAGCCTTCCCTTCTCCAGGCTAAAGAGTCCCATCTCTCTCAGCCTTTCCTCATAAGGGAGATGCTCCAATCCTTGAATCATCTTTGTTGCCCTTCGCTGGACTCTTTCCA
>JAOQGH010000001.1:9269546-9366373 GCA_025769975.1 Gallinago jamesoni | reverse complement strand
GTGTCAAAAGCCTTGCTGAAGTCAAGGTAGATGACATCTGCTGCCCTCCCTTCATCCAACCAACTAGTTATAGCGTCGTAGAAAGCTAACAGATTGGTCAAACATGATTTACCATTGGTAAACCCATGTTGCCCACTTCCAATAAAGGTATCTTTCAAGTCTAACCTTCTATCACTATTTGTTGGTTTCTCAACACTTGGGGGAAAAGACAGAATATACTGAATTGATACACATAAAAAAAATAATTCATCTACTCTCTTCATATTTATTTTCCCTCTCAATTTTTTCTTGTTTTCCCATTTTTTTTCCCTGTGATATGCATTCTTCTACTGGTGGCAAATATTACCAGCTGCCTATCATCAAAATTATTAAGCTCATTATCCTCCAAACATATTATTTGTGCCAGCATAGCAATAGGATGGATAATCTTACATACTATCCCTGCAGCTATATATGGCTTGAATGAATTCTAAATATTTTGTAAGTAGAAACAAAAAAAAAACCCCTACATTTGTTAGTTATTACTGCTTGGTTTTCCAAAATACTTTCTATTAATAAAAGTAGGCTACTGGTGACTGAGATGATCAAAAATAATAGGGAATGGCAAGTCTTCAGACATAAATCTTTATTTCTGTTTTCAGTGTCATTTATTGAGTAAAAGTACACTATTTTTAACATTAAATTTTAATCATTTAAAACAGTATAAAACACGGCACAATAAAATCTGTTATCTGATGAAACCCAGCAATGAGGTGTAGCATTCAAAAGGCTAATTTCTTGTCTTTTACCAGCTTTTCCATTGCATGTCTTGCCAGAAGGAGCTGTTAGACGAATATAAAAAAAAAAAAGAACACAAAATATGAAGTCCAAAAAAAAATAATCAGAGAAGTTACAAAAGAAAGACAATTTTAAATCCAGCTTTCCTCTTGTGAACCCTTCTTTATCACTAGTTGTGCTTAAGGGAGGTTTTACGTGTATTAATAGTATTATACCTGTTCACAAAACTAACATCCCTATGGATATTAGCAACTTCAATGAGGTGTTGATTTGTCATACTTAACCCAGGAAAAGCAGAGAGAACAAGACACAATGCAGGAATTCCATAGTCTGCATTTTCCTCATGAACTACAGAAAAATTTTTGTTTGTGCCCATAAAAGGAAGAACATGCTCCAAATGTAAGATCCTCCAGCAGAAGCTATTTTACTGCTGAATGTAGGTCATTGTATATACACTGGGGTAGAAGATAATTGTGGGGAATTGCAGCAGGATTGGACTTTGTTGAAAGCTCCTACACATTCAGAATGTAAAACTGAAGCCAAAGACTATAAACTGTTGGACATTTTGTGCGGATTAACCGTCATTTTGTTTATGCTAACTGTAATTAGACCACATTGCAAGACATCATCACACAAGCAGACTTTATAACTAAACATTACTTTTTAGTTTTGCAAACCTATGATAATTGTGGGGTAGTTCTCCTTCCACGTTATATTGGAGAAATACAGATAGCATGTGCATATTTTGTTTATTGTTAGCTTCCTGCAGTTATTTCCATATTAGTTTCCTATTGTGCAATAAAAAAGAATGTTTTGTCACAGTTCTATTACGGAAGTTTAAGTGTAAAGTGTCTTTTTACTGTTCAGTCAAATGTTAAAATATTTGCTATTAGAGCCAAGCTTTAGCTAGCACAAAATCAGCAAACTAAACCTTTCATTCCTTAAGTGCTTTCCTTTATCTTTGAAAGACTGAAAAATGTCTTTTTATCTGGCACCAGTGGCTTTGGAGAGTGTTTTACAGTACATTTTTGCAAATGCCTATTTCAGGTTTATTGGCCTCCCTGCAGAGATTAGAGAAGACCACACAATTGGAATGAACATTTTTCTTTGCATTAGCCGAATACATTTAGAATGGCAGGAGCTAACCTTAGGGGAACCTGGACTAATGAATGATGCTTCATGGAAAACATTTCAATATTTAAAATGGTGTATTGAGGGGAATCTTCAAAATTCCAAAAGTCACAGTGAAAGTCAATCAAATTCTGTTCCCAGTTTCTTGTGTTTTGTTTTTGTTCTAATGAGGCCCTTATCTCCCAGTCTTCAATTGTTTCTAAACATGTTGTATGGAGAAAAAAAACCTCATGATCTGTCAGTCATGGGTAGAAAATTCTTCATTTAACTGCAGAGAACACATCCACAACAATCAGTATGATGGAATTCTACAAACTCGGCATTTAAGAGAAGCTTGTTGCCTTCTCTTGAATCAATGTGTATATATGATTCCTTTTTCTTAATTCTATAAAAGAAATGTATGAACAGCTATTCCTTGGATTTAAAAGATCATCTTTTTTTTATTTATCTATTGACTGCTCGTTTCATAATCACATCATAAAGAATCATTGACATAATAGTTAGAAAAACTATTATATCGTCTCTTTAATCCTCTTTCAAAGTTAGCATATGATACCATTCTCCCACAGAGACCAGACAGACAACTGTCTTTTGCAGAAATTATGTGAAAATATAGGAACATGGGTCAATCTCATCCATATTCATTGCATTTCTAGGCACATCTTACACAAGGAATGAATTTGGAGACATAAACAGTAGTTAAAAATAAATGCTTAAAACTAGCCCCATATATTGTTTTCATTACATGTCTGAATAATACAAAAGTGGGGAATGAAAATGCAAAACACATTGCCATGATCTGTAAGTAGCACTGTTTATTAATGCAGTAGTTAAAATAGTTTTCAAATAACTGTCAGCCAGCCAGAGACATCTTCTGTTGAAGCATAAAAATTGCATACCATATTTTAAGCAAACAAATAATTACTTTATGGGTGTGTTGTGCATAATATCACACAAAACGGATTAATGAAAATCAAAAGCTAAAGAAGTGAAATGACTGAATTATATGAGTTTGTCACGCTGGGAGGCTTAGGCACAAAAAAAAATTTAAAAAACTATAGGTCTGGAAACCAAAAACTTTATTAACCCAACTTCAACACCACAAAGACTGGGTAATTTCCAGTATAACATTCATAAATTCCAAAGACTCAGAAAAGCCTCTGAAAAACTTAGATAATTGCTTACTTAAAGAGTTTTTTCAATGTTCAGAACAAACTAACATAAGTATATGCACAGCTCTTTAACGAGTAGATCACAAACACCACTACTGTAATAATCTGAAATAGTCTGCAGTTGCTGATTAATATTACTAGCTTGAACAAGTCAGTTTGAGGATTTGGGGTAAAGACATCATATTGTACACTAAATAACATATGGGATAGTTCTTCCTTCCATTCTACATTTCAATAATTCATTTTTTAGTAGAAATAATTTCATGATGATTCCAATTTGATCATGTTAAACTCTCCAAATTCCTGTTTTCAGATCAGGATAGATCACCTTTACACAAGAAAATATCCTTCAGTTTTTATGCCAAATTATTCCTGGGATATGACAGTGATATAGTCTGGATGATAACTATTGAGTAGTGAGAGATATTGATTGAAGTATAAAACAAGAAACCTATGAATTCAACAGCAGTCCCTTTATCAACCCTCTTAGCCATAAGAATTTAGGAAACATTTTAAGAACACAGGATATTATTCTCAAAAACTTAAAAAAGAAATGCACATAACAAAGTGAACTTAGTATGTGTCCTTATGATGATATGAAAACTTCATTTCTGTTATAGAAACTTCAGAGCTTGTTATTTCTTTAAAATACTAATATCATGCAATATCGACCCAGGTATTTGATTAGAGATTCAGCTGTCAAAAAAATACTCACAGAAAAAAAATAATACTCAAGACATACTGAAAGTTGAAATAAAAAGATACTTATTTTGTGATACTTGTCATGTCCTAAAATAAGTCATCCCAAGAATTAATGACGCAGTAAGATTTAATTGTCTGTTTTGTATAGCTGGCAGTAGCTGAAGAGAAAAGAGTTTGCAAACTTTGATTTGTTGTATGATTGGGTGTGATCAACTTTAGTTTATCAGAAAAATAGGGTCAAATGAGAGCCAGTGTAATTCCCTTAGCTTTAGGACCAATAAGTTGTAAATTCATGAAGTCACTGAACAGAAAAGTTATATATTATGTTTACCGATATGGGACTCTCAATTTAAAAACTTGAGTTACTAAACAAATGCATACAGAATAAATTTTGTCCGAATTACGTAAAGCTAATAAACTTTCTGTTTATAAACTGACTAAGCCATGAAAAAAATCTTCCATTTTTCTCAAGAAAACAGTAAATTTCTTTATTTCAAAAATTTATGTTTTCTCTAGCATTACAAGGCATAGTCAAGCAACATTCTGGAGTCCTTGCCTTAAATCCAGGAATTATAGCCTGATCTTTTTCCCCATGCAAAATATTAACCTTTGCCAAGTACATAAGACAATAATTAAAACCAGATCTAAATCCTTTATCAATCAAGATTTCAAAGATGTTGCAGCAGACAGATGCTATTTCAAGCTAAGATGAAAGCTTCACGGTATCATGATCACAATTTATGCTGTATATGGCTCTACAACTGTAGTTACACTGAGGGAAGATTTAAAAATTGTGGTTTTGTTTGAAGACGGAGAACCAGGTCCCTGCTTACAATTAGTAGGTGAAAAGCCAGGAGAAGAATTTCACTGATGCTTACTTTGAAAAGGTACCTTACATATTTAGCTGATTGATAGGCTGAAAGTGAATCAAAACATCTTTAGAGAGAATGAACAGTGGTTGTACTTGAAAAATGATCATTATACCTCAAGGGAATGAATGTCTTCCAAGCACTATTTCAAACTAGGCTGGCCAATAGACAACAGAAACCAGAAATACCGGGGGGAAGTGTGGTTTTTTTTTTGTTTTCTTCTTTTTTTTACCATGGGCTGTATGACCTTCTAATTTAAACCACAAATAAGGAGAAGATGAAGAGTGCCCTTCAACTCCAGAAGGCAGTATAAATAAGCTATAGTGAATGTATCTCAGCAGGTTATTTTATGTCCTTTGGAGTGAATAAACTTCTATTTTTTAATTCTTACAAGTGATGCATCTCAATAATAACATTATAGTCAAAGTTAATCCAGACATGACGTTGTCATTTAGTTATTGAATCTTTTGATTATTTAACTTAAAATGGGGTTCTTCTTGCTTTCCTTTTTCTATGGTGATTTATTGCACACTTAACACGTAGTTGAAATAAAAAATATCTGTGAAAACTGTCATTAAAATTTACCATTCAAATGCAAAAATAGGAGTCTTATATATAACAGTCATTCATTCACTTAACAAAACGTGCTGTTTATTTCAAATTATGAGATAGCAATGACTTTGGCTAGGTTTTTTTTCATTGAGTAGTGTTTAAAAGTGTTATCCTAAATTATCGTCTCCTGATGATACCATGAAGAAAGCACTGTATGTGTTGTCTCATCTCTCTGCTAACTTCTATGTTAGTGATTGGTGATTATTGTTGCTATTCAACTGCTTAGTTTTTTAAAACAGAGACAAAAATATTTATTACAATTATTTAATTTATTATATAATTTTTATTTCCAGAAGGAATTAATATAAACATAATAACTACACATGATTGTTTCTCAGTATTCAACCCTAGCCACTAGTGTTTGGTAGGGAGTGGGAAGATATTTAACATTTACGTTCCTGGAGGTACTTCTTTACCTAAATGTAATATCAATTTGCATAAATATCAAAGCTAACATACAGGTTGACATTATTTAGTATTCCGATAAGGTAACCCATTTATCACAACATTGAGCTCTTCAGTCAGCTTACAGCTGAGCAAATTTCTTTGGCTTGCTTTTCCCAGGACAATTATTCTAGATATATTGCTTTCATGGGAGACGTTAACCAAAAGCACTGCTTTCTTTCAGCCTTGCCCTGAAAGTCTTTCTTGGCAAATAAGAAATATGATATGAAGCACATTGTTTAGATTTCACCAAACCTAAATCACCACAAAGAGGAAAAAAGGGGCAACTCAAACATTCACTAGAAAGTTAATTTAGAGAAAAGCAAACCACCCAGGAGGTAAGCTTTTGGAGGATATTTTATGATAATAAATAAGAAACTACTCTCATCAAAGACAATCCTTTCCCCTTGCCAATGTAACAAAATGTAAGAATAATATAGTTGGCACATCAAAACTGATAAAATTAGGGGGTTTCTGAATTAAAGCTTTCTAATCCTTTCTATAGCTGCTGTCTGCTTGCCCATCAACCTGTTACTGGAAGGAGATCCAGAGGGACCACCCATCCAGAGCCGGTATCACCAAGCAGGGAAGTGCCAAGTTTAATCCTTCAGGGAGCTTTTTACCCCTACTGCATATCCAACACTTCCATCAGGCTACAGGGTTGACTGACAAGAGATTTAATGTTTTGTAATGAGAGGCTAATTTTTCAGGAATTATACTTGGGGGCAAGGGGTCTCTGTAGCAGAGCTGTGTCAATGAAAATGCCACAATGGTGATATCACATCCAGGTTGCTAAGATTACCACCTACTGATGTCCCAAAGGTGGAGACTAAAGAATGAACTTCATAGATTTAGCTATGAGTTCATGTTACAGAATGCAACCATATGTTGGCACTTAGGTTGTAGAGGCAAAATTCCCAGCACTGGAAGGAACTGATAAGACAAACTGGGGGAGAGAAAGACAGTCATGTACAGATATAATGATATAATTCTTAAATTTATATAAAAATCAGAAGATAAGATTTGTTGGGTCTTTCAGAGCAAAATAACTTCACTTAAATATGTTGAAACACCCACATACCAGCCATTCTATAGTAACAGACTTTTATTTTTAATTTATTATTCAATAAAATAGTTTAATATTTAGCAGAGGCTAGAAAATAAACTGTAATTGCCTTTAATTTTTTTTTAGAATTAGATTTGTTGGTTTAGATGAACCTTGTAGAAAATTATTTATGACTAAAAATGTGTTGATGGTAAGTTAAATGCATGAGTACTCTGATTGCCTCAGGGTGGGAAGAATGACTCTATTCTCACACACAAAAGTACTTGACCCAGGGAATACATTCAAAAATTGGGGTCAAATGTGCACCAGCTGAGTTAATTTATAAAGGCCTCATTTGTCACAAGAAAAAAATCAAGAAAATGATGGGAAAAAAACCCACCCAAACTGATGAGACCCTAGATTTTTACAATAGCTTCAGGTGTAAACAACAGCTGCTAAACGGAGACAATGCACTATATCTAAGTAACACAACTTAAACGAGGGATAAATATATGTACTTTAAATCTCCTCCGGTTTTGTTGAATACTCCAATGTGAAATTCATTACTGAAAACAACTTCAAGCTTTTGTTTCAGTGAACTCCCTCCTAAGTTTTTTATGGACAGTTCTCTTTCTCAGTGCTAAAGTTTAGAGATCTAAAACCAGTTAATTAATAGAATGATGTTGACAACAGAGCAATATAAATGGAATAAAAGGAAAGAATGATATTAGAGGGTATCTTTGCAAGGCTTTTATTTTTTAAAGAAAGAAAAATCAGAGCAGCAGAAACCAAAGAGAAAAATGGATTGGGTAGTCACAGTGGATTTTTCGCTGTCCTGTAAGGTTAGTGAATCTTTATTCAAAATGGAAATAACAATCATTATCCTATTATCTTTATTCTATGGATAAAAAATGTCAATTATGACTCATGTTTGTTTGCTTACATGTGTGCTTTAAGACATGACAGGATGCAGGAGACTAACATTCTCTTTTTACACTTGATCACATTTTTTTAATTTTTTATGTCATTTATTTCCCTTCCTGAGGACAATAGGTGGAGAAATGACTGACTAAAAAGAGAGGTGACATTCATGAAATATGAGGGAATAAAACTTTTCCAAAATTACACCAATGCCACAAATGTTACATCTTTAGGTGACCATTGCATGTTCCAGTAGTGGAAGCTATGTCAAATATTTAGTTAATTATTTGTGTATTTACCTTGCAACTTTTTCATATCAATATAATGGAGCCAACCCAGACAGTGATACCTCCATATTCTTACTGCACATCATGCTACCTATAGTGAAGGAAATTTTAGTTAAAACAAGACAAATATATTTGATGTTCCTAAATAATATGATGAAATATCACAAGAATTAATAGATGTAAACATTTTCTTGTGGAAAGAGAGTGGAGCAGAATCTGATTCTTTTTCTTCTACATTTTCTTGTACATAATTCAGTTGGAAAGGAGGATTCTAATAATGAATCTGAGGAGTATGCAATCAGTATATCTAGCACATCTGAGACAGCTTTAATCTAGCAAATCGAGGTAAAATATCTCATTCGGCAGTATAGGATTCAGCACAAAAGTAAATTCATACAGTAGACTTATGGTTTAGTTCAGGCCATGTTGAAAGCTGTATTTTTACAGCAGGTACCAAAACTTTACAGCTAGATTACAGTTATGCTGAAAACAACTATATTTGTTTGAATAATACATGGAAGTTTTGGTATATTTCTTGACCCTAATGAATTTTCATTTTTTTCCCTACTTGTCAGTTAAAGTAGCAATAAAACTGAAACACAACAATGTACATTTCAGATTAAGTGTGGGTAGTGTTGCACACTGAAATAATATAAGAAAATATACTCAAGAGGACTTGATTTTATGAAGACAACTGTGCCATAACTCATGTTTGCTCCAAATTTGACACATTTCTCCTCTTTCTCAAGATATTTATGATATGCAATGCACAAAAATTCCCTTTGGATTATTATTCTTCCAGATCCATCAAGCTTGAGAGGTCAAATTTAATGCATGACTTCCAGACCAAATATATTCAGCAGTTAGGTGGGATAAAGGAATAAGAGGAAAGGAAATATCATCACTGTCATTGTACAAGGAATTAACCCTATAACCTGGACAGCAGAGGCAGATTATACTGACCTTCATCAAGCTACTGAATCATATCAGTGTTGGCATTCTGATCAGTAAAACTCAAAAATCAACAGCAAAATTGTGTAAATTTGGGGACAATTAAGATAATAGATATATTAAAACTGCAACAGAACATGAAAGTAAAAAAATAAATAGTCACCATATTCATGCTGCATTCTGAATACCAGACACATGAATCATTATTCTGTGCATCTGATTGTGAAACTTCATCAGAGATCTACTGGAAGAAAAGACCTTTATGGGAGAAATCCATTAAAGCCCAGGGAGAATGCAAAGGTCTTTAGTGTCACTACTTTACTGTGAACCATGGCATTAAGGATTCAATAAGTACACTTATTTTTTAACTTCACCCTGCAGTTAATTTTGATGAAATATTCTAAAATATGTTAAAAGATTACTAATAATTTTGAATGTGTCTATGTTGTTCTTGCTGACCTTGGGAGACTTCACTCTCTATTCTGTTTGGAGAGGATTTGAAGAGTTTATGAGTGGCTTGGTTCCTCAGGGTCCTCTCCAAGGATCTCCAAAGTCACTGAGCTAATGTGGGCATGTGAGAATATGTGCAGCAACTTTTCTGTCATTACCAAGATATCTTTCAGCCAGGAACATAATGTGAAACTGAAACACAACTTACTTTTTTATTAAGTACTATTTATATTTACAATATATTTAGATTTAATATATGTTGGCATGAGAGGCTTTATTTATATCTGTTCTGAATTTAAGTTACAGGCAATGCCAGTTTACTGCAAAACATAAAAAAGTAATAACAATAAATGATGAACAACAATTCAGCTTTGTAAAGTCAGAATTAAGACATGTGACTTTGGAGATAGAAAATAAATTTTAATTGTTTTAGAAGAGCTCATAATAAACACCAGGCTTATTCTTTGCCTTTTCATAGAAAAGCATGCTTACAACTTACAAATCTTTTTTTGCATATTAATTTAGTGTTATGCAAATGCAGAACTGAAGACAAAATTTTGTGAGCATTATTAGCTGTTAATAATAAACTCCTATTTAAAAAAAAAAACAGTTTAGATATTTGTTGCATCTGAATAACACTTTTACTAAGCAAGATATTAACTGCTCTAGACTATTTTTTTTATTTAATCTCAATAACCTTCCCTGTTGATGTTCTTCTGTGTACAGTTGTATGTAAACAGAGTTCCCCTTACCTCTTCCCTCACAGCAATAGTGAAGAGAAGCATAATAACACAATTATATGAACTTACTTTAAAGTCATGCGGTAACTTTTTGAAGTCTGGTAAGATATAGAATAAAGCTCAGCCTTACTGAGGAATTTTGTATTAGACTTCAGACAGGGAATAATTTAACATCAGATATTTTATAGATGTCTGTATGTGTCACAAAAACACTGCTTAGAATTTTAATCATAAAATTCATATTTTATTTTCATAAAATAAAAAAGTTTATTTGTTAAGTTCCTTTTAAGTGCTCATATCTGGGCTTTGGAACAGCACCCATAAAAATATGATTTTGATATCTAAATACACAGCATGCAAAATTCATGTCTCTGTTTCTTCCATAAAGCAGAAAATATTTAAAGTAGTATGAAATCTAAACATCCTGTTCTGTGGTAGGATATAGTTTCAAGCAAAACAGATTTGATTTCCAATCTGCAAGAAAATAATTTGAGAATCATATATCTGAGGCAAGCACAGAAGAAAACCTTCAGATTTGACCAAGTTTAGCTTTGAGGTTTTTTATTCAAAAATGAGGTTAGTACTCCAAATTTTTGGAGGAAAATCAAAGAAAAAGTTTGAAAAGCATATAAGAACCACAAGATTTCCTACAGATCCATAGCCAAGCAATTGATTCTAAACGGAATGAAAGTGCTATATATAGTTCAGATACAGTTCATAAAAAATTAAGGAATTTGAGATTTGGAAAAACTCCAGATAATTAACCTAATATGCAAGTTTACAAATTCTCTGATATGTGAACCCATGAGCTTCTTTCAAAGCAAGTGTAAGCTCTTTTTTCTTAGGAGTTTCATGTACATAGACTACTCTACAACATTTAAACATTTGTTTTTCTTAATCACCTTTTGTAGGTCACTGAAATTCAGTACACCTATTCACTCTAAGGCTGAAACTATATCGCAAAATTAATTGGTATGAAGAAACCTTTCCAAGCACTGAGAAGCTTCATTATTCATACCGTTACATTTTCAAAACTTTTGACATGAAACAATTAACACTGTCCTAAATATTACGTGGGCATAGATCAGAAAGTAACACAGTAATGTGGTATTCCTTGTTGGCAATTTACAGGAAAGTTCCTTAAGATAATGAGATATTTCAGTAGCATGGATGAAAGTCATTTCATGCAGTCTGGACTCAGGACTAGAAAATTATCTCTTCCCATTTAATACGTTGATATAGAGACCGCTTCAGAGTCTCGAGATGAATATTTTCAAGTGCAAAAGTGATATAAGAAAACAATTGAAGCCAAAGTAAAACTACCGGTCTGTTCTACATCTATGGAACAATGTCCAAAAATTCAAAAAAATTAAATACACAAATCAGTATAGAGTAAGACAATGAAATTGTTTAAAAAGTGAAATCCCAGTGTACGAATACTGATTTTTCTAGTTCTAACTAAATTCTCAGGAATGTCTTTTGGAGAAAGAGATTTTCCTTGGAATAAATTCTGAACAGGCTCAATATGAAACAAAATATTTTCCCCATTCTCCAAATTTTATTATGAATCTATTCATAAAGGTTGCGTTTATAGTCACTCTCAAGAATTTGAATGGGTTGGGGTAGTTTTCAAGAACTTGTGTACATTAAGAATTTCTGAACAGGAAAAGATGCTGGGTAGACAGATAACCCAAAAAAAGATGATTATGAATTATTATTAAGAGGTTGAGGTTAAAGAAGAGGTTAAAATCAATTAAGAATTCTAATCAGTGACTAAAGAGTCATCCTATGTCCATCAAAGAAGTACAGAAAGTTCATAGGAAATATGGAAACTATTGAATGACCCTTCCCTTTTAGTCTCCCACGAGGTGGTCATCAGCAATTTAGAGTATTGTTCATAGGACTAAGTTTTGATTATTTTACCTGAGACTGCTTCCGACAAGACAGTGAACTGCAGATGTCCTGGATTTGTACAGGTTGTCAATATCTCCTCTGACAGAAATCCATGACCACTAGCTAGTGTGGGCAGCTTTTAGAAAGTTCCAGTTCCAGACATAAAACTTTATTTATTTATTTATATATTATTAGAAATGTCTAGGTGCATGAAAATGTTTATGTGTTCATGACTGTAAAGAATAAAACATACAAAATACTGTCTTGCTATACAGTCATCTGCAACTTCTTGTTACAACACAATAGGCTGAATTTCCCATTTACCCTTTCTGCGCTCTAGATCATCAACATCAATCTAGAGTCTGAATTTCCTACAGTCCTTGCATACAAAGACTCCCTTTAGGAGGAATATTTTCACATTAGAACATTTAATACAATATATGTCATTGCCAACTAATATAACATTTACTGAAGTGCAGATGACAGGAGGCATCACATCTAAATGCAAATAGGAATAAAATCCTGACATTTTTTTTCTGAGATGAAATAATAAAATGAAACTTCTGATCACTACTAGCTTGAACTAAACAAGTGTTAGCACGAGTGGCTTTTATTTACACTTTAACATTTATTATGACAGTTTATTATGCTTGTACATGGTTAGACTCAATGATTATGGTTGGACTTGATGAGATTAAAGGTCCTTTCCAATCTAAATGATTCTATGATTCTACACCACGTTTCTTTAATCCTGAATTCAAACGATTTGCAAGTTTGAATTAATTAGCACTATGATACCTTGTTATGAAATCAGGTAAAACTCTGATTCTGTTTCAGTAGAATCTGTTCTCTCAGGTGCGATGACCTGGAAAAGGTAGAAGTAGCAAGATACAGTTTCTAATTATCTTAAGAATGTAATTTTATTCTTCAAAGTTGAGTAGTTTAAAAGATATCATTAATCTACATTCATTGTCATTAATTGGCTATGGGTGATTCATAATGTGTGACATAAATAAAAAATTTTAATGATTTGGAGACAGATCCTTAATAGCACTTAGGCAAGTTGAATCCCTTGGACTGTAGAGGTACTTGATATTGCTTTTTATAGTGTTGCATAAATAAATAGTTTCAATTATAAATAACAACCTAAATTTAATTTGCTCTTAGTTCAAAAGCACAACTTCCATTCACTCAACTTGAGCTCCACATATGTAGCAATATCAATGGCTTGAATTGACACTATCATCAAAGTAATCATCTATTTTAATGAACTTTGGTTTGTTTCATCCCTAGATAAATGTTATGCATGGAGCTAGTATCTCTGAATCATAATTGGTGTAATCTCTGAATAAAACAGAATTACAGCAGTAGAGTCGACATATGCTTTGTGGGAGGTATGAGTGATGAACAAGAGATCAGAATCATATGACCAGCAATTAACTGAGGCCTTTCATTCTTGTGAAATGATACTATAGTACTTCCTCAACAGGAATGAAACAAATTGATTTCCAAATACGGCAATGAAGTTATACATGAATGCATCCTCTGTACTACAATACTGCACATTTGCCATCTAATCAGAACTGAGCTTTTCATCTTGACATTCTCTTTCTTTAATGCAGAAAATAATGAATCTGTCATTTGAACTTGAGTAGACCAGTTAAGCCTCAACCTTGTTCCATATGTTTGTTGCATATACCAGAGGGAGTTGTGATAAGTAGCTTTTCAGCATATTATAGCCAGATTCCATTTCACCTAAGCTAGGTTTCTTTTGTGTTAAAATGAGAAAATCCGCATCTATTTGCCCTAGTTGTCTCTAATTTTATCCAAATTTATTTTACTCTCATCATCCCTCTTCAATCAGTGGTCCCAGAGGCCAGGGCATATCAACACCATAAGTGCAGTGTCTTGCAAGGTCTACAATTATCCAATGACTTGATATGGCAGGCTAATCGCATTAAATTGCAGCTATATCCTTTCAACTGGATTCCCCAGCTCCAAATAATCAACATCACAGAGAGTAAGGTTCTCAGTTTTAATTCTCTCTGGATAGTTAGAATGAGTCCTGTATCATTCTCACAGCAGAGTATTTAGCTTAACTCAGTGTTTGAAAACCATCTTGCTTTTAATCCAATTATTTTGGTTCCTGGGCTCCTCACAAAAACAATATACTTCTTTCAGCCTTAAATTGTAAGCTAATTACCACAATGGTTTGCCTAGGCCATAAAATACCCATTAAAAAAAAAGCTACATTAGTCAGAGATAAGTTTGCCAGCAAATCCTTAAGGGATGCAAAGGAGAAACGGGATTCATTCACCACCTGAGAAGCTGTTTCCAATTATTACATATCCATCTCTAATTGATATTTTAATCTCTAAAACAGTTTTTAGTGTCTACTATTGTTAACCTTTAAAAGTTCCAATTACTATATAAAAGAAGGTAGTTAAAGGAAGTAGAAAATATCCCACGTAATGCAAGTGTATAATTTAGAGGTTTTTAATACAAAATAGAATCAGAGCAAAATTGTAAATTTCTTCAGAAAACTCTGGGAACTTTGATATACAATTTAGAACACAAAGATTTTTCAGAAAATATGAAATAAAAACATGGTAAATTTGGGTTCTTTACATTCTTTCAGTAGTCCCAAGCCATCTGCTTCTGAAATCATTCCTCCTATAACCTCTAAGTATATGGGGTTAATATTACAAGTATTCTGGATAAATTATGAACCAAAGTACAAATAAAAAATAAGACAAATGAGTAGGCACCTATGAACAAGATGTTAAACACTAAGTTTAACTTAATTTATGGAGATTCCAGTGTACTAGAAATTCTACAGCATTCCAGAGTAGCAGCACACTCATTTATAAATTTAAATTTTAAGAAATAAAAATTGTACTCTAGAAATTAACTAGTGGTGGTGATATTAAATTAGTTTTCTGAAACACTATCGCACATGCAGAAACATTTCAGAATTCAGTTATAGAAAACTCCCAGAGGCACTGGGAGATGTAGAAGTTATGGGAACTACATTAAGCTGAGGATAATCATAAGCTGAATATCAGCAGTAAGAAGTTTCATGAGGTCATTTAAGTGATCACCAGACTATTGAGAAGAATGGACACAGCTTCTGCCTTCAAAAAGGTAAAATGTCTTGGGAAGATATTAAATTTAAATCATTTAAGAAAAAGACCTATCTCCTTCCCCAAAACAACTTAAATTACCCAAAAGCATTGCAGTGGAACTGAAAATTCTGTGTAACTGCTCAGATACTTAACCTTACAAATATATTTTCCAAACTCTTCAAACAAATAACTGTGCATAAAGTAAATCCACTCTGCATCAACAGCACTGAGCTCAAAGAAAAGTACAGCAGCAAATTCATTTCTCTCACAACCATATAAAAAGTTGTGTCCCTTTTTAGCAAGACAAGTTTAGATCACTTCTGTAGGGAATGACATACCCAGCTTCCTTTAGGCTGGGTCTACCTCTGATGGGTGTATCTACTTTCCTTTAACCATAAGGGTGCTCTGCAGGTTGATAGGTTTAGTTGTCTGGATGTACTAGCTGGATACCTCTACTGGATAATTAATCATAATTAAAAAAATAAAAAAATAAATAAAAAAAAAAGGCCAGGGGGAAAGGGGAATGGGGTGAGAAGGAAGATGAGCCTAAAACAGAACCTGAAAGAAAACAAAGAAAAGAGAACATGATCTCATAACATCTTTAGCCTCTTCAGGGGAGAGCTGTCTTGATTTTTTGTTGTTTATACAACCATTTTTGGTTTTACTTTTTTTTAACCAAAGTACATAAGAAATCACTAAAACATAGAAGAGAACAATAGAGTATACGTACAGAAAAAAAGTCTCAGGGGCATAAGAAATAAAGCAGTAATACAAATCAGTAGACATTATTCTTAAAGCAACACCTTCATTTGTATTAGAGTAGAAAGCCCTTGTACAGTTTAGTTTAAAACAGAGATGATTTACTCTGACAAAATTTACTTTCACATCACTGAAACACACATCCATCTTCTAGAACAATAATGTCTTGATGTCAGCTGATGCAGTTGAATGGTATTGTGACATTAAATAATAAGGCAATGAATTGAAAATATTTGTCGTTCACTTTTAGTAACTACTTTCCTACCTAGAAAACCACACTAGGTGACTTTCTCATTAATCTTACTCTGAAAATGGAGATAAAGCAAATAAAAAACACACACCTGCATTCTTGAATTGAGCTGTCTGTGAAAAAAAGAAGGGGAGGGCAGACAGGAGCTATAAAGCAGGAGACCTTCCCTTCAATTACGTAGTAAATTTAAGGGAAATGCCAAGTGGATAGCAGACTACATGACTGAGGAGGAAGAAATAAAACAAGAAAACCAAGAAATAAAGACATTAGGTGACCATCTAGATAGAGGTATGTTAACACCTTTGGAGGAGGAAGGAAGCATTAAGAATCATTCCACCCACTAGCATTCATTCCTCAAATTGCAGGTTTGGTGTTAAAGGAATTTAAAACATCCATTAGCCTTCCACAGGGAGAATAGGTCATGAATTATAACTGCTAGGGAAGTAGTGGAAGGAAAACCAAGTCTGACATATTTTTTATTGTTAATTTAAAGATCTGTGTTATAGTTTAGATCATACAGCATCTTCTTATTTTGCAAATAAAATTAAGGATGTAGTTTTTGATTCTTCTTATTCAGGCTCATGAATATTTCCTTATTGAAATCTATAGTGCTATTAAGAATTATCACTTATGCTTTCAGAATCAAGCCCACGGAGGTGTTCTAAACACTGAATAAAATTGCTATGTTTACTCAAGATGTGGCCACAGAAACTGTCTTTACTGTACAATTTGTTTTAACACAGCTATGTTGGGAAAAAGCAATCTTTTAAAGTTATTTTTTCTTTAAAAGGAAACTATGTTTCTAATGGCTCACTGCAATGAGAAAAATAGGCACAAAAATAAATATTTGACTAAATTCTTCTGTCTGTCACACTGAGCCCACACAACTGGTTCTAGTGGGTGTTTTCTACCACAAGAGACAAAGTGTAATGCATTACATTAATGAGTGATAAAAGTTTCTGTCACTTCTTTCTCTTGTTCTCCTTTTGTATTACTTGGTTTTCTAGTTATGCTTTTTCCATTAATTTTTCAGGTTTTGAAAATGTTTATATAGTTTACTGAGAAAACAAGCTGTGCACCAGACCTACGTCATGATGCACAAAGGATATAAATTTGTAACATCTCAAGAAATAAAGATTCAGTATATGGCTCAAGCTATAGAACATACTTTTTTCTAGTTCTTAATGTGCTGAATTTGCTACCTTGACTGGTGGCCATCAAACACATGGGGATTCAGCACTGTAAATCAGGCACAGAGAGGGAAGCAAGGGTTACTAGCCAGCGGATTATATGAACAGAGCTCTAGTTACCCTAAAGTCTTCAAAAGAGATTTTAAATTCAACCCCAGTCATGTGTTATCCCAGTACAGAAGAGTGAATTTCACCCTCAGGGAACTTATACTAGCTCATATAGTAGTCTTATTGTGGAAAATTCACTTCAGCCTCAATTTACAGTATTCCCCATCTCTCTTCTTCTCTCCACTTCCTATCCTTAGGCCAGCAAAAGGAAATCTGGTTTATATTTCTCAGCACAGCATTTGTTTTCACCTCTGACATACACCAAACAATCTCTACAATCAAGTGCCATGTTACCAGCAGTGGCACGCTTCTCGCCCCCCTGTCTAATCACTCATGGCTGCATTGCCTTCTGCCCAGCCTACAACCAAATCATCAACACCTCTCCTGATAAAGGCTTTTCAAGGGATTTTATTCAAGGAAATGAGAAAATGCACAAGATCATAATTCTGACTTAAATGGAAGCTTATCTTCTCAGAATTATAAGGAACACTTTGCTGAAATGGATGATTCCTGCTATAGATCTATGTACAACCAACTGTCAGGAATCAGACAGAACAACTTTACTGTAAATGATGTATTTCAGAATCACCTTTGTTTCAGCAACAAAGCTTTTTGAGTATAACAGCTGCGTTAAACATAAACAAATGGAAAATTACACTGAGCTAAGTTTCTATGACTAATCAGTGACTGTATGTAAAACCAGTGATAAATCCTATGCAAACTCCATTTTCAAGGACGCCTTAACCTGTGTGTTAATCAAAAAGCCTTGTTGTTTACACCCTAATGGGATTTACCTTAAACTGCATATTGAAAATGGTGCTCAACAGCCGCTTGTTATGTGCTTGAATATCATGAAAAGCAAACACATTCAAAAACCTTCATATGATTCTGTAGAACCATGAACCTCTGACTTAATATGCATTCGTATCGCTAGCAATTCAAGATAGACCTGGTTTTTTGTTTCATTATGAAAACCGTTTTCATCCTTGCTTTAACATGGAACCAACTCCTAGCGAACCTCAGTACAGCCATTCCTCATTTTGCTCATTTTACATTGCCTTTTTGGGCATTCAGAGGCCCAAGTCCCATAAACGTTTGTGTTCATGCTTAGCATTCTGCAAATGGATTTGCAAATGGCCTCTCTGAGACCATTCTTATAGTTAAAACTACGCATGGTAATACCGTTGGATTAAATATCATTGTTCTAAATACTATGTACAGACAACTCCTCCTCAAGGGCGTATAAGCTAAATAGACTAAACAGACAAAGTCTTACAGGGGAAGCAGAGGCATAACAACCTGTATTTAACTTATAACATTGCTACACTTCCATGTATGAAACCTTGACTTTTTTTTTAAAGCAATTTTAAGCATTGGTCTAAAGCAGTCTGATTGTTGTTAGCAAACTCTGCTTGAAAGAAGAGTCAAGTGATTTTCCCAGGTTGGTAAAGCAGCTGCCTGGCATGGCTGGGAATAGGATTGAAGTCTCTGAAGCTCTATTTATTAGTGCATTTCAAGCTTTGATAAATTTGTGTTCTGGTGATAAGCACTGAAATCTTAGGTAAACGTGTGCTTGTAGGAGCAAAGACTTTTTTTAATCTGAAAACTTCCACTCTTATTGATATTAATCTTGTCACAGTCCCTTCAAGTCCATAGCATCTTTATGTTGTCAGACTGCCTTTTTCAGCTCTCAAATGCTGACTATGTATATAAGTGAGTCATCTCTGTTTCTGTGTGTGGTGGGTTATCCTTGGCTAACAGCCAAACTTCCACCCAGCTGCTCACTCACTTTCCCCCATCAGCAGGAGAAGGGAGAATATAGGAAGAACAGGGAAGGGAAAGCCCATAGGTCAAGAAAAAGATGGGGTTCAACTTCACTGCTTCATTCCCATCTCTACTACCCTCCTCCAAACAGCACTGGGTAATGGGAAACAGAGGATTATGGTCAGTACACAACGGTTTCTCTCTGCCCCTCTTTCCTCTTCATGCTTTTCCTCTGCTTACCCACGGGCTGCAGTCCCTTCAGGAAACATCAGCAGCTGTGTTGTGGAAATTGATAGATATGGATAGCTGATATCCATGGGCCATGATAGACACGTGCACTGGTGCCACAGACCACCTCCTCCTCCGCCTCCTGTGACCTTGGTGTTCCCTCTGCTGTTTCTCACTCTTTTCGCTTCCTCCTCCTCTGCCTGTGTGGCATTTTTTACCCTTTCCTAAACATGTTTTCACAGAGGTGCCACTCTGTTGGCTGATGGGCTGAGCTATGCCCTTGTGAGTCCATTGGAAATTGCTGGAAATGGCTGTTTCTAGCATGGGGCAGCCCTGCACTCTCCTCAGGGAGACCACCCTGCAACCCCTCACTGCCCAATGCCTGGGCATGGGCACCAGATACACTCTGCTAGTCTGGAAAAGATAGTCCAACCAGATGCATCATGATCATGGCCTGTACTGAAAACTGATTTTAGTCACTTAAAATGAAGCCTAGGTGAACTTCAGAAACTTCAAACCAAGAAGCTTGTTCAGCTACCAGTTCACTTCAGACAAATCTGATTTTACAAAATGTATCTCTATCTTGCTAACCCTGAAAGAGTCATAAGTATTTTTGGTTTAGCTTTGTATGCCAGAAAAACAGCAGCCTGGTACCTCAGCCTTTGTATTTAGCCTAAACTTTGAGTGACCACCTTGGATTCAAAGAAATCCAAAATCAATAACCTACAATCAAATGTATTTACATGACCTTCAAAATCATCTTTATAGCCCTACCTAATTTGTATCCAATAATGTTGATATTAGGTTTGGGATGTGCTGAATTTAGCACAAATTAATGGAATAGTAGAAATAAATGTGGTTTTTTTTTTCCATTTAATTGACCAGTTTGTATGCTGCATAGTAAACAAATTATTCCAAGATCAATCAGATAGGTTGATAGGTCAACATTTGATAATCACATTTTCATTCCTTCCCTTCATTCTTATAAAAGCATTCAGAAGACCCCTTCCCCCTGAAAAACAAAACCCTAACCCACAACCAACCAAATAAAAAAATAGCAAATGAAAATCAGTTTCAAATGAGTAGAAATGTTGAGGACTTTCCCATATCTAAATATACATCTCCATATCCAGTAACTGAAAACTTGCTGGTAATGTTTTCAGCAGGAACTGAAAGCTGATGTTGTACGTAAGACAAAGACTGAGTAGATGTAATTTATAAACTGGTTTAGGAAGCTAAGATGGGAATGATAAAGAGGGTCTTTCAATAATTTAATATGATTTAGTTTCCTTTCAATGTGTTTAAAAATTTTAACAATGCAGTCTTAAAATGAGAGCAATCTGATCTTACATGTGCTGAACTTTATGAGATAATGAATTCAATAAATACAATTTGCAATAATGAATTGTTGACAAATGAACATAAGTTTGATGCAATTGAAAATACATCATGTCAAAGCTGAAAAACAGATAAAAAGCTTGTTTAATTGTATACATCAATTCACAGATTCTTGAATTCATATTTCACTGCAGTACTGCAGTAAGCAAACTTGCCCAGGCCTGATTTCCTAATTCATGTAAGAAATATATTGATTTGTCAGAAAAAAATAGATATTATCAAAAGATAATAATAGTTATGGACTATTTGTATGAAAAACAATGTGCTTTTATTCAGTCCTTGTATACGTCTTCCAGAATATGTATTAGCTGATGCACTTCATTCAAATCCTGGCTCTTTTTTTTTTCTTTTTTTTTTTTTTTTTTAATGGTGGTATTTATGTTACCTTACATATGCCAGAGGAATGGATATTTTCCTTTTATAAGTAGACTTGAATAGATCACAGAAACCTGCTAAGTATTGAATTTGCTAGGCTAGAGTCTAAATTAGAGTTATGCCAGTTGTATATTTAAAGCCATCAAAAATAAAGCAGCACTGAAGGAACTGAAATGTACTGTAAATGTTATTTTAAACAGTGCCCTGTTTGAATAACACTGTTCACATCAGGGAAGCAGAATTATGCCTGTAAGAAAAATACATGTTCTATTATGTGTTTTTCCAAAGCATTTCTTAAAATAAAAATTTATTTCTTGTTTTTCATTAATAAATATCTCCAAAAAAAAGATAATTTCTATGTTTCTCCATTGGATCCACCAACTAGACCCAGAAATACTGAAATCTCCCCAAATGATTCATAATTAATTGTTGCTGTTATATCACATTACCTGGTTATCAGAAAGAAGAGGGGAAAGGAAAAGAGCAAAGATAAATCTGTGAGCAGAGGCAGGTGTCCAGGACTGCTTTTTCCCATGTCAGTGACCTCTTAGCTGTTCTTCTGACATCACAAATCCCGTAGTCCTTCCTGCAGTGTGCTCCACCCAGTACAGCAGAATGCCCCCATTCAGAACAACCCTTAAACGTCAGCACATTTTCTGAGGATTTGGTCAGGAGGGCATCAATTGGTTGTCTCTGTGCTGGATAAGGACACTAAACACTAGACAATTACAGAGTAAAGTGGCGTGTTGATAACATATTTTAAAATAAACATCCTGGCCTGCACTTTCAAAACTCATTTGCAATTGCTTTCCTTCAAGAGAAATTTCTCTGTTCCTATTTCCTGTCTCCTGACAGGCTACAGGACAAAGGGGGAAGGAATCAAGGCACATGCATTGTGTTGCCCTGGGCGCATCAGACTTGGATATCTGTTGATGTTTCTCTCATCCCGAATAGTCTTCCAAAGGCAACTCTGCAAGGATTGCACAGCAAGGTGATACACCTCTGTCAATCTGAGATTCAGCTGCTGCAGATAACTGTGAAGGTAGTTTGGCCCAAATCCACAAGGGTGTTTTTTTGATTCCTATTAAAAAGCAACTCTTTTAAATGACGATAAGGTGATTGAATCCTTCTGTGGATTTGGGAACTCCAGTTCTTCAAGGGCCTCAGCTTACTATCTAGGCATCAATACATAACTGGTAAAATTTTCCTGGATTTTAGATTTAAAATCTTACTGGTATTAGACTAGATTTTGACATTATATATTGACCAATTTTGCTTTCAATTCAAGTGTAAATTATGTAGTAAATATCACATTTATTTGGGGACCACAGAAACATGCTGAATACTGTCATCACACTATTTTCAACAGAGTACTAACTTCTTTTAAATAGCAAAAAATGGTTTTCTCAATAATTGATATTATTTTTAAACAGAAGAGCACCTGTAGGCCCATGCAGGCCTCCAGCTCTTCATTTTCTCACTTTGTAACATTAAAGAAGACATCTTTCAGCATTTCTTGTGTAGTCATGAAGAAAGTAGGGCTAATTCTCCAAAAGAGGGGAAGAATTGGCAAATAATCACAGCCGTGTCAGCCGATTCAAGTCCTGACTTTCTAGGCTGCTACAACAGCTAAAAACAACATATCCATTTCATCCATGGTCTAATCTGAAGGTTCAGGAGGTGAGAGGCAAATCTTGTTATGTATAAACAGTCATCTACAGTATATTTGACAAAGAAATTTTATTGTCTTAAAATGGCTTGGCATCTACCACCCACAGTGTAGAAATGCAACAGTGAAGCTTGCAAACCAGCTTCCATCCTGTTTTAATGATAGTTTAACAACCAGAAGAACTATAATGTTTAAATATAGAATTATTTCTGTTTACACATTTAACTATCCCTGGTGTTACAGGGACTTTGGCAGTTTACATAATATCCTCTGAACAATAGATAAGTGCCGTCGGCACTGGGTGAAATGATACAGCCATCCTTTAAAGGATTAAAAGTCGTAGTGTTTTTGCTGATTTTTTTTTTTTATAAATTGCAGTTAATCCTGTCTTTGATATGCAATGCCTGTGTTGGCAGCCTCTTGATGCTGACAACATCTAGATTCAGTACAGAAGCTCCAGATTAAATTTGCCACTCCATCCAGACTTAGAGGCACCAAACACTATGGTGATGTCTCTGCTAGTAAATAAAATGGGGTACAATAGCCAGCCTGCTGAGCAACAGGATATTTAAATAAGAAATGTTAAGGTGAGTCATGCATCTGAAATCCTTCCCTTGCCTCTTGAGAAGTTAAGTCCTAAATGCAAATGGCCCTATATGATACAAGTATTCAGACATGGGAACCCCTTCTGGTTTTTAGTAACCTCATGTGCTAAAGGAGTTGCTCCCTTTAAATGTTACTGGCTAATAACACATTTGGCTAATACTTAGGAACTTCCCTGAAAATTATCAGTTTTTTTTTTTCTTTGTATTGCACATAGAACTCAATTATTGATAGACTGAGACTTGAATTCACTCATTTTCTTCAGCATTCAAAGCAGAATTTGGGATTAGTTTGACTCTTTCGAGCTGACTAATTTTTCCAAGTAAAATTGTGCTCAGTTTCATTTCATAGAATTATCTTTTACTGAATTTATTTATACCACTGACTAGATGAATGTCATGTATATTAACCATACTGTCCTCAGCTTACAGTAGGGGGTTTTGTTTTGATTTTTTTCTCTTTTTCTTCCCACACTTCGTATTAATGCAAATCCTTCACAGATGTATCCAAAAGTACAACCAGACTATTCCATTGCTAAGCTCTGATAAAAAAAAAAACAAACCCAAAATACTTTTATTGTTTTCTCACTTTTGAGAAAATCTGTATTAGTTGAGTCAATTTCATTATTTCCTTGCAGAAGTATGAACTGCTAGGCTTGAAATTTGGTCCAAGGTCATGTGAAGCACAGCCAAGTCTCACAGCCTGAAAGGTCAGAAGGAAGGTACTGAATCTCCAACCTGCTCAACAGAGACCTAAAGGCTTCTGGTTAACATTCTTGCTTGAACTAAAACTTGGACATTTGTTTTGATTCAGACCCAGTGACTACAGTAGACACACTGTAAAGTACTTCGTGATTTTGCTCTCTTTAATCAATCTTTCTAAACTCTTAAGACTTTTCCTTGGAACACCAGGGACACACAGGGTACAGGTTGAAAACCATTATACTAAAATGCATCTTCCAGGTAAAGGGAAACAAAACAAAACACCATCCAATCTTGATTTAAAGAATCTGCTTTCATTTTACAGTTATAAAAAAAAAAACAACCTGAAATCCAGATGATATTGCTTGACTTCATGTTTCATAAAAACTGTTTCATCAAGATTAAAAAGAAAAGAATTACTTTTTTACTAAATGATATATGTTTCTTTGGATTGATAAAATCAAGTCAGTGTACTTCCACTGCTATCAAATCAAAGGTGACAAAATTATCTTTAGAAATTAATCAGTCTTCTGAAGTTAGAGGTCTCTTGAGGAACTATGCTGTTACTAGATAGCATGGATGAAATGTATTTGGCCTATGACTGCTCTTGGTTTATATCAGCACATATATTCTCCAGCACTAAACACAGCTGTGAAATAGTGAGCAAAGGCCCTGTGGTAGTGAGAGCATTTCTCCATTTCATAACCTGAAGCACATGTTTGCATTGAGCACTGCTAACAGTCAACCACAACTCCATTAGTCACTTCTTTTTGCCCATTCTCATTAGTGATTTTAGGCACAGTGTGAGAAATGCTGCTACTAAAGAAGCAACAAGGGAAAAAAAAAGAAAGAAATAAACAATGAAGAACTTGTCAAAAACTCAATAAGAAAACACAAGGCTAGATTTCCATCTCTGTTATGTCCTAGGAAAGCTTATTACCACTGGTCAAAGTTGGAGACATTTTAAATTGTGATTTTGAAGGGTGGTGACAATTCTGTATCTCTGTGTTTATCACTCATGCACCTGGTTTATATCTGGGCATGGTTATAATTTGTTAGCATCTTGAAGTATTTTTCTTTCCCTTTTTATACTTGAGTACACTGTGTCTACGTAAATGTCTTAGCAGTTAATTGACAGAATGGAAAGGATTGCAAATATTAACACAAGACAAAGTAATATATAAACAAATCCTAGGAATGTAAGGAAGTTGTCAAAGATTGTTAAAAGACAGGGTGAATACAATGACAAATAGACTGTAGGACATATAAAACCCTTTTATATGATTTTGATGTAGGAGAATAACTTGATAAAGAAATGATATAATTAATCAGTTACAGCTAAAGAGCTCAACTGAACTGCAGAGATGGAGGTATATCTACAATTCTTTTCTTGTAAAGTGTACTTAAACTTTACAGTCACACTGCATGGTTGCTGCTAAACTCAAGGGTGGCAAACAGTAAAGAAAGGAATATTTAGGGGATACAGGAAAGACACGTAAAGCTAAATCTAGTGAAAAAATGTTATGACAATAGAAACTCAACAGCTAAACAGTGTTGTGATACAAATTACATGTAATGTGATCTAGTAATTAAGACATTGAAACTACGAAATTGGCAAAACCAGTCTGCCTTTGGGTTTGTAACTCTTAAGTCTCCTATCTAAACTTTCTCCTAAAAACTTTGGGCACAGAATGTCTTTTAGTGTGCCTATTACACCTCTTAACACCAGAGTTAGAACCAATAACACCTATCGGTTCTTTTAAGGATACATCATTACCTGTATATCTCCAGTCCAAAAGCACAGGAAAATCTAAATACTTTCTTTTTCCCTTTATATGCATTCACCTTTTCTTCTGTTAAGACCACCCAGTAAAAGTACAGTTTATGACATTGTCTCTCATACACCTTAAATCCAATTAATCTAATACACCAAACCTTGGAGAGGGGGGGAGCGGGAGGGGGGGAGAATTTAAGATTGACAAACCAGAAAATATCCAGACACATGCAACTGCAGTGATCATAAATTATTTTAAAAGTAGCGAAAATGTATTATAAAAATTGTAGAGCAACAACAAAAATAAGTAACCCAATATTTTCTTAACTAGAACAATCTTGTGCAACTAAATATACTTTAATATATTTTGTTCATATTTATTTATTCCATGCAAATTAATATATCAAGTATAATAACCAAAATGATTTAATAAAAGTTTGTCCTGATTGGGGCAAGAATATAGTGATTATAATGAACTAATTTTTGAGTAAATATCTCCTCACATGATGTCATGAAAGTTTAAAAAAATTCATTAAACTGTTAAAAAAAAAGACATATAATGTTTGTTTTTTAAAGAAATCTCAAGCATTGTATCCATGCAAAGATTTAAAGTAAAAGTTTGAAATTCTTAGCTTTCTGGTAAGTAATAAAATACACCCAAGCCCACTGGCTCCTCATTAATCTACCCAAATTCCTCTTTTCTCCCACACTTAAAAACCTCAATATATTTTCAAATAATGCCCTCCGAAAAATTTATTGCTGTTTTGTCTGTTCTTATTTCTAGACTGGTATATTACATACAGAGTCTTAAAACACAGTGAATTTTGAAAAAAAGTATAGAATTCTTTCCCTTTATCAGAAAGCTGTCTACATGTTGGGTTTTTTTCCTTTCCCTCACTGATACTGTATTGCCAGAAATGATGTCATGCTATTCATATCATATCTCACAATAACACTTTTCTAGAGTAAACCTTAATCTCCTAAATCCAGTGTACAGTGGCTGTCCAAACAGAATAGATCTCTCTCTGTTTTTTAATAAAAGCCAGGTGATAAATTAAGTGCTTCTGATAAATGAGAACCCTACAGTTCTGTGGACCTAATCCTCCCATAGAGAGAAATATTTGACCAAGCATAATGTGTTTCTTATGAGGAAGGTATCTTTCACAAAGGAAACAAAGCATGGAATTTCTGTAACATTCCTTGCATAAATATTCTTATAAATATATTGCATATGGAAATAATAATAAAAAGCCAACTACTTTCATCACTCTTTTTGGCCCAGGAAACAATAAATAGGTGGGAATCCTGGCCAAATTTTTCAAAGCTCAGTGTCTGAAGGTAGTCCTATAAATTGTATCTATGTGAAAGCAATTTTCAGAGGTACTGAGAATTCAGAGTTCTCACTGATTCCCACATGGATATAGGTACTTATTTCTAGACACTCAACTTTGAATTTTTTTGGCACATAATTCAGCTGTACAAAATCAGGATTTGTCTCAATAAAAACATGAGCGAGATTTATCATTGCTTCTCCTGATATTTATTGTCTCTACCTAGCTACTTATATGGTCCCATCAGCAGAGGTTTTGAGCACCTCCCAAGATTTAAAAATTGAAACCAATAAATCTCTCTTTCTATTTCCTGTCTTCCCAGTCTAGAGAACACAGTTTGATTCATTTATTTGGATTTGTTTTTTTCAGTCTGTGAGGCTCAGGAAAAAAAGAAAAAAGAAAGAAAAGGATGTTCTTTCTGAAGAATAATTTAAGGATACCTAATCTAGCTTTTAAACAAGCAAGGCTGGAGCACATTTTCGGCAGTTATGTATCTCTGAGAAGCAAATCTCATACACTCAGAGTTGCATCCTGCTGTGGTCATGCTGTCTTGTGCGTGAATTGGCTCCTTTACAGCTACCTTGGGTTAACCCTGCTCTGCAGTGTGGCCTGTAGAATAGTCATGCCATAAATTAAATAGAGGAACTTTACTATTTTGTTCCAAAAGCGATGAGGCCTGCAGCCGTGCTCTCTCAGGGGGCGAGCTGCATACACATATCTTCTATACCCAGACTGTTCATGCTTGGGCCAGACCGACTCAACAGTGAGACGTCCACCAGCTCCCACTGGCCAGCTCCACTTCCTAGCCCTCACCTTGTTAATAGTGTTTCACTGAAATATATTAAGATGAGGGATAGACCAGGATTAGAAATTATTCCAGACAGTTGGAGGACACAAGCCTCAAAAGAATGTCCTGCAGTGCGGCAGAATGCTCTGAGGTAAAGCAGCATCTCTTCCCACATGTCCCCTCCATCATCAGGGAATGTTCCTATGTCCTTCTGGACACTTCCTGAGTCTCCTCTTACCCCTTAGAGATTATAATCTCTACTTTGAAAAAGGACTAAAAGTAGTCTTAGGTACTTTATAACCCATTTATTGCTGTGAAAACTATAATAATTAGGAAAAAAAGTCAATTATTGGTTTACATGTCTGCACCAAAACCTCATGAGGGAAGCCCTAGATCCCTGCTGTGATCAGTGTGGTCAGAAAAGAAACTCATGGTGGTGTGTTCAGGATAGCACGTTGCTAAGCAGGGTCTGCCATTGAGCTTCAAACAAACTGTGACCTTCTTGGTTTATGAAACTTCATTCCTAGGAATGGAGAATTGCATTAGTCAAGTCTGAGAGGAAAGAATTTCTGCACCAGCAGAGGTAGGTGTGTGTTATTGTAGCAGAGACAGTACTCTGGCTCATGCAGAAGGAAACTGCCTTTTTCAGGCACTCAATATCACTGCCAAGAAGGATTCCCATTTTATTACTGACTTCATCAGGAGGCAGCTCTCCAGGTAGAACTACAAAGTCCAGAGAAAACAGTTTCTCCCAAGTACTCCTTTCTCCCTTGACTGGTCTTTCGTTCGTTCATTCGTTCGTTCGTTCCTTCCTTCCTTCCTTCCTTCCTTCCTTTCTTCCTTCCTCCTTCCCTCCCTCCTTCCCTCCCTCCCTTCTTCCCCTCCTTCCTTTTGCACCCCTCCTTTAAAAGAAACTTTATTTTTTCAACCTGGCTCTGAGGAAGGTGGAGAAGACCTAGTTTCCGTCTGATACGGAGCTGAGTTAATTGTATATCACCAGGGACATTGACTGCTGATCCATATTAGTCCATATTGCTGTACAAGGTTTGTAAAGATGTTGAACAGTGCAGAGAACATTAATGATTTCTCCAGGAGAGAGAAAATCATCAGGGGTGATTTGAAGGTGGAGATATGTTGTCCATGCAATACCTCAGATACTACCTGAGGGAAAACAATTAAACCACTTCAAGATTTTGCCATTTAGTTTGTTCATCTCTGATTGTTGGGCAAGAATTACTGGAGTACTTAAAGGAAACAGAAACATTTCTTAATATGAACACACTGAAATCTGGCTATGCTCAAAATAACAAAAGTACACTCTTTAGACATTAATACAAAACAATAATAAAAAAGAATTTATTTTACACCAGCTTTTAGTAACATTGAAAATTTTAGCAGCAATATTTAAGTAAGAAAGATACAAAAAGGTATTTTGCGAAACAATGTGGGCATTTACTCCATATCTTTTTAATAAAGTCTAAAAATATATAAATAGGAATAAAAAAAAGCCAGGAGATTTTTATTTTTTTTTTATGTTGAAAAATTAAATCAAGAACCTGTACCACAACAGCCATTAAACAAGGCCATGACACTGTATTTACTTTCTACCCCATGAAACCACCAGGACAGGAGAGGTTGGCTGGACCTCAGAAGACAGCCAGCGCCCTCACACCTGGCTGCTGAGTGTGACAGTGGAGTGTTCATGCAGCCAAGTTCATGGGCAAGTTGGGACTGTTAAGAGAAATACAGCAAAACCAGTAACATTATTTTCCTTAATTTTCCCATTATTGCAAATGAAGCTTGAGGCAGAATCAAGAATTTGTACCTCTCCAGTACATCTATTTGTTATGTATATCTTTTTTTTTTTCTTAAAATCTATGAACGCTTCTGAAATACACTCTCGAGAGGAAAATCTACATGCTTTCAATGGAGTTACACAGTCTGCTGTGTAAGGTAACTACCCCATAGACACGATTTCATATAATGTTTTGTATTTCATATTTGTTTTCATACAGCTTTTTATATATCGCATGGGCGATTCCACATATCCTTCCACAAAATATTTCTCTCTTTTCCTATATTTATTTTTTTAGCATGCCTAGAAATTTAAAATATTTTCCTATCCTATGACTGAGGCCAGGGCTGGATGATATTTCATCACAATAGCAGATCATGAAAAATAATGGTTGTGTCAATGTTTGGAAATGGCACATTTGAAAGTGAAGTCATTATTTATAGGATCAGAGAGGTGCCCATATACAGTGATCTCAGATCTAGAATATAAATTAAATAGACATGGGGTGATTTTCTCAGATGTAATGCCCTAAAGTTCAGAGAGCAGAAAGCAAGCCTCTTGCCTTCACACTGAAATACTTCAAAACAAAACTGTAGACAGTCTCTCTATTTTACATGTAGTTAGACACTTCCTTGAGTCATACATTATCCTAAAACATGCTTTTGAAAATCTAAATGGTTTAAATGGCAGAAGCTCCACAATACATTATTCCTGTATCTTCAAACACCTATATGACTTCAACAAGCTAGAGGAGACAATTAGAGTAAATATTTTATTAAAAATGATGTAAGATAAATAGCTGGCTCTGCACTATTCTTTCTTTCACTATTCTTTCTATTTATGGCTTCCTAATGAACATGAAGAATGTGTTGAAGTTATTCTAACAGATGGATCATAAGGAAGTTCTGTTCGTAATTTACATTAGCATACTTAAGTTGTCCACAGCAAAGCAGAGATTTCAGAAGAAAAGTTTGGTGTGGTTTGTCTATACAATCTTGTATAGGCAATCTTGTTGTATTGGGGGGAAATAGTCTTGTCAGTTCTTATGATTTTACTCCATTTCTCATGATAATTGTTAATTGCTGAAGACAGCTGCTTCTAAAACTGAAAGGTATGCAAGAATTTCCCATTTCACTCAGAAGGAAATGAAGGAAGAGAAGCAAAAGGTAATTTTCTCTCCTTACTACTCAGAAGCAAACACCAAATACTCAAAAAACAGACAACACGATTTTTTAGACCTTGAAAAAAGAACAACTATAAAAGTCTTTAGTTTATTGCTAAAAAGATTTCCAAATGCTGAAAACAAGTATTCAATTTTTACAGTGAGGATGTTAAAGATTTTACAGTTTTAGAGATCTGCACTATTACAAATAGCAGATTCCTGTGTTTAGGGAATCTGAATATATGCCAAGCAGAGGAGATCCCACAGAGTCTATAATTATTGTCTTGTCTGGCAACTATGAATTTTTTTAACTAGCCAGCTCTAATTCATTGCTGAGGAAATAACCAGCACACGGGTATTTTGTAGATATGACTGAAAAAAAGGAAAAGCAATGAAAGTAGAAAATAATAAATCAACGACATCCTTAAGTCAAGAAACTTCTAATTGCAACAGGGACTCACTGCAATTAGCAGCTTTTTCCTTAGATGCGTTAATGGCCTACAGGCAAGAAGGCTGATTCCCTGTTCAGTGAATCTCCGTGCAGCATATATACAATGTAAGGTTTAAGAGAACTTTTCTCTAGATATCTAGTGTATTCCCTAAGAATAGACAACTCTGATTTTTTCTTAAAATAGATGTCTAAAATAAGTCAGATGAATTAGTCCCTAAAAGGGACATCTGACATCATGATGACCCCAAGAGGATTGTCTGAGGAGGAAATGTAGATGCCAGCAAAAGATGACATTGTTCCTACTGTGAATAGCAGAAGTCTCCTTACTGAAACAAGACTATGCAGGACGTTGTATCCCATTTCTTGGTGATAATCCTGATTCTAGTATTTGAGTTAGCACTGTTACAGCTGAGCTGGTCTATGCTGACATAGAATAACTCAGGAATGTATTTTTGGTCTCTATTTTATAGTGTAAATCTGTGACTCATTTTGACAATCTAAGTAATCTCTTCATGATCTTTTTTTTTTTTTTTTTTACTTTATGTGACTGATATTCTTCTCACTTGTTTTGATCAAAAGTGCAAAGGTATGTTCTTTATTTGGTTTTGGCATTTTGGCCATCTTGTCTAGTGGCCTGAGAAAAAAAAAAAAAAAAAAGAAGAAAATCCTAACAGTGCAAGGAACTGACAGATGGTTACAGTTTCCTGACAAATTATTTATTTGAATTCTCAAACACTCAGCTCTTTCTTATGACTTTTTCTCTTAAGTTTTGAGAGTTCATTTATCAACAAGAATGATCACATATTGGCCATACCAGTACTCAAAAGCAAATGTATTCATTTCTTCATTATATGGGAATGAGTTAGTGACAAGTGAACTGATTCAGACAAAACACCCAAACTAAGGCTTCAGTCCAAGATTTAAACTAGTACAAAAAGCTTGTCTATGTCCTTTCTTTCTGCCTTTTTCTAAACCTTTGTTGGTACTTACTTGGTATAGCATGCCCTCATATCGATGTCTAACATTTTCCTTTCAGAAAACCAATTTTAAAAAATCTTTGAAAAAGGATCAATTTTTATCAAACATATATGGTATTTGCAACAGGAAACTGTTCTAACATGAAATATTTTTTCATTTGATGACAAGTTTCATCATTAGAGTTGAGATAAAAAGCTGTTGGACACTGGCTGAAAAGTTCGTAACATTTGTTTTTTTAATAAAAAGAATTGTCTTTCAACACACAAAAATGAATTTTAACTGTTGAAACCAGTTTGAAATTTTATATTCACTCCTTTCTCTATCACTCTGTTAAGTGGTGTCTTTTCAGTAGGCAAGTCAAGCAATCCTGCCTGGTCCCTTCCTTTTGCTGGTACCCACAATGAGTCCACGTCTCAATCAACAGCTAAATGTTTTGGTTAAAAATGGTAACAGCTCAACTTTAAAGTAGCTACAGAGTAGGTTGTTGTTGTTACTGATGCTACAGTTTAACATAAACAAATCTCTCAGCTTCTTGGTCTGAATATTTCTTTTACAGGTAAAATCTATACCCTTGCAATTTCATCCCTCTCAAAGGGGACCATTTAGCTGTGTAATGCAATTCAGGGGTTATATATGTGCATATATACATACATATATGTATGTATCAGTAAACATACACTTTAAAACATCACAAAATTGAAACACGAATTCATTATATTTTCCTTGCTTGGTTTCTCTTCCAATACAGTGAAGTTTTGCTTCTTTTCTTAGACATATGGTTCAGAGTTTAATTTGTAAGCGTATCCAAGACTCATTCAGGCCTTCAGCTTGTGTTTTATCTCATTAAACAGTGATTGCACATACATCGAATTCTTATGCTACACAAATTGAGTGTTTACTGTCTCCCAATTGAAACATTTGGGAGTCCAAGCTGAAAGCAATGTCTTCTAAATGTAATATTAGATGATTGAATGTGCACATGCGTCTATGTGGGAGGGAAAGAAAGATCTTCACTAACTCCACAATAGTCACTGTGGAATGGAGGCAACCTGCATGTAGACAATGAAACTGCAAACCATTTGATTAATGTGACTTTTACAAAACACGTTACTTGAAGCAGGCACGTGGACAGCTCCAGGTTTCTGATTTGCTTGTCCTGGGTTAGTCTATCGTAGGCTGTGAGCTGTAATCCCTTTTTCCTCCCAAGCCTCCATGAAATGTGCAGTAGGAAAAAACAGATGAAAGCAATTGCAGACTGAGGGGCAAAAAAGGTGTTTCTCACTCTACTCTGGACGTAGTATGTTCATTCCTTTCACAAGAAAATTTATCTCACATATTGATGGCCTCAGCAGTGAAAATAAAAGGCTTGTCACAGACATCCAGGTCCTATCAGCCTAGTAACAAGAATATCCTCTATTGATTCGAGTAACCAGCATTTCAGTGACACAGGACTTAGTGCAGAATCAATATTTAGAACATGATGAATGGGTACAAAACTAAGAAAACACACCAATCAGTCCTGCATCTGAAGGCCTTCTCTAATGGAAAAAATAACTCAGTGATGTAAACAGAAAGGGCAAACCAAGTGACAACCTGCAAGACCACCCATCTGGACCAGACAGCTTGTTTCAGGGTTATCTGACTGCTTCCTTTGTGCTGGTTCTCACAGTGACTATTGCTCTAAATTTTGTTGACAGTGACCACAGATTAATTAGATCAGTGCTTTTTTAAAATGTAAACATTCCCAAGTTAGAAGACATAGTTCTCAGTAAGTTTGCTAGAAAACCCCATATCCTCATAGTTGCTTAACTGTTGCATTTCTACAACTTTGCAGTGTCCAGCAACAGAATATGTGTGATAGATTCTGAAGTTATGCAACAGCAGCTATTTACACTACTTTTCTATAATGCATTTTTAGAAAATAAATTTTAACACAGTTTTGCAACTTTTTGCTGACAACTGCAAAATATGTCCAATGTGAATTCAAAAAAGAAAATTTAGCATAAGTTACATGCAGCCACTGTAGAAGAGGAACATTATACTTTATGCAAAAACAAACACACTAAAATATTTAATTGAACATAGAAAACTTTACTAACACTCTTTATGTTCTATTGGGCTTTGAAACAGTATGATCAGAGGACATGGATCATTTCCTTTTATTGTAAGCCATCAAAAATTCAACCATATAAGTCAGACTCTTCCTCACAAGAAATAGTTCTATGCTCCCCTAATAGTCCTCATGATTTCAATGGCCTACTTTTTGAAGAAAAATGTACTCAGCATGCATCACAAGCCCTAAATAATGCAAAGAGTTCTTGCATCTCTTGCTTTTAGATATTTGTTCTCTTCCCTAATTTCAAGTGCTGGTTGCTAGTTGCTAATGAACACCTGAGCTTTCTATAGCAGATCCATCTGTTCCCAGCTAAATGCCTGCTTCTTCCCCTGAAACTGTTGAATTATTACCTTTACTTCCCTCCTCTGGAGTCAAAGAGAAGTACCAGGGGAAAGTGATTGAAAGCTCCAACAATCTATTTAATTATTAAGACTCACAATAATATGGGACTTGGGGCAGATAACTGCCCTTCTTTTCCCACTTTGGGAAACTCTTTCCTGGCTTTACAGCCTCCTAGACTGTACTGGTTTTGAGTATAGAGTGATGACCAATAAATAGTTTTACTGATCACTGGTTGAGGGCTAGGCTATATAATTATTCCTGTTTCTCCTGAGACAAACACTCAAGGGAGGGATCAGCAATACACTAGGAGCCAAAGGAACACCCTTTGCCTTTTGAGAATGTTATCCATCTCTGACAGCAAATATAAAAGCAGTTGAAACAAGATTACATGGACCTCAATTCACACAGCTTTTTCTGGGCATCAAATTTGATCACCATTATAAAACATTCTATGTAAGTAGCTTAGACATTGTAAAAATAAATAAAATTAAAAAAAAAAAAGAGAGAAAAAAAGTCCCAAACCCTTTAGCTCTGTGTAATTTAGAAAGTAGAATGAATCAGTTTTATGGAAGACATTTTGATGTGAACCAGACAGCTTTTAAATCAGTTTTCTACCAAGCAAAGAAAGGATGCTATTCCTCTTTGTTGAGCTATTTTACAATTCTTTTACTGATCTACCTATTTTGACTCAATTTTTTTTTGATTAGTGGAAAAGTGTAGAGGATGCTATTTGAACCTGGTATAAAATATGAAATCATTATAGGGTTACAGGAAGAAGATAGTGACTATATTGTAAATTAGTTTCTGGGACTGGCACTGAAACAATTAAAATATCATGTAAAATAGATTTTAAATCAAATATTTCTGTTTGGGGTTTTTTGTTGTTTGCTGTTTTTTTTTCCCATAATGGAAATAATGCTCTCCCACAACAACATTGGAAGGAGAAAAAAGGTTAGAGATTCTTCATTAGTCTTTGAATTTTGTTGTTTGTTTTTTTTTTTTCTTTTCAGAGTACATAACACTAAAGTTTAAGCCCACAGACTCCATATGTGCGTTTATTCCCGGGCCAAAGGCACAGATCACTTTTTATTATTACCAACATGTATGCATAATGGATGGCTACCAGATAACCAAGACTCTTGTTTTTCTCATGTCACTGACAGATGTTTGCACAATAATTCAACTAGGTTAACCTCACCACAATAAAAAAATGTTTCAGTTTACTAGATATCACAAGCCGTAGGCACTTCAAAATACATTCCTGCATGTATTGAAACAAAACAGTATGGAGATGTATCTAAGAGTCACACATAACTCTGAGAATATTCTCTGATGCTGAATTCCATGCATTTAATGTGTCTGAAAGTGGGAACATTCTGCAAAAGAAGGGGGAGGAAATAGAGGTTTTCTTATGACAGGCATGGGCAATTACAGAAAGATTTACTTTAATTTACTGCTTCCAGGTACTCCAGGCAAATGAGCTTGACTAGGAGAGGTCAACTGGGTTTAATACTTTGCTTAGTCGTATGTAGGGATTTGAATCATGGTGATACTGAACATCATCCTCCAATAATAGGTATTTCAGCTTGGACAAGATTTGGACTTACTGCAACAGTAAACAAGAGGTTAAAGATAAAATCTTAAGCCCTTAAATTAGTACTATTTCCATTCCACATCCACTCAGGCCTCAGAGATTTCTTTCTAAAGCTGCCAGTGTTATTTTGTTCTGATGACCCATAAGTAGCTGAGGTTTGGGTTTACTCCAGTATGTGATTTAGGGGTTACCCTCCCACTCACAAAACTAGAATGTGGTCTTTTTCTTGCTGTAGATCTCCCTTAGCAACCCACATTTTTCTCTTTTCCAGGCTTTCTCTTGTGGATTGTGAGGGCCTGAAAACACATGATGTCCAAAAGCTGCAAGGTCAGAGCCGGCAAACTATAGTACCTTGTTTAGAATTATTTTTTTCTTGAACTCTAGAAGGAGAGGAGTTTGCCATTTTAATTCTCCAAGTTCTGCTGAGTTTTGTATGGATAAATGTAATTTCTGTATATTTGGAAAAATGGTAAACCTTTTCTCTTCATACAAGTCAACAGATATTATTTCACAAGGTTTTTGAGGAAATGTTTTGAGGTACAAGGAACAGGTTGCTTCTCTGATCTTTTTATGAGATACTATTACATAATTCCACAGAACAGTTTAAACTCTGCCCTTAGTTAAAATGCTTAATTAATAATTTGGCTGCCTCTAGACACCTTGCAAGGCTTTGAGTTTTTTACACTTATTCTTGCTGAGATGTCATCCTACAAGTGCACTGAACCAACACCCTAGAAAGAATGGACTGGCTAGGATATTTCTAATGCTTGGCAGAGTCTGGTTTTACACACTTGAATGTATACCTAAGTCTACATGAGAAAATATTTTCATATGCCAAATCTTATGACATACCCACATGTTTCCAGGTTTATCTGAAACTCTGGAGAAACAGGGTCACAGAAACCTTCCTTCAGAAGCCATCAGTCAGCATCAGGATAACAGTAACAAAGGTGACCTGTCTGCAAAGGCTTGACTTTTATGAAAAAAGAACAAAGAACTCTTACACAGAAGTCTGTATCTATACTCTATTGGCCAACCAACTTCTTAGAGTGCACTAAGTGTTTTACTGGCTCATTCCCCTGCCTAGACACAAATTAGGGGAGAAAAATTGGTGTACCGTGACTGGTATGGAGCTGGGATGCAACTGACCACACAGCTAGGTGTAGGAGTTGGGAACTGCTCCAGCATCCGATATTAGGCAGAACATAATCCTGTCTGCTCTGCATCTTTACTGCTTAAGGAAATAGAAGAATGGTTTTAAAGCTGTTAGTGATTTGAGAATATCAGGACCAAAAATTTCTGTGAATTTATCAGACTTCTCTATAATGGTTAAACGTTTTTTCCTCTAATTGTGTGTATCTAGTGGCTCAGTAGCTGACGTTCAGTGGAACAATATGCTATATACATCCATGCACCTCTAAATATCTGAAGTCCACATGTGAGAACCGTAGCAACCAGAATCTGCAAAAGTGATCATACTTACAAATGTTATAAAATATAACACAAGTGACATGGTCAAAACATTTAAACCTTCCTTACTATTCAGAGTTCTATTATTGTCTTTGTAAGCAGTTCATATTAAGAAAGCCTGATTTTCTGAAAGTCATCAAATGCTGACTTTTTTACTTGTTCTGTGATTACTAGGACATAAAAACAATAAAAGTTTCCTTCAAATATAAGTTAAATCATTCAGGTTAAATCCTGGCACAACTGAAGTCAGTAGCAAAGTTCCTGCTGACTTCTGTGTTCATAGATGGCACACAACCTTCATTTTTTAGTATTTCTCAATCTTCAATGTACAGCCTCCTGGTGAGGCAGAGAACAGCTCTAATTTTACAGATGGCAAAGTAAGTCATGAAGGCTAGGATTCATTTAACCAGTTCCACCTATTAGAAGTTAGGCATTTAGTCTAAATTGGTCACTTATGCTTCTCTAGTCAACAAAACCAGATTTTTACTTCTAGGGGAAAGCCTAAAAAAAATCCACTGTCCCCCCCCCCAAAAAAAAAACAAAAAAAACCCACCCAAGCACAAGTCCTGTTTAAGTAGGAAAAATCTCCTGAAAAAAGTGCCTCCAGCATAACACAGTTATCTTGGGTTGAGGCCACTCACCCCCTGGAGTTGCCTATTCATCTCCACTGATAATGGGAAGAGCTCTAGACGACAAGTTTTCAGAAATTAAATTAAAATTAGTTGAAATCTGAATCTGCAAAAGAATGTCAGGATCACTATATTTACCGGAACAATGCTTAACTTCCAAGTCTGTGGTTACAACTTTGGTTAGATATTTGAGTTTCATGTGCAGTACTCCTCATGGTGAAGTGCAGAAGCCACTTGAGATCACCAACCAAAAACAGAAAATAAGAAATATTTAAAATTAGAAAAAAAGGAGCACCGCATGTCTATTCCTTCTTAGGAGGCTCAGATACTATATTCATAATAAAATTCATTATAATGTTCAGATAGAGTTCAGAGTTTGGATTTGTCTCCTGAGGCTGGACACCCAAAATGTCAGTTTCTAGAAGCACAGTATAATTTCTTCTATACATAATCTCCCTGTCCAGAGAACTCAGAAATCATAAAACCTAGGTTCAAAGCTCATCCTCTCATAAAAAGATTAATTTCAAATCCACACCTCTCACTCCCCCAGGGGAGAACTGTATGTGAGCTGTTTCAGGTGAAAATGGTTAGAATAAGATTCTAAACTTCTTAGAATGAAATTCATGATGTAGGGAACAACAGCAAATAAACTTTTCCAAACCCAGTGATTAGGACAGTCATTGTATAAAGTGGAGACCTGGACTTTGGTCCCTGCTGCCTAACCTATCTCAGATATTGGTTTGCTAAATATTTTTAAAGTTTCTGGGGTGGACTACAGTTTTTAGAGACACAAAATAAAGAACAATATACCTTAGAAAACACTTAGAAATGCAGAAAATGTAATTTGTTTTCTTATAAAGGGTTTTCACAGAGAAATAATTTGCTGAATCTCTCTTTTCTGCCCATAAACCCTTCCAACAGCATTAACACTTACAAATTTCATGTTCTAACACAGACAATAGGAACTGTTTCTTCCTGAATTACAGACGCTTGCTAACCAGTGGTTGCAGGCAGACTTGTTCACCCCATCAACAAACCAATGAAAACTGGCACGGAGGTTTATTTCCTAAGGTGATTGATAACCACAAACACCTGTGTTTAGGCCAATAGACATCTTAAGAACTGTGTGAAGTAATGAAGAGGCAACAAATCTTACCATTGCTGCTGAATTCCTTGACAATTTAATTGAGTTTGACTGTGTGATATTTTTATCATAAGGCTAAGATTAACCTGGTCTCTCTTCAGAGAAATAAGTGAGTCAACTTTTTTCATCTATGAGGGATGCACACCAAAATTATGGTTTTCTTTTCACCTGTACAGATTTGGTAGCTTCATTTCACTTAAAAAAAAGACAAGAAAATCTAAACAATCACACATAATAGGTAATGTAGCCTTCAATAAAAGTCTATGGTGGCCATGTACCTTTCACAGCTGTGAACTCAGAGACATTTGTCAATAGGGCTATGTAGTACTTCAGCTGTTGATGCAAAACCCCGGGTGAATGTCCTATTACTCATGTCACATCTTTTAATGAGATGTAAATTAGATTTCTATCTTCTTTTTATCTTCCTATCATGCATGGATGTTAGATATACAAAAGATAATGTAAAATTTATTTTTTAAAAAATATGAAAATATGGGCAGTAAGCTGACTGCTGTATTTTTGTTATTTAATAGCAGGAAAAAGCTAACAGAAAAACAATCTCATTGACATAAATGTATCTAACTTTTGCTTACAGGACAGTTACAGGATGACGAATCTTCTATCAGCACAATTTAGTACTGAAACTAAGTGTTAGGAACATAAGGCCTACTCAATTTAATAATCAGAAAGCTTATGTGCTATTGTGATCCATAATTATCAATGCAATCAAAGTTTTAAATTAAGAAAAAAGTATTTTGTTTTTAAGGCAAATACATGAACACCATTTTGCAAAGACCAAATTCTAGGATACCGTACAAACACTAAGATTATTTGTCACTGGAATAATTTTTCTAGGACTATGGTAAAGTTACCAGAACTTTAAATATAAGGTATTTACATATATATATATATAAGGTATGAGCAAAATATGTGCCTGGGTTGGTCATAGTGAGCTTTGCAGGTGAATTACTACATAAAATGATGTAGCTTTTGTGATCATAACTCTTCTTTCTGCTCATAGATCCAGGAGTCACTGGTGATCTACCTTTCCTTGACTTCTTTGAGATGATGCTACCTTCACTGTTTGGTGCAAATGAGGTAAAAGTTTTCCTTTTTTTTTTTTTACAAATAACTGGGTAGGGATTTTACCAAAGTCACTGCCACACAAACCGTTAAGTAGACACCAGAGTAGGAACTAAAAAATCCACTGCCTGTCACTTCTGACTTGGTTTAGAACTGAATTAATCACCCTTTGTATAATTCATTAAGTACATTAGAATATTAAGTTAATTTTATGCTCTCTTTTGCTGATTAGGATATTTTGTCAATCTCTCCTTCATTTAGATTTACAGTGTCAGGTATTACAATCAGTGACATTTAAACATGTCTAATTTCAATTTAGAGGTGCAATCAGTGATTTTTCACAAGCAATCACCCCAGTATATTAAAGAGGTTGACTCTCTTTTGGAAAATCATTTTCTTCTCCAGAATTTTCTCGGAAACAATCTGGTTTAAGGGTAGTCAGTATTCTGAACACGACTCAGTGGTCTTGACCTCTGGTATTTAACTGGAGTGTTATAAAAACAGGTGCTAATGTCAAGCACATTATGTACTCGCTCCCCAGCAGTTGTTAAGGTGATAGATAGAGTGGTAGAAAGCATCTCTTGGCAGATGAAATTTCCTGAAATATCCTTGTATTCCTTACTAGCTCTGTAAAAGTGGGGTCAACAGCCATGCCCTGTGGGCTGAGATGAGCAATTCAGCTATGGAATATCTCAGCTACGAAGCTTGGAGGCCAAAGTAGGAATGTGAGGGAGTGGGTGAAATCCCAGCCCTGAGAGCATCCAGGGCAATGTTGCTAATGGTTTTAGGAAAGACCAGGATTTCATTCAGTGTGTTTTAGTAATTAAAATCAGCTAAGGGATTCCCAAAAAGACTGAAGATAAATGAACTGCTTTGCTGGTTACAGGGCAGTAGATTTTCCACTGAGAACCATTCAAAAACTGACCAAAAACTTATGTTTGCCTTTCTTCACAAGTTTATATCTTCTAAACCAACAAATAATGTCAAGCCAACTGTGATTCTATCGAACATCATCCTGATTTCATCCACAAGACAATAATGACTTCAAAATTTTGGCACAATCCAATTTTAGCATTAGGCTTTCTGAACAACCTAATGGCAGGTACGGAAGTGCATGGTGAGAGGAGGAGACACACAGGAGCTTACAAGTGACATTGCTAGAACATTTGTATGGAGCAAAAAAACCACTCAGATTGTAGGGTCAGTGCCAGGCTGCCTGTCTTTCCAGATGAAGGGTGATACAAGGTCATTTCTCTGTCTCCAGACTGTTATCCCTTGTGCAGGCTGCACAGCAAGCAGGAAGCACCAGCTCCTGCTCTCATCCAACGACTTAACAGGAATATGCAGAGTTGGCAAGATCAGGGTCCAGCTTTCTCCTGCTTCAAGCATTAACACAGACTTGTCTGAGTGATTGCACCATTATAAACCATAGCAGCGCCATGGGGTTCACATTTTTGTGAAATATGTTTCCCATTGGTAGAGCTTTTTCAGAAGTGCAACTTTTCTGCCTCTACTCTCTAGCATTTGATCAATACTGTCATCTAAAAAAATGGAACAAGGAGAGAAAAGTTCCTTATATTCAGGCTGAGAGATCTGGGATTGTTCAGCCTGGAGAAGAGAAAGCTACAGGGAGAACTTATAGCCCCTAAATGGGGCCTACAGGGAAGATGAGGGGTAGACTTTATCAGGGAGTGAAGTGTTAAGATGGGGGGTAATGGTTTTAAACTGAAAGAGGGTAGATTTAGATCAGATATTAGGAAGAAATTCTTGACTGTGAAGGTGGTGAGACACTGGCACAGGTTGCCCGGAGAAGCTGTGGATGCCCCATCCCTGGAGGTGTTCAAGGCCAGGCTGGATGGGTCTTTGAGCAACTTGGTCTAGTGGGAGGTGTCGCTGTTTGTGTCAGGGGTGTTGGTCTAGATGATCTTTAAGGTCCATCCCAGCTCAAACCTTTCTATGTTTTTATGATTCTATGAATATTAATTTAACTTATCATATATAAGAACCATTATGCTATATCAGGGGACACTGATATAAATGAAAAAGAAACAGAGAGGTTCTTTCCAAAGCATGACTGCCAAGGAGATACTTCTTAGGACTGTCTCCCAGTAAGAGTATTCATTGAACATCAGAGCTGTGGCTGGTTTTTTTGGAGTATATGAGGAAGGAGAGGTGCAGTAGAGGCACTTGTAATCCATTCAAAGCTAGGAAGTGTTCCTTTATGTGAAAGGTTGATTGCTAGAATATTAAGGACACCAAAGCCATCTCCCTTGAGCTTTAAATAAGAGAACTCATTTGAACTTCTACAGGGTTTATTTTTATTGAGCAGAAAGCTACAGTATAGCACTGCTCCATGAAAGAACAGAGATTCAGGCTTAGTGTTCACAACCTTGACCCTGTGGCTTGCACATATGTATTGTGAGAGGCTCTTCCATTACATGATCACGTATCAAATTCACACTCCTATTCCCTTTAAATAATTTGCAACTGTTTGAACCTGAGATTTTCTCACTATTCAGCCAAGCCCTGTGCCAGCTGACCACAAGTGTGCACCATATGAGGAGCTGAGGCTGCTGCTGCTCCACTGGCTGTACCACCAGGATACACTCCCCATTGCTGGGTAGCATGTGTCCTGCTTATGTACTTAGACACCTTGCTTTTAAGACGTTTAGGCAGGTGGTGGTGGTGTGGTCTGTGAAGCAGATGTGCATGTATGACTAACAGATCATAAAATGGAGAGGTTAATAAAGGGATAAGAGGTGTCACACTTGCAATATCAATGGTGAGGTGGGCTCAACGGGAGTCCAAAGTGTAACTGTTGTTTAAAGGATATTGTGATTTGTGAGGCTTATTAAAAAGTAAGAAATCTCCCAGCCATTCTCTACAGTTCTCTCCCGCATTTCCTATTGTCTCCTGTTCCAGGTCCCCTGTTTCCTTCCTGAGTAGGCTCACATCTTCCCTAGTCTTTCTTTTATCATTGACATACTTATAGAAGTCTTTTGTGTTGTCCCTGGCCAGATTTAATTCTATCTGGTCTTTAGGTTTCCTAACCTGTTCCCTGGGTCCTCAGGCAGTTTCCCTGATAATTGACATGAAGGGCAACACCCCCTCCTCATCCCTCCCTGGAGAGCCTGTACCCTTCCATTTCAACACTCCAGTCACAGAAGCCTGGACACTATGTCTCCCTGATACCAATAAGATCATAGCCCTGCAGATCAAACAAATAAATGAGTTCTTCAGATTAAGTAAATTCAGATTAAATAAATAAATGAATAAGTAGGTAAACTATTTGATAAATTGAAATAGGTCAGGAAAGCAAAAGAATAAAAATACCACTTCATTACACTGAAGCTGAGTTTCAGAAGTCCTATCCTGGAGCTCATTTAGGATCAATCATTTTTTAATAGAGAGTTAATAACAATAATAAGTAGAGTAACAATTAATAATAATAGCCAATTTGGAAGAAAAACGGGATAGTGATGAGGGACCAATAACAGCAAACTGTGCACTATTTAATGAAGTAAATTAAGGGTCAAATTTTCAAGTGGTGTATACTCCTGATTTCATGGATTTGGGATCCAACATTTTATTAGCCCTGCTTTTGTCTTTGATTCACAACCAGATCTACAGTAAATTTAATCTTAATTTTTCTCTGCTTCTGTTCTCCGGTTATTTCTAGCTGCTGAAAAACAGCTGGTTCAGACAGAGCTGTATGTACTTAAAGCTTTATAGTACACAGAGAAGTTTGGAAAAAACAAAAGGCTACAACAATGTATTTTAATCTTTGTAAGTCACCTCTTAGTGACTCTTAGTCACCACAAGTTAAGCATTAATGTCTTCATGGGAAATGGCTGAGCTTTATTTACTTTATATTTTTTTTAAATAAATCTACTCTATGGTAGGGTACAGATAGAGAATATAAAGTTATACTACCGGCAGAGTATTGTTAAAGATATTTAAGTTTCAGGTTTGAGCACTCCCAGCCTCAAACTAGGTAGGTTAATAAGAACTTACTTAAGGTTAGTAAATTTGATGTCTCTTTAGCTTCATAATTTAAAGCTCCCACTTTGCAAGTTTAGAATCAGAGTGTAGGAATAGGATATTAATTGCATTCATTTAAAATACATATTTATTTGGGTACATAATACATATGTATTTAATATATGTATATACATATTTAACTCTGAAACTCAAACCAGGAACTTTCTTTTGGTTGAGTCAGCAATAAAATATTCTCAGCTGGAAGTCAAACTTTGAAGATCTCACGGAACTATTAATCTTCATCTACTGATTCACCAGACTGAAGAACATAATTCAGAAACTTTCCAACTGACTCAGCAGAACTATTTGACTTTCATCCTTCATGAAGAAAAAAAAATTAAAAAGAAAAGAAAAAATGATAAAAAAATGAAAACTTATAGCTAAAACATCCAATTTCAAAGCTGGCCACAATATCTAGGCTCTCCACATTTCCCTCTCAGATTGTATTTAATTTAATAGGGCTGACATGTTTGGAGTATCAAGTGTACCCTGCACAAAATTTGATATCTAATTACAGAAAGTGACTGAAAGCCAGAGCAAAGATGACACCAATTGACAGTGATTCCAGCTCCTTGGCTTTGACACAACATTGTTTCTTGTTCAAGTACTAAATATCAATCCAGAAAATCCTTTGGACTGTGTAGTAAACGAGTCTTGTCCTCCAACACATGTGTTTATGCAGTGTTTTGCAATTAAAGTGTGTGAGTAATGGAGTGTAAAAGAGTATCTCAGACATAAATCAAACATGCGCCCTCTGGATCATGTGAGATTTTACCCAGACTTGAATGATCAGGATCGCCTCTTGGCAAGCAATCTGCACTTTCAAGAGAATACCAGCTGCAAATGGCACAAGTGGGTGCTGTGGACAGTATTAGTTAACTTCATGTGGGAATACTCTAGTATATAACACATCATCTGTAACTTATTCCCCTTCAAGAAAATGCACAGCAATTTTAGAAGGCTTGGTCTAAATTACTGTTAGAATGCAAAGATGAACTCTGAGTCTGTGAAATATGGAAACATTCATGTTTTTCAATTTTGACACTCTGCTATTAGGAAAGGACATGAAAGATTGTGGCCATATCTGCTTGTTTTGCTTTCAGCAGAAGTTGTCTTAGCCCTGTGCTGATTGCTCCTGAAAATCTTACCTCCTTTAGCATGCACTTTTGTGGTACTTAGTGCTGTAAGGGCGAAGTTCTCCCGTTTGTGTAATTGCAGTGGGACCACGTACACCTTTTACATGTTGATTAAAACCTTTTTGTAGGACTTGAGGGCAAATTTCTCATCTTTTCATACTTCTTCCTAGTGGTGTCACTAGGGGTTGTGTACTGGGATGAAGGAAATGGATTCAACCATACAGAATAGAACCCTTAAAAATAATTAAATTTTCACATGCAACTTGAAGAACAATAGTCCTGGAAAAAACAAACAAACAACAAAACCTTTAATTTTCTGAAAGGTTTTATATTTTGGCATAGATTCTTTTTCGTTGGAATTTGAACTAACATTTCAATAACCCAGATAAACACAGAATACTTTTAGTCTTAAACCACGCTGGATATCAGCAACCTTGCTACTTTATGAAACTGATAAGAAAGAAAGATAAAATCCTGCTTATGTTACTGAAAGTGACTATTGAGGTTTATAATTGATTACTCACGTTTTGAATTATCTGTATTTTGATTAAAACATCCATGACAATAGTGATTTAAATTTATAGTTTTTCCCCATAGTTTGACAGTTCAAGACTGTCACAGAAAAGGTAGGCATTATTTTTTTCAAAAGGAGCAGTTTTCCAACAAAAACATTGCCTAGATTAGCTTGAAAATTTCAGAGATACATGATATTTTTATTAACCATTTTTTTTGAGGAAATCATCACAATGCTTGTTTTATCTTGGTAAATAACCTTTAAAATGCAATCTACCTTAGAACATTTTAGTAAGGTCAAACCAGAAATATTTCAGAATATTTTGTTTGACATAAAGCTTTGAAGTGTTTGATATTTTGTAACAATTCAGAAGGAAAACAAATGTCAAAATATCAGAATTTCCCATGGATTGGAAAAATGTTTTAGAGCCCACTCTTAGGACAAGTATGACAGTAAATTGTAACAATGAAAACTGATGTGAGGTTTGGGAATACATCCTTGTAGATAAACTACTAAGCAGTCTTTTCCAAAGCTGTGTTAGGACCTGGGAACCGCTTATGAATGGAATTGTGTGGAACTAGATCTCAATCATCCTTCCACTCCTTTGAAAATCTTAGCCACAAAGAACAAAGGAAGGAAGACCTTTGAGCAGATTGTACCCTTAACTTCATCAGATTGCTGAATTTTTGGCCATAGAATCATGAGAAAAAATTAACATTGCACATCCTGATTCCACCCAATAATTTGAACATCCTCCGTGACATCTGACCTCTATTCTTCTTTTAAGTAGTAGAAACATGCGTAAGTAAACTTCACAGTGTCCCAATGATGTCACTGGGGGTCAACTGAGCACTATGCATTGCTTCAGCTTGAAATCCCGGAAAATTATCTTGGCTTTGGTACCCAGACAAAATAATGTTTTAGAGTAGCTGCAATTTTGTTCAAATATAAGTGAAAATACTGGTTAAAAAAAATAGATTATAAATTGGGGTTGGTTTGGTTTTGTTTTCAATCCGTGCTTTTATTCTGCATTTTTGGCTGCATTTTTTTTTCTTGTTTGTTTATTTCTGTGCTCTGTTTTTTTTTTTTTCCTGGCTGTTTTTTTTTTTTTTTTTTTTTTTTTTTTTTTTAAATCATAACAGTATAGGAAGTTTGCTTAAAACTACAGCCTTTCTGTATCTGTTCTGTATCTGGAACTCAGATGTAGCAGCATTTTGAAACATGCCTTTTGTGAGTCTTCAAAATTAAAGGACTGAATAGTTAAAATGTGAATTCAGTCCATAAGCCTCAGGGTATAAATTGATCACCAGATGGAGTAAGGGAGAAATATCCCCTATGGTATAATTTCACATGCACTAAGTGGGTTTAACACCTTCCTCTGAAGTATCCAGAATTGAGACAAGATGCTGGATAGGATGGATTATTGATCTATTCTGTTAAAGCAGTTCCTCTTCTGTTATATTCCTCCCCTAACTTGATGACTCATTTCGTGCAATGGATTACAGCAGCTCCAACTCCGGTGTCTCACATATACAACACAGCAAGCCATAACAAGAAATCAGGAGACTTCCTTGCTTAGCTCATGGCAAATGGGAAACTGTTCTTTCATTTGATAATTTTGTGAACCATTGGGAACTTCATTTCCAAAACACCTAAACCCTCCAGTTAGTGTCAACAGAAGCAGATGTTCAAGTCCTCTGGCAAATTCATTCCTTGGTCTACAGCGCACATTAAATATGTTGTAAGGGGTTAAGCATGAGGAAGATAAAGCAAAAATACTGGAAAAAATGGTTAAAGAAAAAACCAGAAATCTTGTGCTAAACATTCAAATACTCAAGGATAAGCTCCAAAGTGGCATTGTATGCACATCTAAGAAATCAGAAAAGAGATTTTCTCAAGAATCTAAAAAATTAGATCCCAAATAACAGTTGTTAAAAAGTTATGAGGGCATGGTTGTCCACATGGCCAATGCTCCCTGTAGCAGGTTCACTCTCTGTTTAACTTTCCACTTTCTCACTTTTTCCCCTCCTTATCTCCTAGCATTCAATGCACTAGAAATTGAGCTACCCTGAGTCTTTATTTTGCTCCTATGGCATTTAAAGAGAATTTGTTACATTTGTTTTATTATCTCCAATGTAATTAGATCTTGGAGGAGCAATGAATTTGAGACTTTCTCCAAGAGGTGGCATAGTGTTCAACTTCTAAAATCTCCAACTAGTCACACAGGTTGCACACACTCATACACATACATATACAAATTTGTGTTATCAGGCTGGGGAAGGGAATCAGGGGTACTCCCAAGATGTGATCAACAGCATGAGAAAAGCTTTCTTTCTCTGCCCTCAAAAGTTTTTCCTGTCCTGTAGAAGCAGTCTCAGGTTACCCTCCCCTCTCTCCAAAACACTTTGTGGAATGACAGACAACTTCATAACTACATCATATGCAAAACTTCATCGTTGAACAACAGTGTATCAGTATAAGACCTGATGTTTAATACTCTTAACTAGTTTTAACCTGACCTAGAGGCCCTGGTCTAGTTGGGGGTGTCTCTGCTGACTGCAGGGGGGTCGGATTAGATCACCTTTGAAGGTCTCTTCCGGTCCAGATGATTCTATGATTCTATGACTGAAAAGTTGACGTGAAGACTAGTATCAGACACAGTTAAATTATACTGTGTGAACTGAGTTCACTGCCAGTCTTCTGCTCAATTTCTTTCAGTACTGCTTACACTCAAATATATTAAGATCTGCTGGGAAATGCTTCGTAGGAGTTTTTTTTAATTAAGTAAATGCAGCAAGCTTGCATCATTTTTAGTTATCAAAAGAGTGCAGATACTTAGAGGACTTACAAGAGGTGATTATTTTATCAGATTATCAAGTTGACAACTGATATTCTGAGATTCTGCGTCAACCAGTGTCCAAAACATGGACCTGTAAATACAGGGACTTCATCCAACCTTATGCTTGACTTAGCACTAATTTCTCCACTGATAAGAAGTAAGATTGCTTAAATACATACCTTCTTTGGCACTGGAGAGGTAGCAATCCAGCCAACAGACTTGCTGGTGCTCTGCAGCTGAGCATCCTTGGCAACAGAAGGCATCAGGAGTCACATTTTGTTGTTGCACACCAGAACAATAACTAAGACATTGCTTCTGCTCTGATAGGCTGGATCATGAGCAATTTTGCATTTGCTGTTCACCAGCACATCCAGTATTCAGTGAACTAGATCATTGTTTTTAATTTGGTTGCAAAAAAATATATTCTTTGGATACAAGTCTTATTAGATGAGGAGAAGTAGGAAAGAGGAAAAGTCTATCCACCTACTTTCTATGGACTTATTCAACTAAAGAAGTGATTGTGGAAAGATTTTTCAGATAAGACAGCTCTACCAGCTTTTCCATGGAGACTTTGCATTCCTATTCACATCATGCTGCACTCTCAATCCCTAAACACAACAAATAATCATGCTTTAGTAAGCACCTGCTTGGCTTATTTGAAGAATCCTTATGTGACGGCATTGAATCCTGACCTTTGACTTTTCCTGTCTGATGCCAAAATTATTATTTCTGCTGATTCTCAGTTTGACATCAGGAAGCAATTGGTTAAGCCTCAGATCCTTCACCTTATCTGCCATTCTTATAGATGTCTGTCATGTTTCTGTACTTGATATTTATAAAGACAGATCTAATAGTCTAACAACTATAGAAAAAGATGCCTCTATTTCAACTGATTTTAACTCAACTACAATGCAAAAAAAAAAAAAAAAGAACAATGCTCTTTTTTTTCGTGTTTGCCCACAGAAACTGATAAATGACAAGCAGAAAACAGTTCATGGAAACCAAACAGGCAGTCACAGACAAGTTTGAACCCTATAGAGTTCAGGTCACCTCTGTAGAACAAACTGTTAATGATGATTCTGCTATTGTTGATCCCATCTAGATTCAGAAAGAAAAGAAAATTTTTAGAAGTATTTTTTGTATTAAAGCATGTTGTAGATTTGTGCTGTCTTAGGTAATGACAAAAAGATCTGACAATAAATATTAAAATACTAAAATATTACTTTCAAAGGAAATCTTATTTTTCAAGTGAGTCACACATTTGATTTCATAAATATATATATTAACAAAAATGAGGTGAATTTACATGTCAGGTATATGTTGGAAATGAAGTATTCTTTGTGAATGAATTGCTTATATTTTGAAGACGACATGATATTTTTTCAATATTCAGTTTACCAGAAGTGTTGACAAATTTTCTTCTAAAAGTTTTTTAACTTCTAAAGTTAAAAAAAAAAAAACCAACCTGCACTCAAAAAGCATGAGTTTCCTACAGGGGAAAAAAATAATAATACATGCCAAATTTTAAAATTTCATTATTAAAGTTACCATTACTAGCAGCATAAGTAACATTACAAGTAACTAATATTTTTGTTTGCCAATAAAAATGCATCTCAATAGGAACATGCAGTTCCTGTATGAGCAAAATTTTGTGCCAGCCACTTTTGGATGAAAGAGGAGACCCAGATCAAGGGCTTTGGCCCCTGAATAAATGCAACTGCCACAGTCATGCTGTTAGAGCCAGTAAGTTTGTGCCGTGCTGATGTACTATGGGTCAGCATGGACCTCCACTGGCTTTTGGAACCTTGTTACATGCTTCAGTGGTGGGTGATCCATGCTCCAGTGATCTCACATACCAGAGAGATTTCCATGAAAAGCTGATGTTAGGAATGCTGTGGTGCTTGTATGCAATGGAAGCTAATAAGCTCAAACGCACATCAAAGCCAAGAAGCTAATGCCTGCTATGGGCAATAACAATAGCAATGTTCTGGGTGATTTCCATTTGTAGAGTTGTTTTTTAGGACAGATCCATTGTGACAATTACCTAAAGCATTAATTCAGAGAAGCACCGATTGTCGGGAATGTGATGTCTTAATTTAATCTGTTCAATCAAATCACATTAGATGTCATTTGTTGTTCAGTCAGGACATTGAAGTTGTTTCTATCATTGCTGATTTCCTCCAAATGCAGGTTATATCATTAGCCAAAATCAGTGCAGTAGTTCCATTTTACATTAACTTTGTCTTGTTCATAAAATGCATAAATTCTTTTCATTTTGTATTGCTGTTTTCTTCCAATACAGTTATAAGTTGTTTCCAGAACCTACCTTGCTCTATCCACTCTTTTGGATAGGCAGATGTTTTATTCTGAATTTGTAGATGATTACTGTGGTTTATCCTACAGTCCACAAGTGTGAAGAGTTGCCTACCAAAGTACCATATTTTTGATTCTCACTTATGCCCACATTAAGAGAAATAAGTAGAATGTATTGTTTTAAATTTTCCATTCAACCTATACTCTCCAGGGTTGCCCCAACACCAGATTGCCCCTGTCAGGAGCCAAAATGTCTCTGCTGTGCCACTTGACTGGTTGGAGACCAATTCCCTTCTATTACAAATAGATGCTGGTTTCATTCTTTCTCTACTCCATCCTTTATTATCTCCTTCAACTCTCCACCTTGGACTGTATGTTGTCCTTTGTCTTTTGGTTTAGCCATTTATGTTTCCGATTTGTTTTTCCCCTGCACTCTCTGGCGTGCAAACTGTGAATTTTCTTTCCAAAGTACCAATTCAGCACTTTGTGAATCCTACTTACACAGTAGCTTCTGGCCTAAGTCTTTTCCCACTGAGGTTAGCTGGCAGCTTGCCACAGACTTCAGTGGGAAGAGTATCAAACTGTTATTTTAAGTGCAAATTCAGTCCCAAATATGCGATTTGAAAGATGACATTATGTCTCAACCTCACTCAGTTTGATCTGTTGATATTTTAGCCAGTTTAGCAACTTAGATCACGTCCTTGGCATGTTGCTCTGAAGCTGGACACTCCCCCATCTTTTGTAGCCATCATGATTATATTCTCCATGGGTTCTTACAGTGCTCTCATCACCGTTGTATCTGAGGCCTTTCCAATTATTCATTAAGTGACTAACATCTGTCGCATGTAATTCGTTCCTGGTCTCCCAGGAGGAGCTCAGTGGAGAGTTTTGCCCTGGCTTCCTCTTCACCACATCAAACAGAAGCTATCCCCTGCCTTACCCATCAACTAAAAATTAGAGCTGGTAAGAAAATTCTGCCTAAAAAATCTATTTCCATCCATAATGAATGTTTCCAAGGTCAAGACATAGAACTGTTCCCTATGTAAGGGCATGTTTTTGCTCCAGCATGTATCCAGATACAGATGTCTGGGCTAGCTAACTCTGCAGGAGGGCATCTACATTCCAGATGTGGATCCTCATTCAGATCATACTGGCATTACATGCCATTGTCTTGATCATTTTACAAATGTAAGCTACAAATTGCAGCTATAGCTGCAATCACGGTGTAATTTGGTGGAAGGAGATTGAGGTGTGTAGTGTAAAACACTTAGATATATGTGCTGCAGCTATGGCTTACTGTCAGGCAATGTCCTTGTCTTCTCAACTCTATCCACAGAAGTTTCTGTTCCCTCCCTGTCTTCATATACCTCTCATTTCTGTCTATTAATGCAACACAGAGCTGGCACTGCAAAATAAAAGGGTGACTTGATCATACAATGTCTCAGGATGAATATTGTCCAGATGCTGATAAGTGAAAGAGAGAAGTGAGAAATAACATCGTTTAGAACAGTAAATGATAAAAAAATTAGAGTACTAATTAAATGAAGGCAAAAATGTAGTAAACCAGACTAGCACATTCTTATCTATTAGGAAAATATTAATTCACTATAAAAACACCTTCGAGTCACTGAATACCCCAAAATAAGATTGATTGCAATGGCAGATTGAAATTATCTCTCATGACATGTTCACAATGTCCTCTTTATTAGAAAGGAAAACAAAGTTTCACAAAAGCTGCAAAACTTAAAACTGTATTAAAATAACACTTTAGAAATGAAACCTTCAGGATCTTGTCTCAGAGGATGATTTCAATCCTTAGTTTGAACTTAGTGTGCATATAGGACATTAACATGGGATATGAAATATTCAGATTTCCAAATAATTTTTCGTGCTCTGTAGATATGCAAAATCAGTCTGTTGCAAATGGACTAAACCTACATCTCATCCTTGTGCACTATGATGCATTAATGCATAAGGCCACTGTCCACAAAGAAAAGGGGGTTAAACAGCCTCTACTTTCTTTCCTTTTTCCATCCACAATCATATTTTGTGAAACAATCCAAACTAGTTTGAAACTGAATAGCAGGGGATTTCTGTCTTACTGAAATATCATATTTGAACAACAAAAAACTAATCAAAAGTATTGCCCATCTTTTTGGGAACAATTGGTACGAGAACCTAACAATTGCTTGGATTTGTGGTTTGTTTTGTTTTTCTTGTTTTGTGTATTGTTTTTTTTGTTTGTTTGTTTGTTTTAGCACTATATAAAAAGTGAATACATGTGAAAATAAAACCTACTTTTTCCAAAGAGTTCATCATTTAGCACCATGAATCATGGCTTTGGCAAATAAAATACTTAGGGATGATTTAGTCTGTGCAAGGGAACAGCAGAGGGTGTACAATGCCACTTGTCCTGCTGGCCCTCAGAGGCGCTATATTTGTCTAAAATTAGCTTAATAACAGTGCTAATGTAAAATATTCTCATCCCAGATGGTCACAAGATTGATTTACCAGTAATAAGATTCTTTTAAAAAACACCACCACAAACCAAAGAAAAATCACTTGAAGTTAGAGAAGTAGATTTGGGGGCTTTTAAAAAGTACAAGCTGAAATTCTTACTAATTCACTAAACAGCATGGCTTTAAGAAAACATCTGATTTTGGGAATACCAAAAGGAAGTCTTGACAACAGCACTGGCAAGTAAAGTGGAATCATTATATTGGGAGTAAGAGAGTCTATTTTGGTTAGTATAAAACATACTGGATCCTCTGAAGAAAAACATTCTTTTCATTAGAAGTCTCTATTTAAAATCTGGACAAGTTTAAGAGTGATATTTGTATAAAACTTTCATATGTTTCTTTTCATTAAAACTGTTGTAACCTTTCTCTGTCCCCACTGTTTATGCTTTTAATGGGTCCCCTGAATAAAGCACTCAGATAATATAAATAATCTTTTTTGCAATTAGCCTTCCAACTTTCAAAAAAGTTATTGGATGAATCAGGAATGCAATATGACTAGTTAAGTCATTATGGAATCGTTAATAGGCAAATAAATTCTAAGACAGCATGGGAATGAAAACCTCTCCTCTTTCAGAAATGGGCTTTATTTTTACTTTTTGCTAAAGTAAATTGTTTTAATGATTCATACCACAATAGTCAAATGTCTGCAGGAAAGTATTGCTTTTGAAGGTTATCTAAATAGTTACTCAACTTAGTATAAGTTCACAGTGAAAGATGGAATCTACATTAATAAGATGAAATATGGAAAAAAACCTGTGATCTATAAAAAACCTGAGTGAGATTAATTATCCTCAAATAAGAAGTTTTCCCATGTTACAAACACCAGCCTGAAAAGCCATACACATAAAGGAAAGATTTTGTTGTTTATAATGGCACAACAATTCAATGAATATGAAATTTGACTCCTATTGGAAAGCAGAATTTTCCATTTCTTCTTCTAAAATGCTACCTGAGTGCACCAAGTCTTGTTCTAGTACATCCTCTCTCTCTCCTTTCCCCCTCCAAGGGGCATAATAAATGGCAGAAATCCAGAGTATTTAAGCAGGCAAAAAAAAAAAACCCTTAAGAAAAAAAAAATTTCTTTTTCTTATTATTCTATTTTTTCCTGAATTGTTTCTTAATATTTTCCTTAGCATTGTCAGTATTGCCCCAGTCCTGGGCTTTGATAGAGATGGCAGAAGAAAAGAGGATATTTTGAAAAATGGAAGTGTCATTAAAAAAAATTTTAAAAATTATTTTTATATTTAACTTGAAGAAGATTTTTATTTTTATAGGAATTGCCACATTAGAATAGATTAGCCACTCATCCTGATGTTAATTTGTCTTCAAAAGTTGAGATATTTATCAGAGGAAATTAATAGAAATGTACTTTACTATTCCATACTGTCCTACAGAAAATAAACAACAAAAAGGCTTCTGCTATCAATTGTAACTTTTCCTGCAAAGACAGTAGGAGTTAAAAAAATTGTTCTATGTTCTAATTACTAAATTATTCAGTGGTATTGATAGGCATTTGAAGACAGTGCACACTGAAGTCTGGTCTTTTTCTATTTATAATATATACTGATATATCGTCATGCCAGACTTCCAGCTAGAGAAGCTGAGAAAATTGTACTGTTGACAGTCACATCTTTTACCAAGTAAGAACAGAAATTCTATGCCACAAATCCAGATTCGAGGGTTATACACGTAAATCTTTCTGTATCATATGTTTAGCCTGAAACCTTGATCTAACACAGTGACAGTTGGATATGATCTTTATTGGTCTTACCTTTGCAGAGGTTAAATGCACAAATTAAACCAGTCTGTGAGGATTTAACTAGATTTTTAAAATGATATGAACAGGGTGGCAAAATGCACACAGAGAAAATACAAGCATCTTTCCTTTGGTGACCCAGGTTTGATCTGATTCAGCACAGAAGCAAAGAAAATGTTAAAGGTCTGGGTTATGTTTTTGAAAGATGACTCCATAGAAAATATGCACACAAATTACTATAATGAAGGACAGTTGGCAAAGATGATAAGAATGATAAGAAAAAAGAGTGAGCATATTTTAGTCTGTAGTAGTCTTTCACTATCACATACCATCTGTTTCCACAAAGCATTGGAATGATGTTTAGTAGTGTTTTCCTAGCTGGAAATAAGAAAAAGGAAGGTATTTCTGTCAATTCCTCACAAACATGCTAGCAATTGTTTAATGCCACGGTTCTGAAAATCTTTTCTTTGAAGTCAGACTCCCTGGAAACACTGAATTCACAGTTTATGGCAACATCATAATGTAAATCAACGAACTACCCTTCTGGTTTCTTATTCTTGCATTCCCAAGCAAAGGGAAATATTCTGTTTTCAATCCTAAATCATTGCTTTTAGAAAAAAAAGTAAACAAACACATGAAAAAGACATTTCAGAGCAAGTTTCATTTTGGTCAGAAAATAAAGAGTTTCGGGTTTTTGTTATTTTCTTTCCCAGCTCATCCCAGGCAACACAGAAGCTGCTTGATATTTAGACATTGACATATAAGAATACTGAAATAGCAAGACACACCATATTTTAAAAGTCTTCTATAGAAGGAGTTGCAAAATTAAATGAGTGACTTAGCACAGCATTTAAAATACTTGGCAGAATGTCTAGGATTTTTTTTTATTATTTTATTTTATGTTTACATAGTTCCATTTGAAGCTTTCAAAGAAAAAAAATGGATGTATCTACTACACTTTGTGAAATATCAGAGTTAACTATAGGTTTAAGTTTAGCTGAAACTTGCCTGAGCTTTTTCAAATGCTGGTATAGAACAGAAGCTGCTTCGTTTTAGTCAATTGAATTATTTTCTGACGCAGGAGCTGCTTAGTGAGGAGTAATGTCAGACTATGACTTACAACCCATTTCTTCAACGCTGCTTACATCATCTCCTAACTAATCATGGAGAGGTCAAAAGATTTCAACAAGACAACTCCCTTAATAGAGTCCTACTTAACACAGGTCAGACAGCAAAATGGGATTCTAAAATTATGCAGTGAAAGTGTGTCTTTGGTCAAGTCACATAGAATAACTGTGCAGTTCTTGGCCATTTTTTTTTCCATTTTCAAAATTAATTTATTAGTATACTCATGTCCTGCATTGTGTGGTAAATGAATGTACAAAGCAGCAATCTTTCAGTAGTACAAATAATTTTGTATTTTGCTGACATATACTGCATTAAGGTTGAAGAAGAGCGTTCTCTGGCAAAGCAGGAGACAGGGACTCCAAGTCTATTTTATCTTACTACCTCTCTTAATCAATTCAAACAATTAATTTGGAAGGAATTTTTAATAATAAAATGACACATCTTTAGCCCTTTATCCTCAGCACATGGCTTAGGCAATTTTGTTGTGGAGTTTGGGAGATCACTGGTTGTCCATTCTCGCAGATTTCTGTGCCACTTGTGAATGAAAAATGTTCACTGGCACCTCAGAGGTGGGTTCATCAGGAGAAGGTTTTCAAGTGAATAAATTTGAATAAACATTTCAGCTAGGCAGAGAGGGTAAATTTATATTCATGGCAGTCAGTGGAATTGATAGAATCAGTAGAATTAAAGCTGGAGACAGATGTATCCATAAGACTCTTCAGAGCTCCAAAATACCTTTTTAAATACCTTTTTAAAATTTGGGAGTTTAGGTTAATTACAAACTTGGACAAGTGGTTGGGAAGAGAGACAGAGGGTTAATGGTTGTGGAAAAAGATCCATTTATCGGACTAACTTTCAAATAACCTATGGATCACAACTTTTCCCACCTGCAGTCCTAGTTGCTTATTATAATCCCCGTAACAATGATAGTGCAATTGACCAGAGTTTTGGTGCTGAATCCATATATTCAAGTCAGAATCTTTAAATCAAAGGTTTCTTATTTGAAAATGTTATATACAGGCCTCTTGGAATTTGAAAAGAGATCAACCTGCCTACAGAGAAATCACATGCTTTTTAGTGACATTCAAATTCATTTAGTCTGTGACCAACTTCAATGTGATTGATAAGTCATGGATTTGGTCTTCAGTGTGCCAGATTTCATAGCTATGGTTCTTCAAACTCTGTGATACCATAATTTCAAGGTTTAGTAAAGCTGTCTTTATGTCAGTAAGCTAAAGCATATGGGTCAGATTCAAAAGTACCAATGCAGCACTGAAGTGGGGCACACATTTAAATAGGTTATTAGGAAAATAAAGGAAATTGTGATTTTTAGGCATGCTTCAGAAATTTTGAGTGGATCAGACTGAGCTTACTGACGCTGGAACTCAGTCAATATGCTGTAGGCGTATCAACCTGGCCTAAATTAAGTTCACTATGGATGATTTAAAGGAATGACCAAGGGCTGAGATTGCACTCCATCACATTTCTGGTACTTTCAGATATATCATTTATGGTAAGAAAGTGGGAATGATGGCTGTTATCCTATGATCAGTGAGCAGATGGATCCCATATTTCAATAGGAAGTAAAGCTACAAATGACACAGCCAGACAATGATGACTTTTGCCAATAGCCTTTGACAGAATATCTTTTGTAATAAAATAAGATCCTTGTGTAAAGGCTATAAAACGGCATTTCAGAAAATGCTTTGAAAGATTTTTATTTTTTCCTTTTAAATATTGTGCTCCTGCAACTGTATCTACAAAGACATAGGGACAAATATGCAACATCTGTGTATCTTATATCTTTTTTTGAGTACACAGCAAGTTCACAGATGTATTTTTCTAAAAATAACACAAATCAGAAAACACATTATCCTTTCTATTAGTTCTTTATCAAGAGAAAGAAAAAATTTGCTATTATTTTCATTTCAGGGTGAGATTTTTTATTAATTCTGCTGTTTCTGAAACGCTGATGTTTACGGCACTCAGTATAACATAGTCCTAGTCACTCAGCTAATTTAGTACTTACCTTGTCCTAATATGTTCGAGGATCTGTCATTACAAGCCATGCATACATGTCTCATTGTTCCCAAAAAACTATGATCAAGATTCTGTATTTTGGATTTCCCTCTCTTACAGGTATCATGTATCACATCACTGTGAAGAGGATGATGCGGCAGCTGAAACATTGATTACTTCCTCTAGACTAAGATTTCTTTAAATCTGTTTTCTTACTACATGTATTGCTGTTAATATGTTTCTTAAACAGTTCCAGTTATTGTAATTACTTATACGTATGCCTCAAAGCTCCAATTTTTTATTAAATATAAGCCTGTATTATGCAAAGAAAAAAGATTCATCTTTGAAAAACAACAAATGCAAAATTGACAAAATGCAATATAGTATAAGACATACAGCAGTGTTCCACATACACTTTCCAGGTCTTTGAGTTCCTATTTAGGAACTGGTTGCACATTTAGCCAACTGGTTGCACATTGAATAAAACAAGCTTCCCGTATTATGTCTGAAACTTTGGCAGCTTCTTAGTATTATGTTTTCCTCTTTCAAATAAATCCTATCCATAAATGTAATCCTACATTCTGCTATGAATAAAAAAGGTCTCCTTACGGTCTAAACAAAAGCAGAACATACAATGCAAACAACAAAAGCTAACAAATAAAATCCAGAAGATTTAGTGTCATGTGTGGAGAAAAAGGACAAGAGCACTCTTGATGAAAAAAATTCTTTTAATAGGAACAGAATGGAGTTGCATCAGTGCATAAAATAGCATGTGCTTCCTACCGCTTATATTCCAGAGCATTTTCATTTATCATAGAGGACTTTCATATGCTGCTTTAGTGATATCGAAAAGGACCAAGAAAGGAAGCTGAAGTATGCAACAAGTGCATTGTGAATTCCTGAGATAAAGGCACCACTACAAAATGGAGGTTAGATTGTATTAAGTGAAATAAAATGTTGTTGCCCTCTCCTCCACTGTGTTTTAAATTCTTTAGTCAGGAATGCACTTTGGAGTGTGCTCCACACGAGAATATGCCATCTCCTCAGGAATAAGAAAGAAAAAACATAACAGGAAATAAATATGCTTACAAGCTGGAAGGGAAAGAGGCAAACGAACCAATACACAGTTTCAGAGGGGTTGGTTGTTGCCTGCCATGTTCTTCTATGATTTTCTTCTCAGAAATGAAAGTAATTTGAAATGAAAGGTGCATTATGCCTGTTTTGTGTAACATACTATACTCATAGTCCATTCTATAAAAAATGAGAATAAAATTATGAGTTTCTGACTTGGCAGCATATTCTCTGCTGCCATTACCTTCTGTGTGGACAGGAGGTATGTCAGCAGAGACTCAAGCTCTCTCCTTCTGAAACTGCCTTAATGCTGGATAAGCAGATTCTCATGTTTCTGGCTTCTTCTACAACTTCATTCAGGCAGAAAAATTTGAATATTCTGAAACTGAAATATATAGAAGTTATAAAACTTCTTATATAGATAGAGGTTATATAAGCTTCTTATATAGATAGAAGCTATAACTTCTTCCCTCTTTAAAACCTTGGGTTTCAATCTGATTGAAGTAATCCTCCTCTTTTTCTAGTGACATCCTGCAGATGACACTGCAACATTCAACTGAAGCTCAAACATATTGAGAAGTTGTCTTTGCAATAAAAGTCAGATCACACAGAAAAAAAACCCAACAGGTTAATTCAATAGCTAGGTTCCTAGCCAAAGTCTTAAGACTTAGAGTATTTTTATTTCTCTGTACCACAAATGTTAAATTTGGGATTTAGGACTAGATCCTTAATAGGACTCACTGCCACTCTGTAACATAGATCCTGAACTTTAGCTGCTTAGTCTCCAGAATGATTTTTTTTTTTTTTTTTTGTTCTGGCTTTTATGACTGGGCTGCCTACACAAAGCTGAAAAAGTGTTGGAAAAAGTGGAGGAAGAAAAGAACAAAAATGGGTTAGATGGTTAGGTTAACAATGACTGGTAATCCTGTTTGTTTCCTGGAAAAGCAGCAGCGCCCCACTAATTCACACAAATCCACAAATCCCTGTGTGTGCCACAGTCACACAGCCTGTTTATGTCACTTAGGCAATTGTTTCACATAGATACATATGTGGAGAATCAGAAGTGTGGGCACTAAATTTGCAATTTTACATTAGCAAGACTAGATCGCTGTTTCCCATGTAATTGGGAGCAGTGATACCTTTTTCATATAATAATCAGTAATAGATACAACTTCTTGTTTGGCAATAGCTAAAGTAGGTCTCAGAGGAGCCCTTGGTTTACCCTAGGTATTACCATGTATACTTTACCTTAAAAATATGTTGGAAGACACAAATTAAGACACACTTAGAACACTGACTTGTATCAGTCTTTCCTCCATTAAAGGAGAATTACCAATGTTTCCTGCAACTTATTATTTATCTGAAAACCAACTCTTCCAAAAGCTTTGGTCCAAGGTTGTTCTTCGGGAAATGGAGCAACATTTATCTTAGCTGCTGACATCTAAGGGCTTTCCCTTAAGCAAAGCAATAATTTTACACTGTGACCAGTCTTCCCCATAATGCAGTATTACCCAAAATATATATTATTTTGATTCTATAACAAAAATCTCTGTTTCCTTAAATAATAAAACCTTAATGACAGTGACTCTTATGCGAGTATTTTTAAAAAACCTCCTATGTGCCCAAGCTGTCAACTTGCAAAGCTAAAAAAACAGTTTCAGTGCTGCAAATGCCAACTTAATAGTGCTCAACTTAAAATCACTGAGAATAATCCCAAACATGGAGAGAAACAAGTCTAGTATGTGTTAGCAGATACTGTCCAAGCACTGAGTGTTTGTTGTTGTTTTCTTTATTAGTGGAAAAACAACAGCCAGGTTTTTCTGGGGGGAAGTTAGGGACCACACCTACCTGTAAGAGAGAAGCAGAAAAGGAGCAGCTTGTGCTTTTGCTGTTGATTTTCTTTCCTGCATGTGGAAATGAATCTAACACTTGAAGACGTAATTGTAATGTAATGTAATTGCGACCCTGGAAGAAGTAAAAAATGATAGCCATTAACACTTTTATTGCAAGGCATAGAGGCAAACTTTGGCCAAAGAGTCAAGGTTTGTCATTTCCTGTATTAACAACACTTCAGTTTCATCTAGCAACTCTTAAAAATGCTTGCTAACTTTTTCCATTATATATTCAATTATAAATTGTTATAAACAATTCTAAGTAAAAGCAGGGAGGGGTAATAATGTGTATCAGCATTTCATAAATTGTCATCTTTAAGCTGGTGTACTTTTTTATCCAGTATTTCATGAGCATTTCTGCAGAAATGGGCTTGGGAACTGCGGATTCTGTCATTCTGCACCAGGAAGGTTATTATTCCACATGGTAACTACATGGATGCAGTGGTGCAAAATATACAAACCCCTAAGTATCCTCTACACCATGCTTCACTTTGCAGAAATATAAATGATTATGAACAGGCTGTTAACTCCCAGTTGTTTGTTTTCACAGTACATATGGCCTCTGTGTGTGAACACATCCCAGAACACTTCCCGCCATTTGAATCATGAAGAGCCGGATTTTACCTCATACCTCTTACTTTAAGCACAGACTTCCTCAGCTAACAGCCCTTCTGGTTTCTGAGGGCCTGAGAAGAGGCACCAAACACTGAAAAGAGTGGAAGAGAGAGAGCTCAGGAAGCCAATCAATTCTGGAAATGTTTCTGAGCAACTGCAGAAGAGCTTGTATGCTTCTTCCAGAGACTCATCACTAATTGTCTTGAAGTTTGACCCTGCTAAATCCTTCCAGAGAAAATGACAGATTTCAGCTTAATTAGCTTTTGTTTCTCTGAATGCACACCAAAGAGCGCTGCATTTAAGCTCCTGCTAAGTGGTGGCAAAAAGAAGCGGAAGGATTTCTTTTTCTTTCTTTCTTTCTTTCTTTCTTTCTTTCTTTCTCTCTGACACCTGTCTCTGCTAACGAACCTGGATAATCAGCCAGCCCATGCAGAGCACCTCTTCTGCAGGAGTTGAAAATGCTTTACCAGCTGGATGCAGGACCAGAGCTGGGACACGCTGGCAGAATTCCCACTTACTTCAATGGGACCAAGATTGATCCTACATGAGACGTTATCAAATGCAGCCACCTGTGGGGAGGGAGTAGGGGGGACACAGCAGCTGTTTAGCAGTGCGTGGTAACACAGAAACAAGAGTTCAGGCTCAGAAATGAAGAATACCATATCCAATTGCAGCTGCAGGTGGAATTTAGGTGAGCAGAATGCTATTGCCGCAGTCGGGATTTGGAGTCAGCTTTCAGGCCGGCAGTACCCTGGGACGTTTCCCAGCAAAGGGTCAGAAGCATTGTGGTTTAATGGACACAGCATGGGACTGGGAATCAGGCATCCTTGAGTGCACCAGTGAGAATGTCCTTGGAAATAACATGCTGGCCGTCTGTTAACAAAATAGCCTTTTTAACCTTTAATAAATTCCCTGAAAGACAGGGGGCTGGGCTGAAGGCTAGAAGAGGAGGTGGACGAGTGAGCCTAGTCATTTTTCTGCCTAAAGATTTTAAATATTTTGTTGTAAAAAATTCTCTCTCCACACAACTGTGGAAAGAGGCAACAATACCTGATTTAAAAAATGAGCAGCTCTTCCTTCTCCCCAGTTATCCCCTTCCTGAAAACACTGGGAAGGGCAGGAGACAGTCACACTCTTTTAGAGCTGAAGGTTCTCCTGAGGCAGCCCAAGATGGATGGGCAATTAATTCGGCTTGAGGGTAACTGTAAAACACAATGTCAGTGCAGTCTTTAAGGACAATGGTAGTTGCTAATCACCTAGGAATGCACGCATTAAAAAGCTATTATTGAATTTAAATTAATACACGTAGAGCTGCCTGTTGTGTATTGCTTTGCGTGTATTAATCTAAATCACTGTGAGGTCCATCGCTTGTAGACTCACTCTGTTGGTCTTGCACGTCCCCAGTGGAGGGGGTGAATGTCAGACAATCCTCACCCACATAAGACTTCTGAAGTAAGACACTTCAGATTACTGAACTTTGCCATATCCTTGCCATTTTCATGACAAGCTGCAGACTTTATTTCTCTGAAATCTCATATTTTACTCTGTAGTTTGACATGGGTTTAAAAAAGAAGCAAACCCTCAAATTTGCTGTTTATTATAGTACGAACGAAATACACATTTGTTTCAGTTACCTTTGCATATAAGGTTGAAATACTTAGTAAAACAGCAGGCATGGCAAACACATAGCTTATTTAAGCTATACTTCAGTTATCATATCAATTCAATGAGCTGCATCATTTACAAATAGACACTTATCAAAATGTTTCAGTCTTATTACTCTATAAACAGCTATACTACAGAGTGAAAATCAGCCTTACCCACATAGTCAACCTATTCCCTCATGCCTTACAAATTAAAACAGAAGATATATGGCATACAATTCCTGTGCTGGGCTTCTGAAGGAGTGACGAATTTCACATTAGGAAAAAATATAATCTTTAGTCAAATGTGAGGTATTAATCATAATCCTTGCAGTCAGTCCATTCAGTGTGACTTTTCATTTTGCAATTTGGAATTTGCAGATGATATGTTTTTATAGTATCATCCTCTCTTCCCAGCCAATATACATCCTGGGATAGTCACTGAGGGAGAAGGGAATAGAGTTGCATGCATTATCAAAACTGAAAAAATTCTGTAAATATTGGAGAGAATCTTTTCCTTTTTTTGTTTGTATATTCCTCAATTCATATGCTTTGCATTCAGATTTTACAGCTGACATGTTCACGGGCAGCATTAAAATGTGATTATTCCAATTAATTTCTGAAGAAAAAGTCATTGAAGCAAGTCACATAAAGTCTCCAAAAGCAGCCGTGAACAACCTCTGCTGCTGCTTTTTCTTTGTCTTTTTTGAAAACATGTGGAACTATAAAATATTTTCCACTTCCACTTAAAACTTTCTCATTTTTTCAGATGTTTCTGCAAAGAGAGACTTGAAAGGGCAGGTTTTAAAATAATTATCTGAAAAAAAAATAATTCTTGGTGAAAATATTTTAATAAACATATTTTAAAATAAAAATGACTTTTTTTACGTAAAGCATTTTAAAATATGAAAATAAATTTAGAAAGTGGAAATCTGTGAAATTTTGTTCATGAATTTTTATTTTGATATTTCTGGCAAGTGTAGATATCAGGCCTAATAACAGATTAGATATTCTGGATATGTTTATATTGCTAATATTTCAGAAATTAAAAATATATATATCTGCTGTAAACCTACACTCAAGTTCAGCCTGGGCCAGAAAAATGACACAATGGTCTTTATACATCTCAGCATAGTAATTCAACCCATAGGACTTTGCCCCCTGCAAATGTATTATATTGCCGCCATACCAAAATATCAGCCTGAGCCTTCTGTTCCTCTTACTGCTTTGTCACCTGTTGCACCACCAGAAAGCATCTGGCTTTGGCCATGGTTCCTTTCAGTAGGAGAAGTAACATGAAAAACTGAGTAGAACACAAAAAAATAACCCAACCAACCAAAGACACATACACACAGAATAAACAAACAAAAAGCCCACCCCAACAAACCAAACAAAACCAAAACAACAAAACAATGCCCCCCTAAAAACCAAACCAATACAAAAAAGCCCTACTCCACTCCTCCCCTTACCCCCAAGAAAACCCCAAACCAGCCAAAACACTTATATACCGTAAGAAGAAGGGAGCAGAATATGAAACACCACCAAAATTGAGATGTGTCTGGGCTCTTTAGAAATATCACAGCCATCTATGGCTGGACAGATTATTTCCTTGGCTTGTACTGTTTGAAACTATTAACCAGCAGTCTATATCAATCAAAAAAATCACCTGGAAATGTTCTTCTGTTTTTTACATCACATGGAAAATCTTATACTTTAAAGCTCAAAAGACTTTGATTTTTAAATTGGAGAAATATACACAACAACTGCATCAGCAAAAGGAGAAAAGAGAGCTCTAAGCAACAGTCTCAAAAATTTCCTTTGTAAATGAAAACCCCATCTGGTCTCCAATTGACCTCACAGTGTTTGGTTTGCATCTGCAACTGAGTGCAGAAGCTAACGCTTAGGAAATTCATCGTCTGAAGGCAGACTGTGATACTATGGCTTTGTAGGGATGTTTATATGTCAAGGAAACATCAGATCTCGAAGTATTCCTCCATATAAAAGTGGGGTTACCTGACAGACCAGAGAGTTTCAAAAGCAGGAGGCAATGGGCTTAACTGATGGGGAAAAAAACATCAAAACCAAGTAAGTAAAAACCCAGTCTTGCTACAGCTCTCAGACCAGATGTTTCAGCCACACATTGGCAAGCGATAAACTCAAGATTACAATTAGTTATGTATCCTTACCTGACAAAAAACAAAACAAAACAAAACAAAACAAAACAAAACAAAAAAAAACCCAAACCAACAAGTACTGGTGTTTCTAACACATTTTAGGATAACTACTATTTTGATATATTGAAATAAAATCTTACAAACCTGCCCTGTAGAATTTATAATTACACTCTCTTCCCATGTCTCTTTTTTTTGTTTGTTTGTTTGTTGTGTGGTTTTTTTCTTGTTTGTTTGTTTGGGGTTTTTTGTTACCGTAATGAATTTATTTTACAAATCTTGAAAGCTGGATTACAAAAGGAAAGACTGTCACACTTCAGCTAAAGACAGAAGCCTAGTTCAGGGTAATATTAACAACACTATGGTAAAATGTTACAAAGGAGACCACTTAAAAGTTTATAAAATGTAACAGAATGTATTAGAGAGACACGTGGGCTTAATTTTCCATTCATGCGGATGTAATTCCTTAGACTTCCACATCTCCTCTAAAACTGTGTGCAAGAAGAACCAGGCCAATATACTCTACAGAACAGCACATAGTTTTGGGTGTGTGACTGCCAGACTATAAATAGATTATAGTCTATTTAAGCCGCGATTCAGTTCCAGAACTAATTGCTGCTGTCAGTGGAAGCTGAGCTGAACCTTGACTCTTGAAATCACATTTGCCTTTTACAAATTAACCTCTATCAGAAAATGAACAGAAAATAAGATATTTGTATATGCACTCTGGTAGACATATGCTCATATGGCAGAACACTACCAAACTCAATTTCCATTAGTCGCTATTAAATATTGTGACATTAATATGAGACTTGAGTTCCTTATATGAATAATGAGTAATAATAACAAATAATTATTAATTATCTGAAATTCTAAATGCAGATCAATACCCATAATGGTTAGATTAAAGGATTCATAGCATTTGAAGTGCAGGAATCTTCTGATTTCAAAAGCACATGTACCAGAGGAAATCTGTTGCATTTAACCTAATTACTTCACTATGATTCACATAAGAATCAAGTCAAAAATCTACGTATGAATTGGAAAGTGTTTGAGTTCTTAGATACCTTGAGCAATGTAAGTATAACTGCTTGGAGAGAAAAGTATTTGCTTATGGCATGAACCTGTTGTTAGAACAGTTTCCAGTAATGGAACTAGTTTATCACAATAAGTGTTAATACTTTATTCTTTTTTCTGCTAACCCCATTTTCTGTTTTATTTTAACTGACTGCAAGATCTCTCCAAAGTTTAGGACCCTGCTGGGCTTTAAAGCTAATGTCAGTTTTCAGCGGTTTTTTGTAACTGCAGCTCACGTTGTGCTGGTTATTCAAAGAATCTGTTTGAAACCACTTCAGTTCAGTCCAACACTGTCTTTTTGCTGAAGCAGAGTCAATGGAAAGGTTTTGTTGAAGGAAAAGATAATGTATTAATAATTGGACTCCTGGTTCAATGCATATGTAAATAAATATTTATGTTCTATCATACGCGCTAAGGGATCTGTTTAAAAACTACAGTTATTAAGGTGAAGGCAACTTTTTTCCACTCTGGACCAAAACTTCATTTTTATTGAGCTCTTGAAGGAGGCAAGGCTCAGTTTCATTTTAATTATGAGCCTGTTGTGGCTCATAGTATAGTTCACAGTAGTCCAACTGACCCCCAAATCATTGGTTTGAAATTTAAGCAGACTTAAGAGTTGAACCTTTAAATTATACAGAAGATTAAATTTTTTGAAAAGAGGGAGATCCTCTCCTGTTACAGTTTCTGGGCTAGCTCATCCTCTGAATCCCTCTCTGGGATTGCAGTTGTGGAAAAACCCATTGTTCCTCCTGCTCCTACTCTTGGGTTTGCATTGCTGAGTCCTGCCTAACAAAATCCTGTCTTATCTTCTGTAGTGAGCCCTGATCTGTCCCTCTCACTGCCTGGTCTCCAAGGTCCTCTGGCCTCCTTGCATGTGTGATACCTGCTGTGCACAAGGAGCTGGGTCAGCCCTGCCAGTCATGGTGTACATCTCGCCCAGCGTATTAAAACACAGACTTTTATCTATGCAACATTATTAAATACAATCCCTGGGGTGGCATGAACCCAGTATATTTGGAGGATATTGAATTTATTTCCCATGATGGAAGAAGCCTTATATCTCACTTGGGGTTTTATGCTACCACTGTACCCCAGACTGATGAGGTAATTTCTTTGAGAAGAATCTCATTGCAACAGTATTTGAAATAAAAGAAATGAAAGTTGTTTTTAAGAGTAATAACATTTTAATTCAACCATTTAAATCTAATGCTCCCAGCACTGAGACCCTCAGTCATCCCAGACTTCTCCTAAAGTCGTGGGGGAGTTTCATTTGTAGAATACATACCTCCAGTCATATCTAAACATAAATCAGACTATTTAGTTTTCATGGAGGAGAAAAAAATACAGAAGAAGGAATTGATCTGATTATTTATGATGTTGGCAAACTTGTGATGAGAGCTGTCTGAAATGCAGTAATTGAAGTACCGCGTCACCACCAGGGAGAAGAGTAGGCCCTTTGTCACTGCATGCAAATGCAGACCACCTGTTACTCCATAGCTTTGGTGTGGTTCCACTCATTTACTTAATGTCCAAGTCAGGGAAATGGGACTTTGTGGACTGATAAAAATCTAATCAAGAATAATTGTGCAGGTTCTGTATGGTGACAGCATAACCTTCCAGCCAAGAATATTGAGTATCCACATCTTAGGGTGCTTTATATGTAGTATTTTATAACCCCTCATACCTCCTTTAAGTAGTCTTAATTGGCCTTAAAATCAAGGTACCCAAAATGACAAGCCTCTTGTGAAATGCCTGACCTATGTTATTTTGCAGCAAAAATGCCAAAAAAAAGTTCTCTGTGTGTTCTCAAAGTACTGTTTGACTGGTTAACATCTTCAGCGTTAGTCTCTCTGCTGATTAAAGGTCCTGTGCTGAGAAATTCCCTCCTCCCCAAAGACATATTTTATAATATTTAGCACTCAGTGCTTTACACTATCAAAGCATTGTATGCATGCTATCTAATATCTCCTAATTAACTCATACATCTCCTATTAAAAAAGCATCTAAAATTAATGACATATGGTATCGCTGGCTTTTATACAACACATGCAAACTCAGCTTTTGGTTTTTACAAGAAACGTGGGTAAGCTGAGATTCCTTTCTGAAATCTGACAAACACTTTGCCATATCTGACTTTCAACAGAGAGGAAATGAACAACAATGCAAATTGGATCCACATAATTATCGATCAGGGACTGAATGCGCACACAAACACCAGCATGGGCGAGGGCAAATCTACAACTTTCAGAGCCAACATTTTCGTTTCCTTAATGAGGTGCACATCAATTACATGGGTTTCCCACAGACTTTGCTCTCAAGATTTGTAGAATGCATGAGAAACAAGTAAAGTCTGTCGTTTTGGTGTCCATCAAAGCTCTCTTCCATGTGAGGAAGTGGCTAATTTGTCATTTCACACTCAAAAAGGCGTGAAAGGCAAAACAGAGGGAGGTTAGATGGAAAAGTGAAAAGGGGGGTTTCTCTCTCTCTCATGAGAAGAGACAGTAGGCTTGATTTGGAGCTTGTGTTTGTTGCTGCATATCAGAAATAAATTCAATAAAATCACATTAACGTAAAATAGACAAGAATGAGGCAAATGTTTCTTGCTTATATGGAAAAATTTACACTATTAAAACCAAAATATGAACTAAGGAACAACAAACACTTTACAAATGAAATTATGGTATATAGCAATTTTCTAACTTACAAGTTTTATTTACACATGGACATCTTTTGATTTATTTAATTATAATAAAAGTATTAATTCCAACAATGCAAATTTTCAACTTAAAAATACATAAGACCTTTGGGAGAAAATCCCAAAGAAAACGCACATCTGAGGAATGTCAGGTCTGTGTCAAGAGCACTGGTCTCAGCCACTAACTATTTTCCCTCATCGTCTTTCATTTAGCTTTGTTGTTGTCTTTTATTTTTCTTTTCCTCTGCATAAAACAAAGCTAGCAAAGGGCCAGAGAAACAGTCAGAATCAAACCTTTGGAGAGATGAGAGGTGCAGGCAGGAATCCCATTATTTGTTAATAGGATTTGTGCACGTACCTCCCACAGACCACTTAGGAAATTTACTCGGAAGCATCTCAGAGACAGTTTCAATTAGAGTGAACATTTCATTTCAGCAGATGGACTGCAAACTGGTGGCTATTCAAACTCTAATGAGTAATGCTTGATAATTCCCCTCTCTTGAACTATGATTATGCTTTCTCTGTTTTTTCATGGGGAGAATGAATGTTGTTTCTAAGCCAATACTTAATTTGCTTTTTTGCTGAGCCTCTCTGTGCTAGCAAACCCCACCCATGTGCCTGTATACAAACCCAATGGGCAAATTAGTGGGTATTTTTGCAGATTTGTCACACATTTCTACCATGTTTTTTATTCAGAAAGATGCCAAAGAACTAGAAATACATCTTCCCTCCCCTGAAATGTAGCCACCTCTGGGGTGGAATATGGCAGCAAATATTAACTTGGGAACATGGACACTAAATCCTATGTGAAAATTATGCAGGAAGCACAGAACACAGCTCATGTAGCCTCAGGCTACCCAGAAATTAGCTAAAAGTGTACATCTTTTCTTTTTAATGAATGCATTTGAAATTATTGCCTGGTGTGTGGTACTCCAATAAGGAACATCTCATTTGGTATCAAATCCCATTGTACAGTTTCATACAGACTAATAGTGATGGTGAGTTATCTGATTTCAATAAGAAGCAGTACTAATTCATAGGCAAGATGCACAAAACCAGAACACAGTATTTATCTTTCATGGAAAATGTCCTTTCTTTAAATAGCATTTACAAACTACGTAGAAGGTGGCCTGGCTGGCTCATGGTGCCTTCGGTTTCTCTTTTTTTTCATCTCCTGCACATGCTTCCATTTGGCACCACCTTTGTTCCGCTGCCGTCGTTTCTCCCGGTGCCACATCTGTTCACAGTACTCATCCAGGCTAAAGCTGGGGCTGCTGACGAGCTGAATGTAGTCCTTGTACCTCAGCCGGGACTCTGTCAGCAAATCCCTCACCCGGCCCTCCTCATCTTCAGTTTTCTGAGTACTTTCCATTTGCCCGTTCTCAATGACATTCAAATTCAGCTTCACGATGGTATGGACAAAGGTGTGCTCCTGGGCTTTGCAGAAGTAGGCTCCTGCATCCTTTCTTTGCAGGCTGCGGATCAGCAGCCCATGCTCTGTTTTGATGATCCTTTCGTCAGCCTTCAGCTGTTGGGTCAGACAAAGAAGAATGATACATGTGAGTTTCATCAGCAAAAACAGAACATGTGTCAGTGTTATACTGAGGTGCAGAAAAGGCTCAGCTGGCACACGTCATGCCCCATCCCTTGGGTGACAGCACATGATGGGGCACGTGCACCTCAGACACATACCAGGAGATCCTTTAAGTGTTTTGAGTTCTGCTCCTGACTATGGCATCTGTATCACTGACATTTCAGTAGTAAAACGTATATGCTGTACAGCTGAAAGGATAGACAGTAACATACATCCCACCAAATATTTTCCAAGGAAGGGTTAAATAAGTTAAATACTGTGATTTTGATCTTCAACTGGGTTTTACAAAAGTAAGGCTTTAACTCATTGAGTAGTGATTAAAAACACACAGTGAGGTTACCTGAATGCAACCCAATAGAATTCTTTTACTGTTAAGACCTCTGACGAAGAAATTAGAGGACTTTTTTTTTTAAAACAAAAACAAAAAAAAAACAAACCCAAAACCCCCAAAAAAGAAGCAAAGAAAAGAATGAGATTGCAAGTGAGACTTGAAGTCTGTCAGTGTGGAACTGTGGTTTCATTTATGAATGGAAATACTTCAAAAAATACAGCACATTCTCACATGTTAAATATAAGGTGCACCTTAGAGTAATAACCCTGTCAGGTGAGTTACATATCTGGTGATCTGAAAATTATTTCCAAAACAAACTAAGTCTAAAAAGAAGCATTACCCCCTTCCCAGAAAAAAAGCCCAATAGAATGGGGCACTGGGCACCTAAGTATTTTTGCAGCTGTGGAACAGCGAAGGTAAGTGTTTTGCCAAAGACCATATAAAGATTAGTAGCAGAGGTGGAAGTAGAAAGCAGAGCCCTAACTCCCAGTGTCCAACACCAGCATTTCCTTTGAAAATGATCCTGGTCTAGTCCAAAGTTGTCACCTCCCAGGCATGCTATGTTCTGCTGCCACACAGAGGCTGCAGCAGACAATGGCACCAAAGGCCCTTCATGCTCAGCCTGCAGCAAAGCCAGGGCCTTACTCACAGCCTCAGCGCTGCTGGTGGCATGGTTATAATGTAGAAAAACTTCAGCACAAGGCTGAATAGTAGGTTTAAAAAGTGGGGAGTGGGGGCAGAGAGAACCAACGCAGAATCTGGAAAATTTCCCGGAGTGCACATCTGACCCTCCAGCAAACTTCAGAGGATGAAGATCAGGGAGGCATAAAGATGCCTAAATTAGATTTATTCACAGTGGGTAAGCTACACACTGTTTCTTTATGTAAAAAATCTGCACATGATTCCCTCTTCTCCTCCATGGGAAAATATGTATACATACATATGATTCTCCATCTGTTATGATTCTAACTCACTAGTACTTTATCATAATAGGGTATCTTGGAGGAAAGAGGTGGATGAGATGACCTCCCAGGGCTTTTAGCTTTACTTTTTTCTAATTTTCTACATTAATGGCTTTGGAAGGGTTAAATAATTTGAGAGACCATTTTGAGTACACCAGAAAAAACAATACAGATACATACAGTACATGCAGAATGAGAGAGAGAGAGAGAGAGACTTTGGCTGGCTACTCTATCAGCTGTAACCACCTTCAGTAACATACAGATTAGGTAGGTAGGTAAGTAGGTATGTAGGTAGATGGACAGATAGATATACAGATGGGCGGATATTGGCCTGCATACTACTATTGATAAGACTGCAGCAGAGACAAGAAGTCATCTGCTACAAAAGCCTGGTCAGAATGTGGCTTTGGCTGCCTGGTTCTGTGGCCAAGTATTTTTTGGTTCCTGCCACCAGTTGACAGTGTTGGGTCAATCCTGAGCTTTAGTCTCCGTGTTTGTAAACTGTATATAAGCATGCCTACTTGGCACCAGCAGTGTGAAATCACACTAATTTCAGGAAATTCCTGGAAAATTGATTGTCCCGACAACAGGTGTTACATGAGCGCAAGCTACTTTTGGTTTACTGCATGGAGTTTAAATCAGAGAAATTATGGTCAAGCCACAAGCACATACACAGAAGATAACAGGGAGACAGATTAGAAAAGATGACTTTTCCACCTCCAGATCCTACAGTATAGGGCAGTAGTCCTCAATTTTATCAGCTAGTGACACTTCATTCTAAGTAAATGTACCTTTCTTACAGAGAGAACAGGAGCATAAAATGCATAAATGAATACACAAGTAAGTAGCTGTAGGCAGAAATATGTCTAGGGCAGGTGTTTCCTTGTGGTGCTATGTCCACAGAGAGAAAGAAGAAGGAGCAGGGGCCAGGTGGAAGTGCTTAGAGGCTTGGCTGTTGCAAAATAACAGGGAAACCCCTCTTTCTTCTGCCCAGGCTTCATGTCAACATGGAGACCCAAGATTGAGAAATTTAGGGAAAGGGGTGGGAAGAAGCATCTAATTTCCAGACATTTGGGTTTCAAAGACCAAGTTCCCACATTGTCTAAGTGAAAACAGGATGGATCTCTTTGAGCTCATGGCTTGATGCAATTGCAGCAGTAGCCTCTGCCTATCGGTGTCTCTGCCAGTATTGTAGTCTAGAGCGTCTTGACAGCTGTGTACCTCCTACACTTGGAAGATCTCCAGCTGGCAGTTTCAGCTGGCTGGGCGCCAGTCCAAAGAGTGCTCACTACTGCTTTGCCTATTTTCAGTGAAAGGAAGGCAGAATAATGGCAGATCTAGACTTGAAAATGTCGCTGGACCCCCAAGTCCAGCACCCTGCTACTCATAACTATTTACCATTTCTGTGGCAGCCATCACTTTCTGGTCGTAAATGTGTTAACTGGTGGATTTGCCACCCCATCTGCCTTGGGATACTGAAGAGAAAGCTAACAGAGTCTAATTTGGTTGTGTCCCTTAATCCCAGCCCATCACGACTCCTATTTTTAATGAAGCAGCGTTCTTACAGAATGTCCTGTGTTAACCTTGGATATTGATTTACGGTGATTGTCATCTCTTCCTCCTCTGTGCCTTCATTGTTCATTCCTTTCTTATCCTCTGGCAGGTTGAAATTATGGTCTGATTTCACACATATTGAGCAACACTTCATTACTGTTTTCCCTCCTCCCTTCTCTTTTTGCTATCCTGTTTATGTTGTTTTACCCGTAGGTTCAGAACTCTTCCTGTCTTTTCTCTCTACTTTTTCCCCCACAGGACTCTGGAGTTTCATAAACACCTGGCATTTCATTACTTGGTAGTAGATCTTTAACCTTTCGCTTGAATGCTTAATGTGCTCCTTGGTTCCTGACCTATAGATGTAAAACATGTTTTATTAAATTGTGAGGAGGGTGAAAAGTCTAGTTAGATAAAAGATGTCATTTTGCTTTGGTCAACTATGGATTCATTGCTCCCCCTTCCCCCCTGCCATGTCATAATCAACAACTCTCCTAAAATATTTGTAAATATGATTTAACAATTCAGAAGCACAAAGGCTTTAATTCATAAAAACTTGCTGACATGTGCTTAAATTTGAGCATACAATAAAAATTAAACATGAGAGACATTGTTTTGTTCAATAGGGAACCAATTACAAACCACAAAAATGAAGTAATTGATTACCATTAACTGTCTTTTCTTAGTGCAGTGAGATCAGATTCTTGACATTATTTTATCAACAAAATTTGTCAAACTGTATTTTTCATCCTGCATGATAAATACATAAGCATGTCTAAAATTACATTACCTGAAGTATGGCACATGCCATAAATACCGACAATATTTGACAAAGGGAAAAGTCCTCTATGCAAATCAAAGACTTGATTTTTACAACCTGAATTTAACAATGGAGGAAAAATAGGCATTGCCAATAATGATTGCAAATCTTTAAACAATCAGTAAGTTGGAAAACAACCAAGGATTTGAAAGTGCTGTGGCACCAGGTTAGGTCAATGCCTTTTGTCCTTTGCTAATGATGTGTTTAGATAGCTCCCTCTTTACAAATAATTCACGTCAATTCTTTCACAGTTAAAACACTGCACCTGTCTGGGAGAAGAAAGTGGCTTCAAAGCCTGCCTTCCCTCATTAATCAACATGTGAAAAAATGTTAGAGGTAAAGCTGGAATAATCATGGGTTAGTTGCAACCCCTGAACAAATTGAGAGAGGGAGAAAGGAAAATGAGGAACATTTGCAGAACATTCACATTTGTCTTTGTTTTTCTATTGTTTTCTTCTTCATCCTCATCATTTAGCTGGAAATAAAGATCACTCTGGGTTTTTTTGGCATTATTGCTACACATGACTTTATTTCTCTTGTACTGGGAAAATAATCATTTAACTTCAACACAGCTGTAGAGTTAATATGTCTCTTTTTTTTTTCTCCTTTTTTTTTAACATGTTTTTTTATTTATCAAGGCTCCATAGAAAAAACATGAAGAACGTGTTGCTGGTATAATGTCATTATGGAAACGCATGATTCCTATTATTTTCAAGGTGAAGCTAACTTCTCATTCTGAGACTAAATTTTAAAATCCTACCCCCCAGTATATCAAAATCAAAGCAGAAATGTTACGTGCTATATTTCAGTTCAGCATTACTTCTTTTTTTTCCCCAGGAAACTGTCAAAAATATTAGTCTTACTTAAGAATCTCAAGGTACTGGGGGTGGGGGGAAAGCCAATGAGTCATATAACAAAATAAAAGAGTGAAAGCATGACAGCTATAAGCAGTTCCTAGGCTGCAGAATGAATCTCTTCTTATTTTTGCCACCTTCTTTATCTCTTTCTCATTGACCTAAGGATTCAAATACTGAACTACACTCCTCTAACAGAAGGTACTATGGAAACTCAGTCCTTGGTGTGTGTCCTCTTCCTTACTCAGCTCTCATCCAGTCTTAGATTTCATAACAGGCACTTAATCTGTGACCTTTTTTCACAAGATGCTGCTGCTGACCAGATGTTTATAACAAAGAAAATTGCCATCATGATGTAAAAATCTACAGATGCAAAAAAATATGGAAATTGATGTCTTGGATAAACCGAAAAATGTCTTCCCAGTCTGGTTAAAATGTGGAATGAAAACAACATCTCTCTGCTCTAATAGGGGAGTTAAGTGACAATCTTGTGAATGACAAGGTGTTCTATCTGAGAGCGGGTCAAACTCTTGCACCTACCAAACCATCAGATGGTCATTAAGCTGGGTCTGTCAGAAAAACCCAGCCCATGGCTGTGAGACAGGAGTATAGAAAGGGAGAGAATTGCTGAAGCAGAAACTGGAATGTCCCCCTGCCTTTTGGTGGATTTATTTTCACTCCCAGTATGAATAGAGGCATAAGGAGAGAGCTAAAAGCACTATGTACCTATTCTGTCACTTCAGACCATATGGTTTGTTCTGTCCCCTGCACCTTGCAGGAGGTGACAGCTTGGCAGACCTGGAGCCACGGGAGATTCAGGGTGAAGTGCAGCCTAAAGGAGGGGGAGGCTAATACTTTTCAGAGCTGTGGGATACTAAAACTAATGGCCTTATAGGGAGCCATGCATTCACTTTTTGCAGTCCTGACACCTATTATATACATAACATAACACATAGAATTTTTTTTTGAGAAATAAATAAATATCTGCTTTAAGCTTGAGAAAACTTCAGCAGTTTAAGACATTATGAATAGATGACATCTCCACTTTTTTTTTTTTTTTTTTTTTTATGAACTCCAGCCACCAAAACGCTCTGCCTCATCTCAATGAATAACCCTGCATGCACAGGAACAAACATGATCAATTGCGTGAGCACCACTAAACACAAAAGCACTAGATATTTGACTCCTGACCTTATAATGGCCCCAAGCTACAGGGAAATGTACTCCCACTGGCAGCAAAATGACCTGGTGACAGCTCCTGTACCACAGGAGATCCTGTCCCTCCCCACAGGTTGCTCTTCCTGGAAGTCACATTCTGAACTGTGACCCTAAGGGTGAAATGTCAGGGACATCCTGCTGGGCCAAACACTTCCCATCTAGTCTGGATTTTGCCCTTTTCCTTCCCTCAGGAAGCTGTAGTGCATGTCCGGGACACTACATAACCATCTATTTGTGAAGTCGGGTTTAAAGACTTGCTGAGACATTACAGTTCCAGCCCTGGAACTAAAAGCCCGTAACCTAAGTTCCAGGTGCATGGAGTCATTTGCAAAGCATGGTATCGTCATCACAATAAGTTACACCACTAAGGCACGCACTAAAATAATGTACAGTGTTATTTGAGAAATCTGCTGCAGGAAGGGAGAGAGAGAGCAGAAAACATAATTGTAATGGGAAAAGTTATGGTAAGGCATGGGCTGAACGATGATCAAGCTATACATTAAATACGACCACACTGTTTCTGTCACATATGGTATTTTTGTCAAATTGAAATACTTTGAAAAGAAAGTCAATTACTCTGCTGATCTTTGGATTTTCTAGGAAGGCCTCCAATTAGGCTCCAGTACCGATGGTAAATCAAATTAGAAAACCTGAAAATCTCAATTTCTGGATGCCCAGATTAACAAGGGATTACCATTTTAACCTGAAAATACCCTTATTTTATCTAATAGAAGAAGTGATTGTTCAGCATCTCTACAGACCCAGTCATTTATTTAGGCAGCCACAGATAAAATTAGGAATCTAACTTTAGATACATGTATTTGAAAACATGACTTTTGTAGATTAATATCTATCTTTATCTTTAAAAATAACCAATAAATCCTTTTTCCTTCCTTCTAAAATTTATATCTCCCAGTATGATGATTTCAGGTGTGCAAGTTGAATTTCCTCAGAAGGAATTTAAATTCTTAAGACCCTAGAAGTAATCTGGATCAAAATACTAGAAATTTGATTATTCTAAGAGTTTTGTGGCAGGAATCAAACAAAATTAATAGCTATATGCTGCCTTGAAGTGATGTGATACTGTAATCCTCAATATGTGCATACATGTTTATATAGACTGTTATCTTCAAAGACTGCAAAACATATACAAAAATAAACTAACATAACCACCCCAAGGAACTTCGGAACATGTGCTCCAACTTCTAATTTATTAAAGCTAAATCACAGAAACTCTGCTGTGGCTTTAGGGACAATATGTGGTCAGAATCTATTTGCCTACTGTTAGCATTCATAATGTCGAAAATCTGTCTGCAGATTTCTCCTTCAAATTTTCTTCTAAATTTGCCTCAAAGGTTAATCTAGCCTTTTAGCAAAGCTTTACTTTTCTCATACAAACAGATGTCAGATGGTTTACACAGAGCCAGCCCCGTAAACATTGTTGCTAGTGGGGGGCTGCGAATGTGCAAAGATGTATGCTGCGTGCCTGCTGGAGCTTCAAATGCCATCACACATATGCTCGCATCCCCTTTCCCTCAACGTGCACATCCTTGGCATGTTGGGCTGTCCTGCAGTATGGGACATCACCAGTTACCCGGATAACTGGCATTTGGCCCAGAACAACCAGCAGGGGCCAGGTCCCTGCCCACAATGAACCTTTTGGAAATACAAAGCACAGCAAAAAAATTAGATAGGCTTAATTTAGGCTGTGCTGTGTAGGTTAGCCTGCTCTAATTTTGTTCAAAAGTTGGTTTGACCTGCAGTTTGTTCTACAATCAAATAAGAAAGATAGCTAGAGCTTGGCTTCCTGACATTCAGATGCCTATCTGAACCTGTGTTTTATAAGAAAATCAACTGATTTTTTTTTTCCTAAATTGACACACATAAACTCAAAAGCAGACCTTCAAAAGTGGCTTTCAAATGTTGAAAGTATGACTTACGATACAGAAATACTACATTCTTCATAAGGAGCTGGCTGATTTATGCAAAGTTTGCAGCTCTTTTTGAGACACTCAGGCACATGTTCTAGATACAACACACTGTTTTAAAAATGATTGAGTCTCCTTAAAACTTGACATAACTTTCTGTTCAGGAAAAAGAAAAAAACCAACAAAAGACACCAAAAAAATACCCACCCCAAAAAATCCTGCTAACTATCTGATTAAATTTACTTAAAATGAGTCTTAAACAGATGGTTAAAATTAAGAAAATACTTGTTTCCCTGATCAAATATTTAAGTACATTTACAAACTGCTGCCTTAGGGAAGTAGAGCGTAGAGTCTTCTGTACAAAACAGTTAAAGGTAAATCAATTAAAGCACAAACAACGAATGCCCATAGGTCTTTAAAGGCTGATACACTTCTAGCTGAGTTTTCACTTCAACCACCTGTGGCTGAGAGCATGCTTGGCCGGCTGATCAGAAGATCACATTTTTTTTTCCAAAAAATTGTAATGGAGGTTAGAGGTGGTATTTCAAACCAGTAATCTTTCTTTTGGTGTTTAGTGCATGTTGTGGGAAGCACCGTGTCTACAAATTAATGAAGTTTTAACTCTCAGCAGAAGAAAGAATGTTTGCCAATCCAAAGCATGAGTAAGAGAAGGGGAGTCAATGAAAAGTACTGCAGCGTCTTAGTCAATATACAGCCTTGAGGGTTTTTTTTGTCTTATCTAGTGGAAAATCAGAAGTGCCTTGTATCCCCTTACTCTGGCTTTCTGGGTCAAGGCATAACTGGGGTTGCAACTTTGGGACTACTGCCATGAGTCACATCTCACCCAGAGGTGAAGTTCTCATAGGCACCCTGTGTTGCCCTGCATCTCCCCAGACTTTAGAGAGAACCAGCACATTTTCTGCACTCAGAAAATCTCATAGGATGAATTACCATGGAGAATGGAAGACTGGTTGGGTGTTTGATAGTTCCTGCCATTTAAACTGATTTTTGTCTCAGATGAATGTTTAACAAAAAAGTATATCTAACACCTGGGACCAGCTCCCTTGAAAGGGAAGTTCTTTCTCCTTCCTTGTTGCCATGGTTGCCATCACAGCAGGTCTTGGCCTTAGACACAGAATCACTCGTGTAAGAGAAAGGCTATGAAAACTCCTGAGGTTTGAAACTTACTTCAACCCAGTCCAAATCAGCACCAGCACATTGACCTTTTGGGGCAAATGATAGGGTTCCTTTGTCACTAGTTCAGAGAGGAATGAGCAGGAAGTTGTGCAGCGGGTATGTGGGGACATGGAGGCTTCTCCAGTACTCCTCCACCAGTGAGGACTCCAAACCTGCCTCCTGCAGGAATTAAGGTCCATCACCAGTCTTGCTGCTTTCTACTCCACATGCAAAGTACAATTCTTTAACCTGATATCTCTGCATCAGTGCAGAGTGACATTTAAGAAAAATTCTCAATCTACACTAACTAGAAAAAAGCAAATAAAAAAGCTTTTTACTGCACGGACCATTCCTTCTCTGGGGAGAAATGGAGAGAAGCAGCAAGCCATACATGCAATTCTTAGCTACACTGCTTAACATGATAATGGAAGGCTACCAGTCACTAAATGGAGCAGAGATTTTACTAAAAGAAATGAGTTTAATCATACTTTTACCTACAGAAGTACTTGTGTTCATTTCTGGACAAAAGGGCACTTTTTTAGTGAGTACTTTGATTTTTTTTACCGCTATTTTAAACCTAATTTCTCTTTTCTTCTTTTTTTTTTTTTTTTTAGCAGAATGAGCACATAAGTCAAAATAAATATCTGAATCTGTTTATGACACAGTGCAAATGGCTTCTCTCTTTCCCGCTGCATGCCCCAAATGGTGATACCAGAATGCTATGTGATACCTAAGGTGAAGCAAGGAAAAGTAAAACATTGACTAATCCCAATAACTCCTGCCTTTCAATGTTCAGCTGAATTCTCTATGGAGGATACTTGTCTTGATGACTATAACTTACCTCTTCTCGATGTTCTTCTCCAGAGCGCTGAATATACCACCTAATAGAGGCTTGCTGGGACTTAGGAATACATTCCAGAAACGTTGAATTAAATTCAATGCCAAAAATCACCTTTTCATCAGCAGTTTCATGACTAATGCCTGGAAAGCAAACATGGTACAGGAGATTAACCCTGACCTGGTATTTAAAGCAATGGGAAAATAGCCTGATTCAGAACAGATGCTATAAGACCGAGTGAATTATAAAAAAAGCAAAAGGGAACATAACTTTTAGCTTAAACTATAACTATAAGGATTTAGAGGCGGCTGCTAACCTTCCTTCAATGCAACTGGTTTTCAAGGAGGTCAATAAAATCTGTATCATGAGCTTGCTCCATTTTAAGGTTGAGGCTTTCACCTTTGAGGAGTTTAAAATCTGACCTGTATTTTTTCCTCCTAAGTAACACAACTACTAAGCCTGATGCAAAGCTGCTAAAGGTAGATTGTATAGTCTGGTTTGTTCATCCCAAACACTTTAAAGGAGTCACAGGGCTACAGTAAACTGAAGTTTACCTTCCTTCAGTACAATTTGAAACGCTCTGTAGTATGTTTTAGACCAAACAGTGAAGGAGCCACGAGCAGACCTAGGGTCCTTTCTTGTCTCCTGTAAACCTGAGCAAGTAGTTTCTAATCTCTACATCTGCATTTCCTTTTCCAGTCTCTTATCTGTGTCTTATCTGCATTACCCTCACAGTAAAGCTCTTCCTTATGCTCTGCCAATAATAGAAAGAAAGGTGAAAATAGTGGTGTCTCCTAAATCAAAAGTTAGCTCAATAACAAAATTAATACAATTTTGGGTTGTTTTTTCCATATAATAAGTACCTATATGAGATCTATAGAAATTCAAGCTCTCCACATTAAATGCTTTTCTTTTATTTCACTGTGCCACTGAGATTTCAGTAGAGCCAAACAACTTCACGCAGCCAATGAAGTCTCTGGGAGGGAATCTCACACAGTGGAGCACTGAATTTAAATGGGTTTTGGGGCCATAATGTTATTAATTATTGCAAATGGCATAAATAAGCCAAGAGCCCGGAGTGGCACAGGTCAGTTTCATGGTTTTATGGCACACAGGGGTCATCCCCAGCTGGATAAAATTTCTATCAGTGTTGTTACATCAGGGCAAACGATTAATGCCAGTTTCTGTGTTAAGTCGTTTTACATTTGACGAGTAAAGCCAACTCTTGCAGTATCTCTATTCTTCCAGGAAAATGTGACATTGTCAGCCTTTCTGCTAGGTTTCTATAACCTTGAGCTTTGCACAGTCTCATATACCGCTTTTTACAGAGCCATGGTAAGCAGCAGGTGAGGAAATTCTGGCCGTTTGGGAATGAACAGGAGTTTTGTCATTGACTTTAATGGAAAAGAGATTTTATCCTGACTTTTTAACTATGTCTTCAAGCACACATGTACAGTCAGAGCCCCCTATATTGTGCAACAGACTTAAGTGTTTGATCCTGTGGCAAGTAGCTCTGATTTCTGCAGTGACTCACGTCGAGATCTGTGGCAGGCAACCAGCACCGCAGCGGCATGAAAAGAACCAGAGATCAATGGAAAGTGGTGGCTCATCCCAAATCAAACGTTCAGCCCAGCAATACAATCAATACTGTTTTGACTGGACTGTTCCTTTTAATAAGTGGCTAGAAGAGCCCCAGACAAACCCACGCTTGGTTTGGAATGCTTTTCATTTAGTTTACGCTGCCGCAGAGATTGCCGCGCAACCACAGGGTTTCATACTGACAGTGCTCACTGTACGAGAAGCGCTGCAGTTGCCAAAGGAGCAAGCCAGACCCTTTGGCATCTGAAAAGAGGGTGTGGGAAAAGGAGGGGGGAGCCGATGGGGAGTAGGGGTAGGGGGAAGTAGACTCTTGTTAATAAGAGGAGTATTTAAGTAGCTGCGGAGAGGGGAAGGGGCTGGTTTGGCAGCTGGAGCCGGGCTTTGGGACTTGTGACAAGTGCATGTGGCGGAAGGGGGGAAGATGACGTGTTCCCCATTCACCCCTGTGGGTTTCCTCATGGGATTATCTCCCCTGTCTCTGGATGAACGGAGGCCCTGGTAGCTGCTTGTAGGGATGTGTATGATGTTTTTGCGTCACAGGTACATTTTCTGCCCCTGGTTGAGTGCCAGGGAGCATCTCCTGTAAAAGGTGTGAGGATACCGTCCCATGCTGGCTGCCTCATATTAGCCCCAGCTCCCCAAATTTAACTGCAGGAGGGGTAATGTATATGAAGTGTGGGAAAGGCAACTGTTTTAACAGTGTTATTCTGCCAGGCTCAGCAGGTTTTCGCAGACAGCTGAAGACCCTAACAGTAAACTCTGTTATCAAAGCAACTAAAGAGCAAGAAAGGTGCAAAATACTCACTGTCTTCCACATCCCAGCACTGTGCAACTGGGTCTCCATATTTGACATCTTGCCTCCTGGCTCGCCTATGGGAAGAGCATGCAAACTTGTAACACTTCAGGCATAATTGCTGGAATTCAACAACAAAATACAGAGGAGCTCAGCAGATGTGGACTCGCATTGCTCCCACCCTACTGCTGACAATTACAGTCTTAACTAAAACCAGCCTCACCCTCAAAGCAGCATGTGGCCTAGAGAGATTTGTACAACTGACATCAAGAGAAGGGCCTGTGATTTGGGAAACCACTGGGAGCCGAAAAAAAAAAAGTGAGAGAAAAAAACTCTGCCTAGAATGAAGAGCCTGCAATATAGTGACAGAAAGAGCATCTGAACCTGCTTTAGGACCACAGGGCATGGATCTCCTGGTGGGGTGGACTGTCTTCGAAATAACTAAAAACATCCTTAATGTTGTATGTCACGGAAAAAATCTGAGGTTCAACAGGTGACAAAAATGAGCTCAGGATCAGCTCAAGATAATACTGAGTAGTAAACCAATCATTAAAATGAAGAGAGAAAAGTATGTGTTTGAGTTTGGTAATAAACAATTGACAAATCTGATTATCTTTCATCTTTACAAACAGAAAAAAAGCTTGAGACAATGGTCTGAGACAATCTGTTACCTTCCACAACTATCTTGCCTGCTAATGTTTGGTGTGCTACTTAAACTCACTGTGACTTAGTGTAATTTCAGCATAATTTCAGCATTAAGAAAAAAAAAAAAATAGCGAACTCTTCCTCTGTGGTTGATCACTATTATCTCCCAAGAGCTACAAAAAAAGTCGCATTTTAATTTTTCAGTAAAAGAATCGGAGACCCAGGGAGGAACTGTTGCCTCCCTCACAGCCACACTGGAGATAACAGGAGTGGGATATCCTATGTGCAGAGCAATGGCTCGGCAGGTGAGTAGGTTCCTGAGGCTGAGCTGTCCACTGGGGTAAAAGGTATAGACATGCTGGAAGCACAGGCTACTACACAGAAGGAAAATATTCCAGTAACTGATCTACTGGAGGATTCCCAAGGCCAGTCACTCATCCCTTGTTTTGAAGCCACAGTCTTTTGGCCTTCCCACCAAACTGCACATCTGTTAAAAAGCATGGACCATCAATGTCCGTGTCCCGTGTCAGCAAGCCTCACGTGTCACTAACTTTGCAGTGAGCCTGAACACTTACTTTTCTCCTTTCGTTTATGCTTCTCTGAATTTTGTTTGCTTTGGCTTTGAGGGAAAACTCATAAAGTTCTTTGACACTATGACACGATAACCTATGAGTCATTAACTTCAGTGGTTTGTATAATTGCTCAGGTTCCAGCCCTGCAACTGCTAAGGTAGCAAGTCTCATTCCAGAGCTTGAGGTTCGACTGCAACCTCTGACTGTCACTGCAAGAACTACTGTCAGGAAGGCTTTGTCCAAAGGGGAATGAAGAGGCTGTGAAGGACCCTGGCTCAATGAGCAAACTCAGAGCTCCAGCTAAATCAGCCAAAAACTCCAAGAGACACAGTCAGCAACTTAGGTACTGCACTGTCAGAGCCTGCAACATGCTCATGCTCTCCCTCCAGTTAGATTCAAGCTGATGTCCTAGCTGGTGAGTAAGAACAGAAAGTTCAGATGAAGCTTCTTTCACTGTGGAAAAAACCATCCCAATGCAGTCAGATCACAGTACTTAAATCTCTGTCTCCCTCTCATGGCCAGACCATGAATACAATTGATGACAGTGACACGCTTTGAGTCAAGTTGTCCAAATTATTTAAATCAGAGAGGAGAAGCTTGTTCTTTGAGATCAGGGAATTAAATGTATTTTGTTATTGATCACTCTGGGATACTACGTTAAATTCTGCTTTATAACTATAATGGTGCCCTATGCAAAAGGCAGAAGCTTAAGAGAAGGTATTGCACCTTGGGCAGAGTCAGGCACAACCTGGACCTCCATCTGAGCATCTTGTGCCTTAATGTGCCTTAGCATAAAAATGGAAAGTGAGGGATTTATGATGTTAGCTGCAGTAGCCAAGTTACTGTCACACACATTTAAACAAAGCTATATTGTCTTCACAGCTCTTTGAGCACAAAATGTGAAACACGGCCCGAGTATGATCAAATTTTAAGGCAAATGACATGCTAAGTAAAAAAGCAACATGTTCTAATTGAGAACTTCTCAAATTTTTGCAAACAGCAAAATCTTTTACAGCATGTTGTTGTGGGTTTTTTTCTTACCTTTTAGAAGTAGGGGCATATCTAGAACAGGAGTTTCCATCCCAGGCACAATATGGGTCTCTGGCAAGGCAACAATCTGCACAAGCCTTCCCATACGTGTGACATCTGTGCAGAGAGAGCTGAACCAATCCATCCCTGGAACCAATGTACAATTGTTGCTGCAAATCAGGCAAAGCAAATGAATTAGGAGTGTTCTCCAAGTAGCCCACTTTAAAAGTTCCCCTCTTCAGTGCCACACTTGTAGACCTTCAACTTTGTCCCAGATTTTACAAAATAGGGTAGAATTCCTACTTCTCCATAAAATGTCTTTCAGGGCTCGGTGTGAACTGGCCAGTCCCCATCAATCTCTGACAACACAGCAGAAAGTAAAGGGGACTGCAGTCCTGGAAAGACACCAGCACTCAACACCCTTACACCTTTAGATTTGCACTGCAATAAAAAGTCAGAAGCAAACCATGGAAAGAATGGTTTAATAACACATTTAAAAACAAGTGGCTGGATAGCCATGACGTTAAGAATCTGGAAACTAGGGATGACCTTGTGTGAATAAAACCCCAACTTCTGCTTCTGATTCTTAGGTAAGGTGGGGATAATATTACTCTCCTTTCCCCAATGGGCAAGTAGATTGCCTGTTGAGACAAGGGTGGTCCAAGTGCTTGCTGTTGAGCCAGAGCTGGCTCATGCAATGCTTCCAGCTGGCCTGCCACCTTTTTTCAGGGGAGATGGGACCCAGCTGTTCTGTGCGTGCCTGAACTGAAAAATACCTCCTCCCATGTGAGGGAGGCGTGTTGTGCCAGAGATGTTCTGGCCACTTCTGTGGGGCAGGGAGGGATGGCTCTGGTGTCATGCTGCCTCCTGAACATGCACATAGCAATCATAGAGCTCGGAACTGCCATAAAACCATTTCCCATTGGGAGATTCCCAACTGGGACTGGCTCCTGTGACTGCCAGAATCGGACCACCCAGATTTAGACTGCAGTTTTAGAGGAGGGGGACTGGTTTTCAGTCTGTGTGCACACAAATTTTAGTACAGTGAGGCCCTGATCTCTCTTGACTACTAATAAAAATAACAACAATAATAGTAATAATAATTTATTACTAGATTGTAAAGAGGCAGGTATTTCTAGTGTCCAGAAAATGAATGTGCATTGACTTCATTCACAAATCCCACTACCATATGACTAAAGATTTGTTTCCATGAATAATTACCAGCTTGGGTACACAAATTACTGTTTGTAAGCAAATATGAATTAAGCAGGCAAACAAATTTAAACATATCTCTTTTCCAGATATATTTTAAGAGTCACCCATGGTAAGCTTGGCCAGTAAGTAACAGGCGTCACCTAAAAATAAGCTAAGTGTTCTATGTACCATATACCCCACAGCAATTAAATGAGCTAGTGGTTACCTGCTTCTGAGAAATCTCCATGGTCGAGATAAATGAAGGATGCTGAAAAACGAATTAGTAAGGTGCATTAGTTTACACATTCCCTGTTCTTAATGAAAAAAAAAAGCTGAACTCAACATCAAAAAGTATTAAATAAAACTACAGATCAATTTGCTTGGTGTAAATAAATGTTAAAAACAAAAATCCAGAAAACACTAAACTCAAACTTCCAAAAATACCTCCCATAAATTTTCTCTGCTGCTTATAAGGCAACTGACTTTAATTCTTAGAGTTTGCAATCTATCTCATCCTGACTGGCAATGAGCCTTCACATCAATTCAAGTTCTTATTAAGCACTAATTGAAAGGCTTAGACGGCATTTAGGAGATACATAGGTAGATCCTCTGCACCAGGATGTATTTCACTACTATGAGACACAGTGAAATTTTTGCCAGTGACTGATGTAAGAACAGGACAAACTCAGAGTATTATCTGTTGCGTTATAGAAGATGATAAACCTAAGCCCATTGTTTAATGTTAATGCGGTTCAAGGAAATAAGGGACGTTTTTTCAGCCCTTCATCCCCTTCAATTTTCTTGATTCAAAAACATAGAGGTAACAGTTATAAATGTTACCAATAAAAACGTGAAGGAATGTCTGCTGAGCAGGAAAAAAAATAACTTTTTTTTTTGGTTTTAAATATGATATGGTACATTTGCCCTTGACGTTATGGTTTAAGAATGCAGCAAATTGGTGCATATACTGAAACTGCTGATTACTTGGCAGGCCACTGAGTAATCTTGAAATTTTCAAAGTGCTGTCTGTAATTGGTGACCAAGACAGTGGAAGAAGATACACAGATCCTTTAAATCAAATTTTCATCATACATATAGTATCAAAAGGCATATGGAGAAATACAGTCTTTGAAATAATTATTAAAGATCCTTTCCTTACACTTGGAAAACACTGCCTTTAAGTCAGAAATTTATTTATTTAATAGGGGCAGAAATTCTGGCTAAGACCTCGTACGGCACATAGGAGACAGAATGTATGAGAAAGTAATCAAAATGCCATAAATGCAGATAAAATTTGATGAAAAAGGTGAAAACTGAAGAACTAGACAGAATGAGAAAAAAAAAAGCAAATTAAGAATGCAAAGAATGAAGAAGGAACTACTAAATGAAAATCAGTAGAAAAGATCTCAATTGACACAGGTCTCAATTTTCCTACTGTAACGATATGTTGACGTCAGCTCCCTCACCAGGACTGAGGTTAATCAGAAATTGTGCCCGTGCAACAGAAAGGAGGTTTGGGCTTTTTTACAAGCTCTATTTAAGAAGAAGTCATTGGTGTTAGCAGGGTTCTGGTTACTTTTCAACACTCAGCCAGAATAACCAAAGCAAAATGCTCAAAAAGGTTGAGTCAGCCTTCACCAAAAAAATTAAAACACATTGATAATCAAAACTGTGTTTTATTTTCTTTATGTTTTCAGTTCTGAAAGTTGTTAAAGAATTCTCTGCATCTGTGGAATTTTGTTTGTTTGTTTATTTAAAAAAGATATAATTGTACTAAGAATAGTCCCAAAGCTGAGACAATGGAAAAATTGGCATTAAAAATAAAATACTATTAATAAAAAAAAATTAGGCTTACAATAAAATTTTAAACTAGAACACAACAGCTTAAATGAGACCATCTATGACTTTGAAAAATCATGGTCTGTTTGATTCTGGCCTTTTTTCAATTGACTTTTACCCAAAGAATACCAAGGCATTTAAAAATTTACATAGTGTCCCTCTGGAAACTTGAAGTAGTTCCAGTAAACAAACAACCAGACTGACAAAGCCAGTTTGGGCCTTAAAGTCCCCTGAATAATATTTAATTGATGTTGTTGCTGTTAATGCTTACCTTGAATATCTGCAGCTCTTCCAGGACCACCTCCTCCTTAGTCCACTTCTCCTTTGTGATACTCACAACTTTCAGGACTGTGCCTATGTCTGAAACAAACACTCATCATGTAAACCCCACAGTTATGTCTCAGTATGTATGTGCCACTCCATTTCTTACTTCATTGCAACTTGATCTCAGATTCTTTTTTCTGTTTTTAAACAAGTGATTCTGTAAAATTATGTTAAAAAGATAAACTAAAAACTTAGCCCTGAAGACAAAGCTAATGCATCAAGGATGTAGCCTTCAACCAAAATCCATCCTTATCTGCATCTATTGCTGCCTAGATAGCTCTATACAATACATTTATGGTTTTACTGTATGGCTGAGCCAACACAATTGTAGGTTGCTCCTGGCAGGGATGGTCTAACTCTCCTCTACACCAATGCAAATGTACAGACAAACACAGACAATCACATGAGCTGGGGTCCATCTGACCCCAAAGAGAGTCAGCTTAGGGAACTAAATTGGCAGAAGATGATTTCCTCTTTGTTATAGAATTAATTTTCATCAAGTATAGCACCTTAAACAGAAGCAGGTTTCATTTTAATGTAAGAAGTTAAGTAATGCAGTTTTTTCATTTACATTTTCATTTTTAGGGAAATTTTTGAACAAAATCTCCATTCAATATCAATATCTTAACTTGATCATTACAGAAATTACTTCTTTGGAGTTATCTGGGGAATTTTTCAAGTTAAATCTATTAATCAATTTTAACTTGAATTCCTGCTTGGTGAAAAATATAGTTGCTCATTTCATCTCAGACTGTTACACAGTGGAGTATCTTGAATGGCCTTAAAAAGAACCCTTAAAAACTGCTCAGGGGAAGTGGACAGGTTGCAGGGCTGTGCAATGTGGCAATGACACAGTGCAGCTTAGTCCTAAGCACTATGCAGAGTACTGAAATGAAGAAAAATAATACATTGTAACGGAAAGAATGATATTTTCATTCTTGTTTTCCTAAACTACTGAAGATCATGTTACCAATCAAAGCCCAGAGTACTACAGTTTGCCTTATGTATTAGAGCTTTTTTTGGTTTTGTTTATTTGACATAATTGCCAAAGCCTGCATATGTACAAGTTGGTTGCGTACATTCAAACATATAATAAACTTCTGCTACTCAAAATCTTCTGGGTTATTTGGTATATCTGTATTCAGTCTCTCTATATAATATTTGAAATTTCATCTTTGAGTTTATCTTTTTCCATAGGAGGAGGATAAAATAGAACAAAAACATGTGCTTCTAGAAAACAAAACTCACTTTTAACGAAAGTATTGCAGATAAATACTTGTCTGCCTATTACGGAGTGCCACCTAGTGGCTGCCTGGTACATGCTGGCCTTGACGTCTCTTAAGCCGGATCATTTACTCTGAAAGAATTGGTATTGGTGCAGGGTAGTAACTAACTGGAATATTGGAGTTGCTGCTCTTTCAATATAATTTCATTCCTATGAAAAATTTTATAGTGGAGGGTAGAAAACATTTAAAAGCAATGTCTATAGCCACTAAGAGAATAGTTTGTACATTTTAACTAGTGAACTTATCTTCTCAGACACCTAAGTTTTAAATTACTCTTTCTCACTATTATCAGAACAAAAGTAAGATTTAGTGAGTACTTGCATATTCTAGGCATCTCACAGCTTGGGAACATGCTTCCTTTCCTTCTCTGTTGACTATATTAAAGATTGTGTTCAGAAAGCAAGAAGTTTTTTCCATCATTATGGCTAAACCTTATTCCCAGCCTTCTCAGGCAGCAGGGGAGCAAACAGCACTTTAATCTTCTTTTTTATGAAACTATGCTCTCTGACACCACTGTACTTGACTTGTGGGCATCACAGAGGGACTCTCACACCATCTCTTTTTTTTGGAAGACAAGAATTGTGAGAGGGATTAAACTTGGCGACATAAGTGGTCCAAGAGAGATTCTATCTCTGGACTCACATGTGTGATAATGCAGCTGGAAAGCTCTTGAAGACTGAGAAAAACCACCCTTATTAAGAGGAGATGCTCTATGATAATTCACTCCTTTCCCCAAATCACTTCAGAATATCCATACCTATCAAACTACACTATATGACACCAAATTTGCTTATAGACCAGATAAAATGCTGTTGCAACCCAACAGCACTGGGGTAGCATTCCAAGAGAAATCTCATTTTCCCTGCAGTTCATGGGAGTAGCTCATCCACTCCCCTTGGAGAAATCTTTTTACCTCCATGCACCTTAGTTTCACGTGTTGTGAGATAGGGATAATGTCAATGACCTTTTTATTTAAGCATTCAGATCTACCACTGCTTTATAAAACCTATTACTAGTGAGAGAATATCAAACTGTGGATTAAGAACAAGAAATTCCAGTGGAGTAAGATGGTAGGTTATTACTTCAGAAAAGTTATGAATAGGTATGTTTCTTAGCATACCATGCTGTTGGATTTCATCCAGGGATTCTGAATTTAATTACTATGGTAAAACTAGACCTCTTCCTTAAAGCATATAACTATCATAAAAATGTAAATAGATACATAATTATCCATAGAAAAATCTGCAAAGCATGTTTCTTCCCAGACAGAGTAGTTTAACGTCTCTGTTCTATCCTGGTCCTCTTGTTTGGAGCCATTCATGTTGCTAAGTAATAGCTTTAAAAGTATTTAAGTGGAATTTTGCTTTAGCTTCAATTTTAAATCTTTCTTAGGTGGTCAACGTCACATGAGATTTAATGCTGAAACACCATGTCACTACTCACAACAAGAAGTACTCCTTGAAGTTATTAAGGTTAATTAATTTTTCTTTTAATTGACTATGAAGGTGCTGCCAGCCAGAATTTGAGCCAAATTTCCATGTAATGTAAGGAGAAGTACTGAATGGTACTCAGAGGTTAAGAAAGTCAGGGTACTCTGACCCTTAACTGGTTTATCACCTATGGACAGGTGGCATTAAAATCCCAATAGTAGCAATCACTTGAGCTGACAAATTAATCTAATCTTTGCATTTGCATAAAGACCTGGCAGAGAATCAGGAGCATCTAAATGTTTCCCAAAGTTGCATGCGTAGTAAAAAAAATGTTAATCAACAGGTTTATTCAGGGCCTGTTTGGAGTAAAATTGTTCTTAAAGAATGTGTTTTGTGCAAAATGATAGTGGAAGTCCTTTCTCCTACCTGTTCCTAGGAAAATAACATCATATTGCCCGTCCTCTGCCATGACGTGATCCACCACAATCTGAGTCAGACGATAGTCCACGTTGATTCGAGTGAATACTGGTCCTCCCGTCACTGGGTAAACGGATTTGTACATCAGTGGATGGCGTTTAATAAAGCTAATGACTTCATCGGGAAAGTCTCTGGTAGACTTTATGAGTGGATCATAGGTTTTGCTTGGACACTGAACGAAAGGGAGAGAACAAGAAGACAAGAGGAATATTAGGAAAGAAGTATAATTAATCCGCAGGTTACTCGGTGTGACAGGAAAGATGTCTGGTCCAGATCAGCTATTTCAGTTTGCAAAGCACATTTGCCAGCAGCTGTTGAAAAAGCTCAGTGTTGGTTTATAGTGCAGGAGCACACTGGTGGTGTCTCCTCCTCTGGTTCTTCAAAGGGTTGTTTTCTCCCTCATTACTCCACTCTCTCCTCTTCTCTTTTAATTTTAACTTCTCCATAAAAGCTTTTCCCCTTCATTTTCATTTTCCTTTGTCCTGCTCGCATCTATTCTTCATCTTTCAAAACCACCCTAAACTTGTTAGTTCGTTCATCTCTCATTAGTACTACTACACAGAATTATAAATCCTTCATTCCTGTTAGTTATATGCCCACACCTGCAAATACCTATAGATATATGCAAGCTTTGAAGAAAAAATCTTATAAGCTTATCTTTTTTTTCTCTGTCAGAGATTTTGATAATCTTAATTAAAACTTAGAGAGAGGGTGAACTTTCTTAGCTTCTCTAAGGTACTCAGGAAAAGAAGACAACATTAAAAAAAACCCAGCAAAATTTAGCCATAGACAGAATCACAGAATCACCTAGGTTGGAAGGGACCTTTTAAGACCATCTAGTCCAACCAATGGAAAAACAAAACAAAACAAAACAAAACAAAAAAACAAACAAACCAAAAACACCAAACCAAAATGAAAATACCCACACCACACACAAAACACCACCAACCCAACACTAATCCATATCCCCAAGCACCATGTCAACTTGCTCTTGAATACATCCAAGGATGGTTCCTCAACCACCTCCCTGGGCAGCCCATTCCAATCCCTGACAACCCTTTCAGTAAAGAAATATTTCCTAATATCCAACCTGAACCTCTCCTGGCGCAACTTGAGGCCATTTCCCCTTGCCCTATTGTCTGTGACTTGGAATACAATCTCTTGATGTTAGACAATCTATAATATAGGAAAAAAATCTATTTTTTTCTTTAAATATTTAGAAACTACTTGTATATAATACCATAATGTCAGCAGTGTAAGACATTTTGGAAATTTGGTCTTATTCATAAGTCACAAATTCAATCCACATTCAAGTAGAAATCAAGTTTTCTGTGAGAAAACTTGTGAAGAAATCAGGTTGTTCAGTGATTCTTTTCTCATCCCAAAACAGCACTTGGTCACTATTATTTCATTTTTTGAAAGTGCTGCTTTAAAACTGGAGAAATTCTCATGATGGGCTCAAGTACATCTGCAAAGAATTTCACCTACTTGTTCTCAGCTCCACTTATCACGTTGGATATTTTACAAAGAAAATTAAGCCTGGAGTGAAGGAGACCTGCCATGCTGTCTAGCTCTTATTTCAAGGCACAGGTACCAACATGCTGTTAAATTTTTTGCACGCTGAACAAACTAGTGGAGGTCTGTCTAATAAACGTCCAACAGCAAGTCTAGAGTGCCCTCCGGTGGCTACCAAGAGATAACCGCAAATATTGAAAGCTCAGGATCTTCTCACAGATCGAAGTTTTTCTGCTTTTAGTATTCCCGCTCCTCTTAGGGATGCTGAGTTTCTGCCCTGTCGATGTAGTGAACCGGAATTGGGCAAGATCCTCACCAGCATTCCCTGATGTTAGACTAAAGGCTTGATTTCTCTTGACAGCTTCACTCAGAGCTACTGCAGCAGAAGGTTTAACCCGTTTAACCTCACATGCTTTAACCATGTTCCTTTTTCCAGACTGAAACACCCACATCTACGTTTTTGCTGTATACGGCCTGCAATCAGAGGACTTAACTTTTTGGTAGATTGCATCTCCTATGTTTTTGTTGGTTTTTTTTTTTTTTTTTCCTTCTGTTTATTTTTATCCTAATAAAGGCAGATTCTCCAGATGCCAGCTGATCCCTGTAGCTCTACATTTCTCAGAAGTTATTTTCCTTACTCATCCAAATAGCTGAAACTCCTGCCCAGGCCCATGGCTTGGCTGCTGCAGCATCCTTTTCTCTGGCTTTGAACTGCACTGTCTCATGCTCTTCTGATCCAGACCACTGCTACAGTGATCACTCCATCAGACACTTCCCCAAAGTCAGTCGTTTACTGCTGGGGTTGACTCCCACCTCTATTCGACCTATACTGACAAATTAATCAGTTCAGCTCTCTCTGGCTTAGTAAGTTGTCTCTCACAGATCTTGCTTGAAGACCATCTACAAACCTACAACCTCCTTTGCTTTTCGGCATGAGCCCAGGAACATACTTGCAAAGTCACTGATGTTAGTGAACCACCATCTCTCAGGGTCACATGTCTCAGCTTTCCTTCCCATGGTTGCTTTTATCTCCTTTCCATCCCTTGTTTTATATTTATTTTCTAATCTGAGTTTGAGCAAACTTTTCTTTTGAATCTGGAGGAATACAGATTTGTTACTGGGGCACTCTAAATCCTGGATAATAGTAACACTAACTGGAAACATTATTTCAGTTGGTGACATCCTTTTACATATTAACTGTTGATTGCTTCTTTGTTAACACTATTTCCAAGTAAGTAATCCCTGTGTTTTCTGCCAGATGGAGCCGTAACACAGTATGTGAAAAAATGTGATTAAACAATGTCTTTGTAGTCTGCCAGGAGAAAGTTAAGATTTGATGTGAAGTTGGTCTACAATCCTCCTGCATGGCTAATTTTGATGGAGAAGACTTTAGTTCACATTCCCAAATCTCCAGTTTGACATGTTCAACTTATGGTGCCAGTTAAGGTCTTGCAGTTAGGACTTGTTCCATGATGTAAGGTTTGGCATTATCCAAAACATTTGCATTAGGAACAACACACACAGCACCAAGAGCTGAGCATGTCCCTCCTCCATTGATGGCATAGTTGCTTCTCACAGAAGCCACAACTTCATCCATTAGCTGCAAATCCTTCCCAATGGGCTCTGGACCAGCATGGACCCTTTTCTCCCTTGGATTTCCACTGCTCCTTCTTGGCCTGGGCTGAGGGGTGCACACAGCTAAAAAGGGAACGTAGCCTCCTTCCATCAGGTACAGGTGTTGAATACCCATGCCTAAGGATGAATTCTCCAGGCAATAATTACAACTAATAAAATGCAGAATTATCTCATCATATACAGTTCCACATGAACATACACCTGTACACATACCCTAAATGCAAAGACAATAGCAACCAATTAAACAAACATTTCTGATTGAGGATAATATTCTTAGAAGTATCAGAGGTTACTTGTCTATTGAGAAACAAAACTGGGCAGTGAAGCACAGACCAGCTGATGTTCTACATCCACCTCTATGGTGGATGCTTGTTGAGGACATTCCCTCATCTACCTTAGACCTCAATCACTGTCCCTTGCCTGGGAGGATATCAGCTGGAGCACACATATGGCAAAGCCTGCATTAGCATTAAACAGTGGCTGTGGGTCTGCATTTGAACCTGATTTCTCCTTTTCTTTAGTAGAGATGTAGCCTCAGTGATTTATTTTCAAACCTTGCTTGGACTGATTTTTATAGCTATTTAGAGACCTAACAGATTTTGTGTAAATGCCGCTTGCTTAGCATTGTTTCAATCCATAAGAGTTAAGCCTCTGCATCCTTATCTTCATGAACACTCTGAAACTATTTGCTGAAAATAAGGTTTAGGCTCCTGAATCACATAACAGATTTTGAAAATGCCTCCTGTACATAGTAAACCTGTGCCAATTTGCATTAGGATATATTTCGTTGCATATTCAGTCATTTCATTTCAATATACAATTGTAATGTACAGCTGTGAAAGGAAAGAACTGATAAGAAAACAAAGATAGGTGACCACGCGGACAGCGACAGCGGACAGCGGCAGCGGTGAGTGCTGCGGCTTTAACCTTGATCTACGGAGACGGAGAGGGGGTTTCCCGGAGACGGG
>JAOQGH010000001.1:9216702-9265042 GCA_025769975.1 Gallinago jamesoni | reverse complement strand
AGAGAGTTTAGAGTCCTAGGTACTGCAGCAGATCAGACTAAGTGTTAATTTGTATCTTTAAACACTGACATTCCTCTAAAAATCTAACCTCAATAATATTTACTCACCATCAGTGAAATAAAGCTGACTCCTTTGTATCCCATCAGAATTTCCAAATGGACACTGTGAGTGGCTCTGATACTGCAATGTTGATAGCTAAATAAATAGGCTAGAAATGGGTTTTCATCCAAATTCACTGAAAAACTTGTTCAAATGCCTTCTGTGATTACTAAGAAGACATTATAAAAATTTTTCTGAAAAAAAATTCAGAACTGAGAACAGATTTGAAAGAAAGTCTTGGATGATTTCTTTATCAATGGATAATTTCCTGCGTGAAACCCTGAGAGACTGCAAGAAAGCTGGACTTCTTATCTGGGGACTGCTACAGATATACAGGCCCAATTTTTAAAGAGCTAAAGAAGTCAGAGCAAAATCTTCCTTGGCTTTCAAACAGCCCTTCATGGTGGGGCTGCCTGCCGGATGTTTTTTCTGTCTCTTTTTCTTTTCAGTTTCTAAATTGAAATAGTTTCAAAGCCTTGCATCTGTTTAATTCCCATTATTTCCACTTGCTCTTTAATACCATTGGGAGATGTTAAGAGTAAAAGAGCTGTACATTTTGCAGAATCAATGGTGTGGAGTCTGCTGGAGATCCCCAGCAGCCCCTTTCAGGGGTCTCCCAAGGACGGCAGAGGGCAGGCAGAGCCCACCGCAGCGCCAGGACCCCAGGCAGGCGGGGGCTCCTGCTGCCTGCAAACCGCCCAGCATTGCGAAGGCATGATATCATGGTCGTGTTGGGAGTTTATCTCTGACACAAATTGCCACAGGAAGCATTTTGTCAAAATTTCAATATCAAAGTGGTCACAGCCTCTATAGTGAACAGCTTTATTTACTTAGGAGATAAAGGCAGCTGAGCAGAAAGTTAAATTAGGGTAAGCAGTCTCCTGCTTCTGTATAAATGCTGAAAGGAAGTCAATGACTCTCTCAAAGACAAACATCAAAGGAAGCGCATTTCCTAGTATAGCCATTTTTAGATTTTACCAGTAACTTAAAATATAAGAAATAAAAAATCCGGGCAGTGTTGGCTATTCTAACTGTAGGCAACATTTAGGTAGAGCTTAAATTTCAGAAATCTTCTAGTAACTTAAAAAAATGATAGATTATCTCTGTTGGTTTTCTTCTGAGCATTCCTGATCTACCCCATAGCTGTCAAAAAAATGATGAAATTAATCTTCAAGGAAGGGCATTTCAGCATTTGCACTTCAGTGTTCTGCAGGCGTGTAGCTTGCTGCTTCTTTTCCTTGCCTCTATTAGCACTGCGCTGCTTTTTTAGATCCCAGCCTAAATCTGTTTCTATCCAAAGGTTTGGCATAGCTCATTGTAAGATGAGTGGCATGGCATGAATCTACTTATTTCAATATCCTATATTAAATTGAGCCTGAAGTATGTTGAAGTCTGAGAGTAGTCCAGCTCACTAAGACAAAAGATAAATAACTATGCAGTAATAGTTACCTTATCTACATAGCAAATATTACAGATAGCTTTCTTCCGAGAGGTTTCTTCAGTAAATGAAGAAACTTCCTTTTTCAGCCCTTTGTCAGACAAACTCCTACAGAAATCCACTTGGTGTAAAGGTCCTCAGGATTTTTGAGACCATTTTCTCACAACTGTTATCAGGTGCTTAAGGAAGCAGTGGGAGAGGTAAGGTCCGGCTTATGGAAAATATCCATTTAGCTTTAAACTGTACAACTTTTAAAAAACTTGCAAGCATAGATATTCAAATCAGTGATAAAGATCAGCATTGACATGCTTCAGCATGACATGTTTCCTTCCTTGCGAATCCCAGTTCAACCATGTGATGGCTAATACACTCAAAAATGCAATGAGCTTATGACCCGTCTATCTGTGCAGAGTGTTCATCCTTATGGGGCTCTCTGAGTTTTTCAAGAGAGTTATTTTAATCTCTTTAGATGCCATGGGACCAGCTATTGTTCGCACTGGCACCATTTTTGTACTTAAAACTAAACGCATCTGCACTTCTTAACCAGTAATGGAGTTGCACATGCTTAAAAAAAAAATAAATAAATAAAGTAATCTTCTTTTCTGGGGTCACCATACATTCTGCATGAGAGAGAGAGATGCGTAAGCCTACAGTGCCTAAAATGTCTAAATTAGGAGTGCATTTGCTGCAACAGCACAGATCCTAGCCAGGCCAAATCAATCTCTGGAGCTGCCTCGGGCTTTGTAGAGAGTGCTGCCCTCTGCCACTTGTCTGCAGTTGAAAGGGAATCAGAGCCCAGGGCCTGACCTGCTGAATCCTGGGACCACCGAGTGCAACAAACAGCACAGGCTTGGACCGTGTAACTGAATCCATTGGAAAGGTGGTGAACAAAACACAGAAACACAGGGAAATGTGTGAAAAGAAGAGCTAAATAAGCTAGGTAATGTGACTTGAAGCAAAGGTTACACCTGTGCTGATGGCAGAGAAATAGTGCAGAAATAGCCAGGGGTTTCTAGGCAAGGTACCAGCTGCAGTCCAACATCAGTCACTCAGGTCTTCGCCGGATTTATGAGCTGCGTAGTACTGGTTCACTGAATACATGACCAGGATAATGTAAAACTATCCTGGGCAGTATCTATCTTCCTCTTAAACCATTGCTTTTTTACATTGTACATACGAAGAGTTGCTCAAAGTTATGACGACTTTTTAAAATCAGATGCATTTCTGGAAATACTATTTTCTCCCTCAGCTGTAATGTAGATCCGTTCTTTTCCAAATTTAATACCAAGACATAAGGGAGGGGGGGAATAATTCTTCAATAAACTTTCAATATTTTCCTCTTCATTTTGGCCTGATTCTTACATCTGAAAATCTGTTACATCTGAAGACTGGGATTTAGAAGCGCTTCCAGATATTAAAAGTCTCTTTTCTTCCTATCCCTTATCTTTCATCAAATAACATCTCCAGCAACTAACTCCTTACTTTACTTCAAAACACAATTCATGCACAAACACAAGTAATATAAGCAGTGACTATATCTCAAGGACCAGGATTTTAACAGACATAAAGATGACAGAGATACAAGACTTCAAATAAAATGTCTCATCACAACTTAATACTCCATAAAGAAATGCCTTTCACTTTTTATGAAATGTTGCTGCCTTAGAGGTGATCCCAACAGATAGAAATACAGCTGTAAGGTAGGAGACTACAGTATGAGAGACAATCAGGAAATAGACAGTCTGTACACAATGTTATCTCAGAGACATGGAAAAATGTATATTTATATACAGGGTAGGTAGAAGGCTGAGCTGTCAACAGAAGGGAAAGGGTTGAGAGGATAATTTGAAACATCCTGAGTGGAAAATATAAATTACCAATCCAGTGTAAAGTATGATTGCTTTTGAGTAAAAACAGAAGCATGTAATTAAGGAGACACTTACTGTACCAGGTCTGGGATACGGGATGCGACCTTCGTATTGTACCCAGCGGTGATCCACACTCTCTTTATGAGCATAAGGGCCATTGAAAACAGCTCTGATATCTGCCATGCTGTACACACACACTGCAGAGCCCTTGAAGACAGAGCTGAAAAAGAATGTGGATAGATATGAATGCTGTGAAGACCTCTTCAGTGCATGGCTCATCCAGTGAACTAGTTAATTCCACAGAGTCTGATGGGATTTGGATCAATCCTACACCTGAGAGTTGGTATAAGTGGTGCTAAATAACAGACAGTGTGTGCAGGTCTAACAGCTACAGATACTTAGTGTCACTGTCATCACAGTTTAAAGCTTTGTTTGGTTGAAACCTGGACTTAGCATTTGGACCACTGGATAGACTGTCATTTTCTCTAGTGGCTGGCAGTTTCCAGCTATCATTTATTAGCAATTTTGATTAGAATTTTCTGCAAATGAAGGACATTCCTTTACTATGTGTTCACATCTGGAACTTCATATATTCGTGATATTACAGGAGATGTGCCTGAGAATTACAAGTTGTATTGGGCAGACAATAAAAAGAGATTGAAATAAGCATTTACTTCTTTTTCTATGTCTTTTTGCTTTTTTAAAATGTATTTTTCTTTAAAAAAAAAACAACACTTTAGTTACTTCATATGCCATTTTGTTCATTGTACAACATTTCATTCAGTTTCAAATATTTCATGTGGTTATATATTCTATGGAGTCACTGTGGTGCCTGCTTCTGAGTCCAGAAGTGCCTTAGAAATTCTTCATTGCACTCATATGGTTCAACATTTGGCTAGTCTTTATTTACACTTAATTCAAAGGTCATGGAGACAAAAGCAAGAAATATTTATTTCCTTCCTGACAATTCTACACAGAACACCTCACTATTGCAGCTGAGAGATTAATTTATTAATTAATCTATCCCCTTGAGATACATATGGGTTGTTCTTCCAAGTTTCTTACAGAAATAATGCTTCGCAACAATTATTTGTCTTAAAGAGTAACTATTGGTTGCTCAATAAATGTGGTTGAAATTTGTAAATTCAACTAGACAAGGTTGAAATAGGTCAGCAGGCTTTTGATTGTTAAATTTCCATTATTTTTTTACCGTCAGTCTCAAAATCAGGCATACAAAGGTTTAGGGACATAAGTTATTATTTCCATTTCTAAAAATATTTTCCTTAATGACTACAGCCCCAATATTGCAAGCCTTATTCAGGCAGTCTCTCACTGCTCTCAGGAATCAGGAACTAGTAATAGAAGGGTTTAATAAAAGGCCTGAGTAAGATCTTCAGCATTTGTTTCCAGAGGCAAACATGATCCTAACACATACCTTGTTGTAGTGAAGACTCCATATACAAGCGGGTTTCTCTCATCTCTTGTAGAAAGTAAGAATATGTCTTCTGCAATGGGAAAAATATGGGGTTTTTTAATTAAACATACACTGAATATTTCTGCAATTACCATTTATAAAATGGAGATTTGAAAATATACAACAAAGTTTTATTGTTGTCTGAATTTTAATTTCTGCCATGTGATTTTGTGCTAATATTCTGAAGTTTCTCCATTTGCAGGTAGTTTGTTTTTATAAAGAATTAGATTTTTACTTTCCAGCTTTTGGGGTGAAAATATTTCCAATCAGACTAATTCTGATTTCTGATCAGACTAATTTCAGTTTTAATTTCAGTTGTAATTTCTGATAAAAGTCAGAGATATTACCATCAGTGTTTGGAAGAAGAGTAAAATCAGAACAAGACATAGTGCTTCTACAAACAACAAAAAAACCTCAAGCAATACTAATGTCAAAACTGACCATTAAAGATAAATCAACTTACGCAGCTCATCAAAATGTGTGTCTGCTCCTTCAGGACCAGGTATTGAACACACAAGCCTGGCTTTCAGAAAAGTAGTCCACTTGTTTATTAGGCTCCTTTGACCTCCCATATCATTCTAATAAAAAAATAAAATTAAAATACTTATATATTAAAAAATAAGAAGAGTTTTAATGAAGGATATTTGGTGGTAGCACATTTTGCGTGTGCTTCTTCAGTCTGATGCCACAGTTTGATATTATCAGAACAACAACAAAGTCTTCTTTTTTTCTTTTTTTTTTTTTTTAAATCTGTTTACAAAGTTCTCTCACTAGCTCTACAGCTGAAAACATATCTATACCATGTGATTTCTTGTTCCTTGTGATGTTAATTCTTGCAGTTAGTTGTTCTTCAAGAATTCTTTATGAACCCAATGAAAATACAAAACATTTTTGGATAGATTTCTCAAAAGAGAAAACTTTAGAGTTCTTGCAATGTAAATACTGCACTGTTCGTTTTATGCACACAGTACAGAAAGATACAGATTCCAGGAAATAAACAGTCATATTATTTTAATAATCATTGTTATGGAAATATCAGTCTATCATCCACAAAAAGGATTTTTTTTTTAATTTATTTTACTCTGAGTCTCCAAGACATCACCATACATGCTCAAATTTCCTTTAGTTACTGGAGAAAGAAAAAAATCTATAAAGGGTCACTTGAAATTTGAATTACCCTTCTGACTTGGATCTGTTGAGGGGTGGGGGAAGAGCATTTCTTAAAGAAAGTTTTAAATGTGAAGAAACTGTAACTAGGAGGTTACCTTGTTCCATTGACTACATGAAAAACCTAATTAATTATACTTATTTGTCCACTTCGACCCCAAATAACAGGTTCTTCAGTGCTACTTAAGCCTCTTTTTTTTTCATAACGAAAACTGTAAAAGCAATGATACTCCAGCAGATACCAAGAATTCAAACACTTAAGCGAAATGCTATCACCATAGCAGTGTCCCAGCTATAGGTTCTGAATTATGCCATGAAGGTGCCTACTTCTTTTTATTGAAAGACTCTAAAGCTTAGAGCTTCTGTGTTGTAAATTTAAGCACCACGAATTTGGTCATAAATATTAATTCCCTCTGGATTCACTAGGATAAATGATTTTTATTTTTATTGGTTTTGCAACTCTGAAGGTACAGCACTGGCCAGTAGGAAACAATGTGTGGTGGAAATTATGTGGTATTTCCATAGATTGCATTTGGTCCTTCAGGGAGGTATTATAAATATTACAGGCATTCAGAAAGATGGCTTTAAGTGCTGAAATTTACTTCACAAGGAATAACACTTCTCTGGTAATGCACTCTAACCATTTTCCGTTTCATGTACTTGCTACTTTTAAATAGGTTAGCTCAGTTGGAAATGATTCCTGTTAATCTACCCGCTTTGGAACTCTTGTTCTTACAATTGCTACCTCCTCTCTTGATTTTCTGAGGTCCTGCCAAGCTTGAAGCTTTGCATCTAGCCAACAGATTTACTACAACGGTGTCAAAATTAGCAGCCTGAAGCCAATAGGAAGAGGCTCTGCATGTGTGTGTTCTGTTCAAAGGCACAGCAGATAAACTTTGTGGTGTAATTAAAGCCAAACAATTACAAAGATGCAATAAAGAATCTTAAAAGCAAGAAATACTAAGATTTTCCTTCCTCTTAGCTAAGCAATTCTTGCATTGCAGGGCTTCCACTGTGATTTCTGGTGGATGCAGTGCAGCATCACAGGACTCTGAGATGCCACTAACTGCCTGGCTAGGATCAGAAAGGGCAGAGGAAGCAAGATGTGACGGAGCTAGGCTGGAACAATCACACTTGCCTAACTCCTGCTCCTGTTGTCGCAGATGTTCAGCTTCTGCAAGAGATGGCAAAATACATACTTGTGTTTTACCACCCTTGAGTTGTGATCCAAAAGAGCATTTTCGCAAAAGCTTATTTTAAATACATCAGTAGCTGTACTGAGTTCCAAAAGAGTAGTGTGAACCAAATACTGTGCTCAAAGGAAGCAGTCTTTCCAAGTGTTATGTGCATTCAAATGTAAGATTCCAATGGATTTAAGATGTATCCATATTTCCTCACTCTCAAGCCAGGACACAATGTAAACCAAGTTACTTGAATTTAAGAGATGTTAGGTGTCTTATATAGGATATATAAGGTGTGCCTTACATATCCAAAAGTTGCCAATAACATCATACAGTTTATAAAGGGAAATTCAATGACCAGCCAGCACTCCATCATCTACCAAGTCCTTCTGAGGCCAGAGAGTGAAACATTTATGGTGCAGAAATGCAGAGACTGAAAAGACCTTTCACTGATTTAGATAGTTGCACATCGAATATGCTGACATATGCTCCAACATGCTTCTTACCACTGCCATGGCTGAATGAAACAAAATGTATATTTTATTAGGAAGATATTTTTGGTTTTGGTTTTGGTTTTTTTTTTCTTTTTTCTGTTTTTTCAGTTTTGTCTCTTCTCTGTAGAAGATTATTTAATAATATCTGCCTGCAATGAATCACTGACATGCTGGATGTAGAGCATGGCATTAATATCATAAGATGTACAGGTGCATAGCCAGTGGATTAGAAAAAATGGATGGAAGAGAGCAAATCACCAAAGCAAAGGCCAGTCACTGTGTAGGTGAAAAGAAATAAGGATTCAAACACAAAGTTACAGAATCCTAAGCAGACAGCTAAACTGATTTACACCAAGCGAGGATTTGCCTCAACCCTGCAGGAAGTATGTGGTAAACTGTATGAAATGAAATGGTTTTGGACAAGAGATACTGGTACTGAAGACAAAGATCACTAAGTATTTCAGGGAGATGAGACAAGAAGACAAGATAAATTTAAGTGCTGAGACAAGGGGAAGGCATCATGAACAAGCCTTTCATTCCAAAAATATGGCTAATCTACTTGTAACAGATGAGCAGCCACCAGTCTCTGAAATCTTATCTCCCAAAATATCACTTCTAAGCACTGGATTAGCAGTGTTTACTATAAACTTTGTTACAGTACAGATGAAGGCACTTAGGACTGCATATTTCTTTTTGAATATAAATAGAGGTTTAATTAGCACTTACTGCTTTGTAATCTCACAAGCTGTAAGAGATACCAACACTTCCGCCTGAAATACCTTCATTTTAACAGAAAGAAATGCCTGTAAAATCTTGGTTACTTCTGTTTGACTGAGTTAGAGATTTAGATAATTGTCAACTAGAAGGTGGGCAGTTCAATCTGTCACCTGTTGAGGAAATATGACCAAAAAATATCAGAAAGATTTAAACACAGATATTATCTACATAAATCGGGAAATAAAACAATATGATTTTAATAAATCGGACAGACTGCTATTCTACAGAAATCCTAAAATTTCAACTAATTTCAATGAGCTGTCTCTAAAAATTAATTTGTTGGGAGTAAGAATTTGGGTTTCTACCAAACTACATGAAGAATTCAACAACTTCAATGAGCACAGGAAGCATATGGCTTTCTGACATGCAGGAAGAATGCTGTTTAAATGCCACAATGTAGGATTTCTGAAGGAAATTAAAGTCATATCATATGCTTTTCTTGGGAGACTTCCCTGAAAATCTCATTTTTCTGATCTGCAAATTATATGTAACTGAGCAAAACAACAGGTTTTTCAAACCCTCTAGTTAAACAAAAGTTTATCATAAAAATAAAAACCATCACAAAAATATTAATCATGAATTTAAAAAAATCAACTTATATTTAAGACTTTCTGTTGTATCTAATTTGTATTCTATTGTATCTTATATATCATATAAATGTAGCTTCATTAAAATGCACAAATGTTAGTCTTGGAATCCAGTAGGCAGGAAAACAGATGGCAACAAAGCTAAAGAACATCTGCATCTTTGGGGCCTTAAATCTCTTATTTATGTGTAGTAACAGTGACAAATTGAACATTAGAACAAAAAGTGCATTTTTCTGAAAATCAATCAACATCAAAGATGTCAAACAGTGTGATTCATAAAACTTTAAAGACAGTAATTATCCTGAAAAGCGTCTTAAATAAAAAAAAAAAAAAAAGAAAAAAAAAAAGAAAAAAGAGAGAAGACAATGAGTGGAATTCCTAGAAGCAGGTTATTAATTAAAGCCAGTGGCAAGATGTACAGAAGGATGATCCAAAGTGAATTCCTGGCCTGAATAAAAGGAAATGCTAGAGAACAGAGGGGGGAAAGTGCTGAAACTGCAAAAGGCCCTGGAGCCCTTCTCTTGAGTGAAGCCTAGTTATGTTATAAAGCCACCAGCAACAAATCACACCTCCTGCAGCAAAGCCTTACTTTATGCAAAAAATCCCACACTTCTATCAAACTTTATAAATGGGGAAACAGCTAACAATCTTCTTTGGAGTTCTGTCGTCAAATTCAAAGGGTGCTTTTAGTTTCTTTCATTTTATTTTCATATTCTGGCCCTACTCAACTCTGTTAGGTTTTGACCTAACACAGGAAAGTAAGATTTCTTCCTTCAGGAGTTCAGGTTCCGAATTTCTTGTCCAAACCATACTGTTGTCAGATGGAAGATTCAGCAGGCTATGGGTCAGATCCAAAACCATCAACAAACACAAAGTCTGACTTGAGAGAGAATAAAAATACACTTGCAATATAAAGAAGAGAAAGGAGGTACATGCAATTTTAGACCTTTGACTGCTCTGCTACAGATACCTTGAGTAAACTTGGGAAAGTCAGTTCACCTCTGTGCCTGCAGTGCCCCTCTGACAGTGAGAGTGGTCACTCTGTTCAGTAATTCTGCTGTTTCTATCAGATTACAGTAGACTTCATGGGGAAAGTTTCTGATTACAGGACTGCTTACTGCTTCATGTAAGATGGTACCTGCCCCTCTGGACACTGCGGATATTGCTAGTGTATAGTACTTCTGCTGCTTGAAATGCTTGATCCAAATATCAGAATTTGAGTGGGGCTCAGCCTCATGTACCACGTCCTTACTCACAGCAATGTCCCTTGACAAGTTAGCCTGGCAGAATGATGCAATTCTTCAGCCTACGGACTGTGTCTTGCAAGGCCTAGACCTCTGCGGTGGCTTTTGAACATAATTAGACAACAGAACTGAAGATGCGAACACTCGCAGATCCCTGGTAGGAACTGCATAGAGTTGCACATCACCTCATGAAGAAAGCCTGGAACAAACTCAAACCTCCAGATTTCTATGGTGATATATCAGTGTGGTGTCTCTACAGTGTTCCTGGCTGCACATCCTTTATTTCCTCAGAAATATAATCAGAAATTCCTTTAGATTTATTTGGCTTGGACTTTAAGCTTTCCCTTAGGCAGATCTGTTTTCAGAGAATTCACATCTTTCTTGAGAGCTCAATGCCATCACCACTTGAAGTGGAAAACTCATAGTCTAGACTACAGATGTACAAAAACCCAGGCTGCTTTTTCATCCATAGAACTTGTCATTTTTGAACACCTTTCTGAAACGATTGTCCGTCACAGTCCAGAACCTAAAGCACAGCTTGTCCTGACTCCCTGCTTATTTTCCCCCTCCAGAGACAGATCTATCATGTCAGACACTAAGACTCAAGGGTCCTTATCATTAGGACAGTATATTTACATAGGCAGTATATTCACAAACAGAAAAGCTAAACATTTGTCTTAATGCGTGCCCTTGCCTATTTAGACAGCAGGATTAGGCAGGAGAGGCACACAACTCTATAGTCAGCAGCATGCAGGAGTGTCATGGCTAGTGTTGAGCCTGCTTTTGGATTCCTTGGCTGAAATGAATAAATGCCCAGCAAGATTGAACCAGGGCTTTGGCATGAAAGCAGAATGAAGCTCAACAGCTGAATGTATGGCCAGATGACTCAGTGCCATTGGAAAGCTGACATAAGACCTATGGGTGAGGAGACCACTCTGGGCATTCAGTTATTTCTTATTAAGACAATGGCAAAGAGGGTCTTTACCGCAACCATAGCAAAAGCTACAAGACTGTAGGGCCAGATCTACTGTGGAAAAGCCCTCTGTCCAAACTATGAGTGAGAAAAACAGTGTTTTAGCTTTGAGTTCCTGCTCCTCAAGCAAATTTGTTGTTTTTTCATTCAGAATGGCAATGTACTCACATCAAGCATGTGTAACTGTTTGGTTCACTATGGGAAACATCGATTTTTATTGTGGAGAGTATTTAAACACTGCACCCAGAGTTTTCTACGGAATTGTCTTTGGAAAGGATCCAAACTGGAAAGTCTAACTATACAGCAAAGAAAAATTCTGGACTGTTACTAATCATGCCATGAAAAAAATAAAAGCCAAAAGCTTACAGGCTCAGGTAAAGACAAGGAGATGACAAGAGCAGGTTTGAACGTTGTTTGGGACAAATGACATGACAAAATTAACACCATTTTACCGCAAGGCCATTCAGCAATCCTGCTAACGTTACTTCCAACAGATTAGCTAGTATTAGGAATATTTCCCCAAACTGTTCAATGACTGCCACAAAGTCACTGTAGATGTACCCTACCATATCCATCATTAGGCTCTTCCCTCCAACTTCAATAAAAATTTGAAGTGAGCAAACGGTAATGATTAAACCAATAAAATATATTAAGGAATTCTCAGGAAAATCTGCCTTAAATTTTGAATACAATCTATTCCAGTGACTTGCCTTTACCTGTCTCTCATCTAAACTTCCACATATACTTAGTATAAATTAGATGATATAAATACATTTAAAAGGATATAAAAATAACATAGAGAAGAAAAAAAACCAAACACCACAAAAACAAAGAATAAAACCTTCAGGTTATGAAATGTGACATTTTTGATTGTGAAGATACTGGCAAGTCAAGTGACTAGATAGATGATGCGATGAAAGTCAAATAGGAGGTGAGAATTTATATGATTTGAATGCATTGAGAGCATTGTGAAACTGAAGCACTGTGAGATACAGTACTGGGATAGGCTGATTTCTTTCTGAATTTGCCATTTGGAATTTCACATTCTTAAATATGAATGTCTTGAATTTCACATTCCAGGGACCAACTAGGGCAAAGCTCCCTTTATAGTCAGTGAAAAATATGTCTTTCAAAAAGTGATTTACATTGAAGATGGAAGGAGTCTTCCTCTGAAGGAGTCTTCCTGCCTTCATTGACTAAAGTGAAAGCCTGATAATTACTTTCCTCACTTGGATACATAAAATTACCTAAAGTCACTAATGTGGGATAGTGTGACCACAGTACTGACGACCATAGGCTGAGAGCCGGAAAAGTATGAGACAAAAAACCAAAAGTAGGTGAGCATTTTACAGAGTCCTTTATAATTGAACACCCTGAAACCTCTGCATTTACAATAATGTACTCAATCAACTACAGAACCTTCACTGTAAACTGTCCAACATTTTCATATTTAATGTACACATAGGAAAAAAAAAAAAAAAAGAAAAAGGAAGCCTATTTTATCCCATCAGAAAGTTTCCAAAATCACAAAGTTATTATTTGCTACTCTTAGAGATATTTAAACATTTGAATCAAAGCACTCTGAAGTCAGGAGCTTTGGATTAGACATAGGAACTCTGCTCCAATTAACTCTGCAGGCTTCCCACTTCCAAGCCAGTGGGTTACTGACAGTGTCTTCTGCAATGAGTCTCTCTGGCAACTAGGATGATTTCCAGAGTTTGCTTCAGAGACTGTGCAGCTGTTTTTCCATAATCCAGTTTTTAAAGCTCTATCTTGACACTGCAATTTCTTTTTCATTTTCGCTGAGGCTCAGTAAAATTCAGTCACACCTCTTTATATACAAGCATAACTTAAATATTTCTGCTTCATCTGTAAATCATGATTTCCCCCCTCAAAAAAACACCAATTATATCACTGAAACACACCCATGAGGGACAAAAATATACAAAACTTCCTATACTTATGCCGGTACCCTTGCCAATAAGGAAAGTTGGACCAAGACACCTGACAAAGCCTGATGTTACATCTCTTAATTCATCACAGTTAGAAGTAGATACTATATGGAACTGGCCTGTCTCCAACACATCAACCTTCAAAATGAAATCATCTTGATGAGCATCTGCTTTTCTACATAATTTGAAAACATTTAAATGGCACATAATATTCAAATATCAAATTTGGAAGTCCAAGAGGAGCTGGCTTCTGAAAGACCCACTGCTGCAAAGATACTCAATTGGCAAAAAAGGGCCAAAGTTTTTCTAGAGATGACATTTTCAAAGTGGTTTTAATCATTATCATTGAGAAATTAAAAATAAAATAAAATAAAATAAAATAAAATCAGAAAAAAACATTACCCATGGTAAGCCTTGCGGCCAGGCAATATTATGATGACAAAGAAAGTATGTAAGCATGTAATATACGGTAAGTTAAATCTCGTCTGGAATGAGTTGCCTCCAGAACTGGAAGCAGGATAGCTGCACGAGCATGGCTCTGAGCCCAGACTAATTAGTCCTGCTGAGAACATGTTAACATGGCTATTTTGCTTCCGGGACCCAAGCTAATACGGCTGAATGGTAAAGCATTATGCTATGCGAACAACTCAAATGTTTTTGGAGATAGATCAATTATCTACACAGTGATGCATTACACAATATAGAAATACAAAGAATGTTAATGACCCAGTTATCCCTAGTCACAGTAAAGGCATGGCTAGACTATTTCCAAGACAAGAAAAACACCTCCTAAGTCTTACACACAACCAGCCCCCCACAACAGAGCCCACCAGAGACCCCAGACTCAGAGTCACGGAGGAATAGCTCCCTCCTGCCATTCAGGGAATACAAATTGCCTTAAAGCACCAGACGGGAGGCAAGGTCACAGCCTTGAGCTCTGCTCATGTTCATGGGTTTGGAAATAAATCACATTAACCAAAGGTGGAATGCAGGGTGTGTCCTGGGCTCTCGACTCAGGAGCTCTTAAAATGATTACATTCCAGTGTGTTTAGAAAGTACAGTTTAACCAAAGGGGTTGTGCCTAATTGCTACATTCTCGTCCCCAGGTACAGCGTGGTATATTTGAGGGTGGAATGGCACTCCAAAAAAAAAAAAAGACAAAGAGCTCACTTGTTCACACCAGAACAAAGACCGCTTCTGGATACTGAACACTTTGGGAAACATGGGAAGGGGTCGAAGCCTGATTTCTTGGCATTGAGGTCTTGGAAATCAGTCTCTAAGTCTGCATGCCGTAACTTCTGCAATACATCACCAAAACCATTAAAGAGAAGCTTGTAACACAGCAAATGCAAACCACTGTAATAATAAACAGGATTTTCATAGTGTAGCAGAGAGACTACTGCTTTTGGCTAATTTCCACTCCATTCCAATAGAATGAGGTTGTAACTATGAAAAAATGTGTTTCTATATAGAAAACAAACAAACAAAACCCCAACAATCTTCCTCCCTCTCCAAAACTTTTCTGTGGGCTCCTGTAAGTTAGGATTTTCATTTCTCACTTGATCTGCGTGGGGAAAATACGAGGGAAACCTAGGTCTTTTCTAGGGCTATATTTATGCATATGTGAAATTGTCCTTAAATAGGACTGCAGTTCTGTCATCATTTTGTGGTGGCTATATATGCAAAAATATAGTTGACTTCTTACTTGACTGCAGAGGGCACAACGCATGGATGCTGCAATTTTTTTTCAAAATGTGGCTTAGTGCCTAATGACTGTGTCAAGTCTTTAGCTGATACAAACTGGTTCAGCAGTGTGGGATTGAAGGAAATGTAGCTGTGAAAGTTTATGCCTGTCTTTCTAGAAGTGGAAACATACTCTTAAGAAGTTATGTTTATATGATCATGTAATATCTAGCTGACTAATCTTTAATAGTAATTTTTTTCTTTTTACTTATGACCTTACTTGAAAAGAAAGCAAATAACCTAATAGATTATACTTTATGGAAGTAGGAACATACCATAAGTAGTATCAGGTATTATGGATATGCCAATGATACCTTTTCTGCCTCCCTCAAACCAAAACCAGGAAATGGTATTTGCCATGATAAAATACACAACTGGTTCTGAAAGTGACTGTTGAAAACAGTTCCTCCCAATTCATACTGATATCCCCTGGTGATGTATAGAATGCAGATGACGTAAATCTAAATTAGTGCTCTTTAGGGCTACAGTGGCAGTGTTATTATAACACATGCTTCTAGATGGTAAGTATGGTCTTATGAACAGGACAACTGACAGCTGTTTGACACTGAGCAAAGAGCTGCCAGCAGGAGTATTGTAATCTTCTGGGTCTGAAAGTAGATGGGAAAAGGGAACGCTTTCCAGAGGAGATTTTCCCTAAGGGGGAGGATCAGTGAGAGACCATATTGTCGAGCCATTGAAAATTAGCCAAAGAATAGGCTGCATTGACTAAGGTCCTTATTAAAAACAAAGCCTATTCTAATTTCAGCATGTGTCTCTGGCAGTAACACACAGGAGCCCTAAGGCACAGTGAGGTAGAGAGCAATTGAGTTCTAGCAGAAAAGAACTGGGTTTACACCAAGCAAATTATTGCAAAAGTCGCTGAGCTCCTCCCGTCCAATATTATTCTCTGTTTGCTAAGGAAAGGAGGGAAAGGCTTAACTTCATGAAGTTCAGGTCACATTAATGGGACAGTGCAAATAGACAAAGACATTGATCTCATACCAGAGAGAATTTAGCATAGCAGATGTTTCATGGCAAAGCACAGATCCAGAGGTTCTCAGTCTGTAAACGGAGGAGTCTATTTGCATCTTTTCATTTATATTAGATAATAATAATTTAATTTTATTTATAATAATTTGCATTATAATATTTTTATTTGGAAATAATCAGGACAAATATACCAAAAAACAGGAATCTGAATTTTTAAGAGAATTCTGCATCCACTGGGAAGTGCTCTATAAATAAAGAAGACAGTTCAAAACTAACATTAATAATAATCAATTTACTTATCAGTTTCCATTGTTTTGCTTTGACTATTAAAAACAAAAATCAAGACATTTTTTCCCTTAACATGATTATTCTACAAATTCAGTCTCATTTGAGGTACAATTATGTATAGTCATTAGGATTTCCTTACAATACTTTTGCTTTCCTTACGATATCTTATCTGCTTTTTTCTCTAGGTAAAGCATGCTGGAGAACTCTAGCTAATATATCTTAGTTTACTAGAACCTCTCATGTGCTTTGGCTTGAAAATGTTGTCTACCAATTTCTCCTAATGCATTAAGTGCTTTCTCATAATCAGCAAATGCCATGCCTAGCAGCAAATCATATATGTTTGCATTTCCATTCTGCCATTAATCAAACTGCTGTGAAATACCCAACTAAAGATTATCCATCCTTTCGTCTAACTAAAAACCTACTAGAGAACTGATTTATGAATGAATTTTTGTTTTCTTAACATTTTAGGTCAAGGATAGAAGTGTGAAAAGGCTGTGGTCACTGAAAGCTCGATCGTCAGGAGTTTGCTGGACTGCAGAACAGTCATAGATTTACATATCCATACATGTGTCCATTCTTTGTTTTTCAGTGTGTGTCCATTAGCTGAATGGATGCTCTTCTAGATATATTTTACTGCAAAACACTAACTCTTTTGTTTGTTTACTAACTTTCAAGCTTCTAAAGAAGATAATTTTCACTGCCAGCAGAGTAATGTTGTTCAGAAAATGCAAGTAAATGAAGATAGCTGAACAAAATATCACAGAAATGTGACTTGTGTGATTGCTCTGATGGTGTTGCTGATATCTAGTTCATCACATGAGATAAAAAATTTGCTCAAAGCTTAAATTTACCTATATGAAGACAAATTTAAAGTCACATTTTCCTGACTTTCACCAGTGATTCCTGGGTACCTGGATTCACTGAAGGTTTAAGGACCGGATGGGAGCACCTACACTGCTTCTGTTCCTACAGTATTATGGGACAAAAGAGTGGATAGAGAGTATGCCTCAATAGACCCTTCTACTGCAGTGGGAAGAGCTCTGCAAAAACAGCAGGCTGTTAAACAGCAAACTTTATACTGACTGCTGTCTTCATATGCAGGAATTGGTTTATCCCCTAATGACCATTTGAAGAGTCCTCTGCCCTTGACAGAGATGCTTCTTCAAAAAGAGTGCAGCTCATGAAAATCTGAGTTTACATTATGAATACCATAAGTACATATCTTTCCTTGGACAAACCAAGAATAATGAAAGAGAAAGCGAGGGGAGTAACCATTTAAAGGAGGTTAAGCACCAACCACGTGAAAACTTTTACATTGGAGCAGACCCAGGGCCTGGTTCCTTTTGGTCAACAGGTCAAGAACAGCGCTTCTTGCCAAGGGAGGAAACCTCTGGGCAGATGTGGGTGTAGCTCAGAAACTGTATACATATTAGCCTCCCCTCACCCCTACTGATTATCAGCAATATGCAGAAACAAATGACTGACCCCAGCTCTCAATAATGCCCAGGAATGAGGTACTGAGCTAGGTTGAAGGGATGGGTTTGTATATCCCTCCATTCAGTGGGCACTTTCCACAAAAACCCAAATGCCTTGCAGTTGCGTACACTTTGACATGTCAATCTTCACTGAAAGCTTATGAAACAAAGCAGGTCACTGTTGCATATCTGGAGGTCAATACATTACCATTCAGACACAGGATTATCACTTATAAGCATATTGGCTTTTCTAGAAGTGGGACACAGAACATATCAACTCTATTTTTCAGACAAGTAAACTTCAGACAGAATTAGTAATCTGTGTTCAGAAAAAATACTACAGTGGCTCATGGGATAACAACACTATTTCCTTCTGATCTGAAGGGAAAACCAGATTTTCACAGAAACAAACAAACATTTTCTTTTTTTTTCTTTCTATTTAAAAAAAATAAAATAAAAAGTCAGAGTCCTCACCTTACAAACTCTCCCAACTCGGGAAAGGATTGTCTTGTCAGACGTGCCACTATCTTGTGATATTTCTCGGAAAAAGAAGTAGATTTTGTCATCATCTGGGTTATAGGTATCTGGGATGGGAAAAGTTCCAACGAATTTCGCTCCTAGAAGTTCCCAAAAAAAAAGGTTTTAAAATATATAGAAAAATCTTAATACTTGATACTAAATTTCTCTTTCATTTATTTTGTATCTTCCAGTGAATTAAAAACATCACTATATAGACAACGCATAGTGTCAGGTTTCTTATTAACTCTGAGCAAAAACCACCCTTGATTCTGATGTATTTACTCTTAGTGTGATATTTTTGCATATATATCTTACTACCACATGCATAAGTATGCAGCACTGGCTATCACTCTCTGTTTGAAAGTAGGATGACTTCCAGTACAAAATATTGCCTACAAAACTCTGTCTTACAGAGCTCTTGCTACCAAGCTAAATAGATTTTCCAAATTTAAATTAATTTAGTTACACATTGCAGCAGTTATGAGTGCAGAAATACACTACTGTTTACTAGAGAGATCTTGCAAAAAAAAAAAAAAAATCAGTGTAAATGACAGCTTTCCCAAATTTCCCATATATCTGTGCTATAACAATCTTACTGACTGTATCTACCAAATCCAATATGGTGCCATGCTGGAATGCTCCAGTCAGCACACTAAACTCCACAACTGACTGGACATTCTTAAGGACACTATTCCTTGTTGTGCATGAAAACAGATTAGCTATATCAATGTAAGAGTCTGTTTGGGTTGTTTACATCCATTTTTGCTAAGAGTACAACAGCATGCCTTACCTTGACATGCTGTCATTTACATTACTTCTGATCTCTTCCAAAGCAACCTTGGCTGTCTCTGCCTGCATCCTGTAGGCATGCTAATTGGGCCAACAACTGAATACATGTCCTACACTGTCCTCCTTGGCTTTCTTGTTCATGATCTCCGGTTCTGCTCTACGGGCTCACCAGTTGAGGATTACTTTGGGGTTTTTTTGTTGTTTGTTTTTTTTTTTTTGGGGGGGGGGTGGGTGGTTCGTTGGTTGGTTTTCTTTTTAATTTTGCACTTAAATCAGATTTTAAATGAGTTCTAGGGGTCCCTGACTACAGCAGAGCAGGCAACAATACTGTCTTGCACAAGTGAACCAGATGCTCAGGGAAGCGATTTTTAAGACATTCCCCGACGTGCTACAATAGATGAGCTCTTCTGAGGGCACTTGGATCAATGATGTTTTTCTTTAAATAGAAGTGGCTGTACAAATACGGTGCAAAGAGACCCTTGACTCTAAAATACATTCTTTCAGCAATAAAATACACAGTCTTTGTTCCCTAGAAGTAGGCAGGTTGCAGCAAAAAGCAGTGAGGAGGATGGGGTAAGGTGGCAGAGCAAACAGAGCACGCTGGCGATATGTGGGGAATACTATTATCAGCTTTTAATGTATCGTCATGCCTTTGTGTCCTCTTTGTATTGATTGTTACTTTATATTAGCCTTCAGGATTTTCCACCATGAACTCTACAGCACACACAGGACGAAAAGAGGGTCCTTGATTCAAAAGTTCACAGTCGAAGGCTTGAGACAAAATGGTATGTGTGTAAGTGCTGAATGTGCACCTTCATGACAGAAGAGTAAATTTATGGATCGAAATAGCCACAGTGTTGCTTCCATTTTAAACCTTTCTGACACTGGAGAATGGTGTCAGCAGAAAAACGAAATGATGCAGGCATCAAGCCCTATAAATTTAAGTTAGAATTTCCAAATGAGCCTAAAGAAAATATTCAATTACCCTTCAGGGCCTACAAGGCTACTTTGAAGATTAGATCTCTAAGCATGAATAAATACATAAATACACTTCCAGTATGGTTTCTAAAATATGTAATTAGCTGAATAGCCATTTAATAGGAAAACCTGTGAAATACTTTTATAGTATTCTTTTGAATTTCACATTAATTTTTTTTTTAAATCTACATTTACAGAAGAAAACTCTGAATATATGTTTTTTTTAAATTAAATTTCATTGCTTTACTTGGCAAGCCAAATACAAAAACAAATGTCTCAATACCAGTTCCTGGAACAGATTTAGAAGAATCTCTAACAAATTAAAGGAATACAAATATTTAACAATTTTCAATCACAATTGAAAACACTGAAGTTGAAAGTTAAATCCAAACAAAAATACACTGTAAAAGATATGAAGACAAAGAGACTGAAAACAATTTAATGAAAGAGATTGTGATTTGAAAAGCACATTATGTTCTGCAAGTGAGATCTTTGTCTCATCTTTAGTAATCCATCCATACAACATTAAAACGTGTGCTTAAACCAGCTGTGAATTACGTTTTTGGATTCTTTGCATGGGAAAAAATTATATGATGATGATTTTGAACCACTGTTTGTTTTCCTATACACACAGTCGACCCCCCCCTAATTGCTTCAATAGAAGGTTTTCCCACATATTAATTTCATAGCTAAATTGTTTGCAACCAAACAGGGGATGAAAGGTGTCATGAGCTCTGTCTATAGATGGGACAATAAATTCAGGTGTTGCTCATGCTTTTTTAAACATGCTCTTGTGGCCTAGTGGGAAGAGCTGCTACACCTAGCCCTTCGCTGTTGGGTTTGCTGGTGTGGTCATGTATTCTGTTGGTTACCTGCTGGCCCTCATGCCCTTGTAACACCAGCAGTAGTTTTAGACAGAGAAACCGTGCATCACTTACTAGGATCTACAGAGAAGCAAGACTCATTAAGCCTTGAAAAGAGGACAGCAAACGAGTAGTAAATCCCAGAACATGAAGAAATGAAAAAGCAACTCAAAAGAGTGGAAAGCATCCACTCTTTGCAATTGGGCTGCCAGAAATATATGGCATGATAAAATGCAAAGGACCGTGCTCACTTCATTTACCTTTAACCATCTAAGAGTCAAGCTCCTAACCTGTATCATCCAGGTCCTCTCTCAGGAAAGGACACAAGAAGAAAGTGACAATGAATAATCCTATTTTAAAACAGATTCCTACAATAGGTGGGGTGAGTCACCCTCTGGAAGTGTCACCTCTTTCCATAAATTGCAGGCAGAGACAAGTGAAATGACTGAGCTCAGACAGGATACTAACTTTTCCCTTTTAGAGCTAAGTGAGCTGAATCTCATCCAAAGTTCACAGGATATAAAGAAGTCATTGCCTGCAAGTCCTTGCCCTGGCAAAGATGACTAAATTGCAAGAAGAATTAAAAAAAAAGGAAAAAAAAAAAAGAATTCAGTACAGGGAAGCACTCATTCCAACTATGCCTTTAGCTTCCTATAATGGAGGGAGGAATGCGCAGCTGTTTAGTGCATGTCTGTATGTAGGGCTCGGGTATCCCACCACGGGATGCTCTCCTCTGCCCGCTGGGCTGGAGCGGGGCAGACTCAGTTCCAGTGGGCGGCTTTGCCATCCGGAGAGGGGCCACCAGCCCCACGCGCCTCATCCCCGGCCACAGCCACGGGTAAGGCAGCTCTGGTCAGCGGCTGCAGGAGCGTCTCATTCTTCAGCTCTGCAGGAGAAGGGCTGATGTCTCAGCAGAGGCAGCATCCCCTCTGTCTTCACTGCCGCCATGTGCAGGAGTATGAGCCTGTGTGAGTGTGAGTCATGGGAAAGATTAGCTGCCTTCCTCCCTTTCTCCTTTGTGGAGCTGCTATTCAGTCACTGAGATTAAGAAATGTCTTAATTAGTCAAGATAGAGATGCTCTGCAAGGAACTGGAAGGTATCCTACGCATTTTTCCCTTATGCTTTGTCTTTTCCTCCCCCCAGGAAAGGATAATCCTGTTTCCAGAAACATGAGAGTGAACTTAAATATTAAAGTGCATTATAGCAAAACTTCCTCAGTCCTATGGAAAAAAAAAAAAAAAAGCAGCAAGTTATACATTTTATGCTTATCCTAAGCAACATATGAGTCATGGCTGGAAATAATTTATTTCTAATTGTACAATTACTCAAGTATGTACAACTTTTCCTGGAGGTGTAACACAGGTTTGGTAAATGGGTGGTAGATTTAGGGAAGAGGGGATTTAGATGAGATGGGGGCTTTAGACCTCAAATCCACCAAATATACTCTTTATATCAGTATCAGCTGAAAGCACAAATGTATGCAATTGGTAATGCTGCACAATAAACTGGAAATATATTGGCTACACTATGGCTTATTGCAGAAATGATCCCATCATTTAGAGTGGCACTCAAAATTTTTCTCCAACATTAAAAGGACCTTTTCAAAATATTAAAAGCACCTAGTTTATATCTATGCCTCTTAGTATAACAGTGCATGGATTGTGTATGTGAAGTCTTAAACAGAGTGTGGCTGTAGTTTTTTATATGGCTGGAAACAAGGTAAACCTGAAGAATATATGGGGTCTTCAGTGTTTATACAGTGTAGGGTAATTTTCACGTCGCAGTCTAGGACACTAAAGTTGTTTGTTAAACCCAGACATATTAATATATTATTCTCCTTAGAAAACTTTCACAAATACAGATGCTTTAAGTGAAAACAGAGTAAAATATGAATCAATCTAAAAGAAAGAAGAAAGGCAGACAACCCCCAGCCAGCCTCTAAACTAAAACACATAAACAGTTCTCAAACCTTTAGTTTATTCGGTGTTCTTGTCCTGTTCCCTTGTCTCAAACTGCTCATGAAGAAACATTAAGAGCATAAAGAAATATTTGGAACTGGTTATTTAAGCTATAAGTTCTTTTGGCCTGGGAGCTGATCCCTGTAATCCTCATCAAGGTGGATCTATACTAATGATAACACCAGATGCTCCTCAGGACCAAACTACAGTAAATCATTCTTTTTAGGATATTATAGCATCCTGTAGGAAAGCTACCCCTTAGGAAATCAGCAACCCCAACCATCTTTCCATGCTGAGCATCTGCAGGCTGCCAGTAATAAAATTGGATATTTAGTTCCACGGTTAATTACAGATAGAGAACTGCCTGCTGGAAGGACCTGTCCTGGTCCCATTCCTGGTCTACATTGCACAAGGGATGTTTACAAATGAGAGACAGGAGGTAGGAGATGTGGGACAAGAAAGGTTTGGAGCACAGGAGATGAAAGTGGGATAGGTCAGCACAGTCAGATGTGAGGTGTTTCTATCTGTGCGAAGGACTGCTCCTATTTGGAAAGGTAAAATTACTTTTAGTGGCTTCTCCTTTCCTCCACATCTCACAGTGGAAATCCTGAGGTTATGTAGTTTCATCTAGACAGAAATGTAAGGCAACAGCTTAGAAGGGAGAGAAAGCAGAGGGAAAAAAAATAAAAAACAGCATTTCTTCTTGTTGAGGTCTCAAAGAGTTAAGAGGCAAAATTATCCCTTTCAGAAGTTGTCTGCTGGGAAGACAACTTAACCCTGTGGTCAGCAGGCCCTGGCTTTACAATACAGCCATAATAGTTACACAGGCATCCTGAATCAGGGCCAGTGTTGCCACATCTTTAAGGACAGTTGATGGCTAAAAGGGGGATGCTTTAATTGAGCAGAGTTAGCTTGTGAGCGAAGTTTTCCATGTTACTCTGTGTGTGGCTTGAGACTGGCTGGGTGTAAATGCAGCCAGTTTTTTAGAGGGTTTACTAGTTCAGAATGTTTTTTAACAGGCAAGAAAAAGCAGTGTTTTGCTTGGGAAGCTATTTTAGGGTGCCCTTAGTGGTTTTAAAATGATCCTCACAGCAACAAATGGTATTTTTCCCCCTCAAAAAAGTAAAAGAAAAAAAAGAAAGACCTCCTACCTAAAAACATGGAATTTCTAGTCTGTCATTTCAACATGCTGTAGGGAACAGCTTTTAACAAGTGATCGGAAAAAAGGGTTTAAAAAAAAAATTATTCCTACAAGACTGGAAATAGAAGCATTTAAGTCATGATATTATTCCAATTACATGACTATATACAGATACACGGATCAAAGACGGAAAGAATGATTAGGTCTTATACTCCTTCTCTTTGCTTAATTAGCACTTTCACCTCTGTGACTTTTCTCAAGTGCATTTTTATTCCATTGAGCTTTTTTAAGAAAGCCTACGTAATCCAAAGATACCATGATACAATATCTATATTTATAGTTACTGGACATATATTTATATAAGAAAGGGACTATTAACTTCAGAGAGGTGGGGACAATGCATATGACAACAGCATATGTTTGGGATCTTACCAGTAAGCCAGTAATGTTCAGAAATGTCAGTTCTGATGTAATGGTGGTCGTGAGAAGGGCCCAGAGAACGTGTTAGAGCAGTGTCTTTGCCAAGGAAATCAGAAGCTGTTCCAGCATAAAGATACTCATCTGCAAATGAAAAAAAAATAAAAATAGGGTTTCTACAGCTGTGGGATAAACAAAATTAAAGCAGTTTGTGTTTTTTCGGGTGAGCAACACCTGTGTTTAATTGGGCTATGAACAACTTTAATGTTTTAAATCATTATTGGCTTATATTTTAATGGGATTTGAGGTTCTGTGAAGTTACTTACATTTAAATGAGGGTAATATTTGTAATCGTATGCCTGAGAAGTAAAGAAGTCCGAGTCTAATTTTCAGATCTTTTAGGCACTCAGAAAAGTAAATTCCCCAGGTTGTAATGGATGCTGGGCCCTTACGGGCAGAAAGGTGTATTTGATCTGAGCACCCTGCCCCATGAGTGCTGACCATGGACCTAGGGGCCATGGCAAGGACACCATCATCTGTCCATTTAAGCTCTTGTGTCGCAGGCTTGCCACGGCCCTGATGGCTTTGCAGCTCCTGGGCTTGAGCTAGTAAACATGATGGATGCTTCACTACGGGAACTTTGCAGCTTGGCCCCTTCCTGGTGCAGGGATCTCCATCCAACACTTCATTCACGAAGAGGAATTTAGTCACTATGGGAATTCTTCTCAACTATGCAACATGTTAATAGTAGGAATATGGCTACAGACCCAAATCGTGATCATTTTAACCTAGTGAATGGTACCACTAAAATAAATGAGACATCTTGCTTGAATAAGGCAGCCAGAAATTCTCTCACATGGAAACTATATCTATAACACAGTCCAGTGTGCTTGCTTCAACTGCAGTTACTATTTAGTCTTCTGCCAGCTTCGTGGGCAGTGCAAAATTTCACAGCCTTAAGAATCACACAATATTTTCTGTTTTTATTCAGATCTAAATTAAAAAAAAAAAAAAAAAACCAACACAGAAACTATATCACTGTGACTTATTTTTTTTACCACATAGTGCATTTTATAATTTTATTATTTTTTTTCTGTAAAATAATAAGATAGCTTTATTGTTTGGAGGAGTTTGTTTTTTATTTAATGATTTGCAACAATAATCACTGGGGTGTGTAAAAAGAGAAAAAGTTCATATTCACAAACAAAAATCATATATAAAAGCTGTATGATACATAAAAATCCACTTCCAGGAGTTTCTTCTCCAGGTTTTCTAACATTCTGGGTGGAAACATTTCACAAGAACTTTCAGAGAGAAGCCCTTTGTTGAGAGTGAATGCAGAATAAATACCATTCAACATAGATGTTTGGGTTTTCATTTTAAAACATGTAAATGCACTTAAGAAAATAAGATCAAGGCAGGGGAGGAGGGGGGAGGGAAACACACAACCACAACCCATGATCCTCAAGCACTTTATTTGGCCAAAAAAAAAGATCTATCAGCTTTCTTTTTATCTCATTATTATTGTTACTTATGTATTATTTCCATGACAGTATTGGAAAGCACATCTTTCAGACAGCATGTCGCCTTTGTAAAGAAACAATAGTGCTTTCTGAAAAGCATTTGTCATAATGAGGAATGAGCACGGTAATTGGTGTTTGCTAACTGACAGGCACACAGTGATCGATAAATCTGAAGAGCTAACAGAAATTCTCCATCCTTGCTTAGGCTGTGCTGACAAGGCATTTTCAGCACTTCTCTCAGCTTTTGGTGTCTCTCATTCCAAGTTCCAGTTATGTCCAGAACAGTTTTAGTAAGCGGTAGTTCGTGAGAGAACATGTATGATGAACAAGTGACTTTTCAGTCAAAGATATTAGCTTTTCAAATGTATCTGTGAGATGCCATGTAGAATTCAAAGAGAAATTACACATTTCTAAAATAAATTAAAATCACATAGTTGTATTAACATACATACATGAATGAAAATATAATGAAATATTTATTTCATATATGTATAACTGATTTCAAAGTGATTTCTGAAGGATATGAATAGTCTTCATTGCCAGATAAATAAAACTAGGCAGAGAGAAGTGACATTGTTACTCCTCTCATCAGTAGCAGAAATGGAACTGTATCCCAGTGCAGTGTCTTATCTGTGAGCTATATTGCACTCCTATTACTTCTGGAAATAAAGTAATCACCAAAAGATAGGCCATGAACGTGCAGGTCAGGCCTGCAACTCTTTACAATGCTTCTTGTACTTCATTGTGAAACACTTGACACCAGGCAGAGTCAGAGGAGGGATATTAGAATACCCTGACCATTAATTTTATCTAGCTTGAAAATTCTCATGTACTGAAGTTCATGTTTTAGTTAGCTAAACCACAGAAGCTTCTTCATTTCACAAGATTTAATAGAGCAGTCAAAGCACTAGAGCGTTGCTGAAATTAGCCAACACTATAATAAATCATGGAGTTCTATTGCATTAAAAAAAAAAAAGAAAAAAAATTAAAGTTTCTAGAATCCCATTTTAAAAATAGACTTCACGGTCTAATATTAAACAGTACTAGGGGTCCCTGAGAAGAATAAGAGCTGGCTTTAATCTATTGTTTTTAATAAAGGAAGTCCTGCCCCATCTGTTGGGTCAGAATCACAAATCATCTATCTTATTATCTGAGAATAAAGACCGAACATTAGTCATATTCTTTTTATAACACAGAGTGACCGATACTTCAAAGCATTGTCACCACTGCTTTTTGGCTGTAAATGAAAACGTCATGGTGCTTCACTCTTATCTTGTATTCATATGCTTGACGGACAAGTTAAATGAAAATTGTGCAAAGCGATGAACCAAACCATGACAAAAGTAGCTCTTATAGTGATTTGAAATCCAGAGGTCAAGCTGACATTCCTCAGCACCAAATGTCAGACCACACAGCGCTGCGATGCACGCAGCAGGCAGATTGCACTATCTTGTTCAGAGGCTTCCAGCTTCAGAAGTGGCTACTCGAGTAAATAGAAACCTCAAAAATGTATTTATGGAAATAGTGGATGTCAGCAGACTTCAAAGGGCAGAACATATTGATAATTGCAGAAAGAGGCCCAGAAGCACTTCAAACATTATTCATCTGGGGTTTTTTTTTGTTGTCTTCTTAAAGGAGAAATGACTGGGTGAGGATGAAACCACCTTCCTGCTCAACTGGCAGAGGCTTCACAGCTGCTCAGATGTCTCTGTGTTCCTGCATTTCCAGCTCTTTGGTGTCTACAGACTGAAGGGTCCCTCAACTCCAAGAGCACAAACCAACACTGGAAACACCAGAGGAGCTTCAGCGATGGCATCTGCTGAGCCTCTGATCCCAGACTTCATATTACAAAGCCACTACATGTCTGAGAGGAGCACCTGGGTCTGATGGTTTCTTACCTGCCATCACTGAAGCAAACGGCAGCTGAGGATCAAAAGGGCATTTCAACCTGCCAGACTCCAAGTTCTGAGTATCCAGCCGGAATACCGTTTCCTGAGAATAAACACATACTCATTATCCTGGTGTGGCTGCAAAATAAAACCCACTTAGACAAACTGTTTTGCTAATGTGAAGGTGTGTTCATCTCAGCAGCAGCTGTCATCTCAGCATTGGTGTTTACAGTCTGTGCATCTGTTTAATATAGGGTCTTTTTTAACTCATTGTTTTAATGTATCCTGTTCACTCTCTATAATTGTGAAACACAAATTTTAAAAGAATACAATTATTTTCAGGAAAAAAAAGATGCATTGTTCATTTCTACTCAAATTAAAAGCTGGATTCTACTTAAAAGGCACTGGCTTCTATTTGGGAAAGTGCTGATAGACTATGTTGCAACAGGAGACTCAGAAGGGATTCTGGCTGACTCCTCAATTTCTCCAGGGACTGCTGAATAATGTTCGCGGCAGACACAGTTCAGCCCCTTTTAAATGAAAGCAGCATATGCTCTCTCTTGTTATTTTTAACAAGGCTAATGATACAAGAGATATCAGAATAGATCCCTCCTTGCAGTTCCCAAATACAGTGTGATTAATTCCTGGGTCACAGAACAAGGGCAGAGAGGAAGATAAAGGAAAGAAATTATTTTAAAACTATTTCTGATGTTTTCAGTGGGCCATCAACAACTCAATTGCTATAAGCATTAATTTGAAGTTTTACTGTAGATTTGAACTGCCAAAATGGATATTTTTACTTGTTCCTTTTATTAGTTTTCTAAAAGCATGTTTAACCTGAAAGCCATAGTGAGTTTTCTGAAGGCAAATCGATTGCTTAGAAGAGTAAAGTCTTTGCAGGTGTAAAGACTTGATTTTCAAAATTCTGCTGCTGTTAGAGAAGGGATGTTGCCTACAGAAGCACTGTTAACATACTCTCCTACCTACAGTGATATTTAAAATCCCAGCAGTGTTCAGGAATCAAGTCATTGTGGGTTTAATATCTATTGTAGAGATAGAACTTCTGAAGTTAGTTTAAAAAAAAAATCCAAAATATTATTTGGATTTTAAATTATTTTAAGAAGAGTGAAGTGATTTTTAATTATTTGTTTCAACACCTCTGCCTTGTTAGAGGACTGAAGAGTACAAACAACAGTTAAATATGACCAGCAATGGCCACATAGGATCAGACTTCACAACACATTAATTCAATTCATCCTTAATGTACATCCAATTATAAATGACCGAATATTTCTATTTCGTTGACGTGCCTCCTAAACTCTTTAGGCTCAGAAGGCAAAAGCCCAGGATTTTGAATAATTAGGCTCCTTAAGAGAAAAGAAAAATCAATTCCAATCAATGAACATAAATTCCATTTCCTCCAGCAATCCTGGCTGGTACAAAGCAGAATTTAATCATCAAACAACTGCCCTTGTTACCTTCCCAAACCTGCGGGAAGGTAAGGTAAACCAAATTCTAAGGCAACTGAAGTGGGTCAGAGCACACCAAGGACAAAAGTAAATTAAAAATTAAGCTTTCTTTCTTTCTTTCTGACAATACTATGTTAACGTCCCGTTCTCATTTCTTTTAAGAAGTGTAATCCTGAGCTGCTCAGAGGACTCTTGCTGTATCACATGCAAAGAGGCTGTCTCTAAGTCCAGTAGTACTCAAGGGACAGAGGGCTTTATAGATCAACATCAAATATTTCAGATTTCACCCAGACACACTAATGGACACTACCAGGCATTCACACAGAATTAACCTCCTGGTTTCACTTTGGACAAAGCTTTCAAAGAAAAGAGCATCCCTTGGAGAGCTGTGGCTAACTGCACCAACTGTGCCAAGCCTCTTCTTCCCTGGCCAAGAGAAGTTTTGGCAGTGACTGCAGCAATAGCAAGACGAGGACTTTAATCCCCTCTAATTGTGTCGTCCCGTAGGGGATTTGTACTGCTTCAAAAGCAGTATGTGCTGTGGTTTTGAGTCACCTGATCCACACTGTTTTCCTCTCTGTTTTCACAGCACTGTCACCAGCCAGCAGACCACTGGGCAAATCTACCAGCAGCTTTTGAAGGTCAGCAGGGCACTGCCTGGTTTCACAGCCTCCGTGAAGCTATCTCAGGCCCTAGCTTTCCCAAGCATCCCACAGCTTCATGTAGAGGTTGCTAATTACCAAACATCCACTATCCATTTCTTATAACCCAGAGATAAAAAAGGGAAAGAAAAAAAAAAAAAGATTAAAAGAATAGGTCTGCAATGAAAGCACTTTGAATTACCACAAAGAATTCCTGGCTTCAGTACCTACAACCAGGAGATGTTTTCAGCTGTCTGTCATGTCAATGGGTCTGTCCTCAGCACTCTCCTGTCCTGTCACATTTATCTGTAGAGGCAGTGCAAGGACTATGGCTGTAGGGTGTTTGGGCTCCAAGAAGGAAAGGGAAGATATGCTTTATGCCATTCAAAGCTGTTAATTCAGTAGGAGGTTGTAGAAGAGGTGCACCATCAGAAGAGGCACGAGTAGTGCTGAACACTGTCCAACCTACTCCTGCAGCTGAGAAAGCAGGAGGAATGCAGGAGAGGCAGGACTGGGAGACAGTGAGGGGATTAGGAAATACAATACCAGGATTCTTCTTCCATTTCCTGTCATAAGGTAATTGGTCACATCTAATTGAGACAGACCCCTTGTCTAGACTGGCTGCTGGACTGAGCAATCAGACTACATCCATAATTTCATAATCTCTGATGAAAACTACTTCACAAATGAAGTAGTTAAAGGTGCAATGGTAGAGTGAGTAAGGCATCTTGTTAATGACCCAGAGGTAAACCAGACCCTTACTTGTACTCTTGTTGAGAGCTGCTCAGTTCAATTCAGCTCTGTATTTGATCATTCAGGCTAAGGAAGAAGCATGATACAAAGGATCTAAAATTTCAGTTGCCTCAACTGGAATATTTAACATAGCGAAGCAAAGAAACCTCCAAAATTATTTAATCGCAAGTCCAATTATACAGCATATACCAAACAATATCAGGAATATTAATGTCTTATTAGGGAAAGAACACCACCATACGGATTTCAGGCAGCTTCAGTATTCTGCAACATAGACAGCCCATTTGGACTGATCAACCAGCCCACAGAATGTGTGGAATATAATGATGGGTCTCAGCCTGGGTAAAAATTAATCACTTTTTTTTTCCCCCCTTCTTTTCTTCTGCGACCGCCTGATCTTGATTCTGTATGTCAGAATATCTCCAATGTGTATATATTTCAGGTTATTACTTTTAATAACATATCATTAGACCTCATTTTTAATATTCTAGAATTTCACTGAGACCCAAAGAAAAGAGAAAGCTATTTCTACAGCAGCACAGGAAGCCTGCATCACAAGCAAGCAGCCAGACAGGTCACATCTTGGCGCTGTCTGAGAGCAGAGCCAGTGTTATAAATATAGTCAAGGTGTTATACATATAGGAGTTAAAAAGAGACTTGTGGACTAAGTGGCTGCTTGACACAACACCAAAATGCTTCTGTTGCAGGGGTTAGGTCTCAAACATTTACCACTTAGGATAGAGATTTCTTTGTCACCAGCAAATGAAGGCCAATCAGCTGCTAACTTCAGTTCAGGAATATGCCGCTGGTGATGGAGGGTACCCAACATTTGCTTAGCGACAGGGCTGTAAAACATCTACAAAGTCCTGAGATGCTGTCCTCGGACTCAGATTCAGAGACTCTTTACAATCTGTTTTACTGTCCTGCATAAGGAATGGGAAACCATCTCTGCTGACCAAGGCTATATACGCATTAAAAAATAGAACTATGAGTGTCATCTTGAACTCTGCATATGTGTGCGTGTACGTAAGCACAAAGTGTGTGCGGAAATGACTTACTAGAAAGGCAGACATCTGGGTTAAATGTTCTCTTCACTTAGTTAATCATATGACAGTGTCATTCTGAAGAGCGTTGTGTATTAAGCCTTACTGAGGAAAGTGCTTTGTTCAAAAGAGATACGCACATATCAAATGTGAGAACACGAGTTTCTGTCTGACCTGCAAAATCCATCGTTTACCCTGTTATTTATGCAAGCTGCTGTCAGTTCATTTTTTACACACTTGCGTGGTATTTTCCAATCTATGATGAATGCTAAACAAGATGAGGGTTATTCCCTGACATATCAGAGTAGTGAGGAAATTAAATTACCTCTTTGTGAGTTCCAAGTTCAATGTATCCACAGAGAGGGTGAAACGCTCCTGTGCCGCAGACATAAACATGGGTTCGGTTGTAGGGCTGAAGAACCCTGATAAAATTGGCACATTCTGTCTATTGGGAGAAGAAAGAGAAAGGTTACTTTTCATGTTTATTCTTCCCTTTCAAATTATACATTGTATTAGGTTATAGCCATAGTATTGATGTATTTAAAATCAAAACTATTGTAGCAGAGACTGTTGACTAAATAGTTCAAAGTTGTGACAGCTACAATTTTGCAGTGGCTATCTCCTCAGCAGTTCATCAATCAGACTTGCAAGCCTAATTCTGCTATAGCACTTACAGCCATGAGAAGCCGTGTGGTTACAGCACAGATTGGAGTATATCTCCTCAGCCTCAGCAAACAACCCCTGTCAACAACTGGGCAGAGGCCAAAGAGCTGCTGGATCAGGTCTGGCTACCAAATCTCCTGCCTTTGCTCCCAATTCAGGGCTCTGCACAAGAATTAACACCAAAGATTATGTGATAGAAATTATTGCGGTGGACTGAAGGGCTTCAATATAATTCCAAGGGTATGTTTTGTGTATGAGTGAACTTTCTTTGCACCAAGCACATCCATCTGCTCACTTTTATTTGGGCATGTGGGATGCTCAGGTCAGTCCTAGCTCTAGTTGGGCTTGGTCCTTGCTGGTAGATAGCAGAGGAGGCTGCCACACATGACAGGGCTGCCACACACGGTGTAGGAAAGGCTTGCTGCAGCTTCCCCAAAATTAAATATATATATATATATATATAAAAGTACTTAGGAGGGAATATACAAGAGCGTTGCACACATTTAAGCTTCTATGCTATATCTAAGGGAGAGGCAAGCTGCAGAGACAATGCAGGAAGCAAAAATGAGATATTTATAATCTAGGTCCAAAACAACTATTGCCCTCTATGGCCCTTTTCCTTTTGTTTTAGTGAAGAAATAGATCAGCAGAAATTCTCCATATAGACCAGTATCAGAATTTTCCCAGTGCTGAGCAGAAGTGTTGTTTATTTTTTGTCTGCTATAAAGATAAGTGTAACAATAAATTAGGATAAAAAGTTGAAATTCCTCAGGCAGAGAGCTGAGAGAGTGTTTTGAGCTGGAGTCCACCTTGGTAACAGACAAGCTGGATAGAAACCACAGGATTTGTGGAGAGAAAAGGAAAAAAAATTATTATACAGCTGGGAAATATTTACTTTTCTAGTGGGTTCTAGACACATGATGTAATCCTTGCTATGCAAAAGAGATATGAAAGTTTTATTGTATATATGAATGTACCTTAAATGCACTTCCTAAAAAGACTTCCTAAAGGAGATTTTTTGTTCCAGGGAAAGCTAATAAGTCTGAGATTTTGTTTTAACCTTAACTGCAGTTGCCTGCAAATTAAGTTAATTTGTACTCTGCTCTGCTACTCTGTTTAGTTAATGAATTATAATGAAGTTACATTCAGGATATTCCCAAGAAAAAAAAAAAAAAAGCAGTTTGATGGGAAAGAAAGGATTTCAGGGGAGTATCGCCTGGGATACATTTCAAAGGAAAGGCTATTTATCTCTCAACTGCAATTATTACAAACAAGGATGGCATAGCATGATTGCTACTTGCAATATTGAATACCTTTTTCTTGAAGCATTAACTTTTCATGAAAAAATAGAAATGTAACATTTTTTTTAAAATGAAGAAAAAACACTTAGTTCATTAGTTCAGGAAAAAAGTGTAACAACAGCTTATTAACCCCTTTTGTGCATTTAGAAACAAATACACAGATTTACAATATTCTCAGCAATAATAAAAATATATATCATACTTACATAGGCATCTTTCCCAGCTAATTTGCATAATTCTACCTTTTCTTTTGCTGCAGGCCAGTAAATCTGTAACATAGTTAAAATGGGACAAAGATTATTAATACCAAAAATTGTCCTGGGACTGCAGTATAAGTACTCCTTTGAAAGAACAGATAAAAAAGATTTGTTCATGTTGAAGGAATTTGCATGTAAATTAAAATGAAGATGACTTGGAATACAGGGTTCCATTACAAAAAGTGAAGAGGCTTTAAATCAAAACCCCTGTTGTTTGTTCATTTCTTCATTGGCTCTATGTACTTTTAAAAAATACGTAGTTGATCTAGCTAATACACCTTGTCACCTTTATGAATTTTAGGTTTTTCTCAAAGATGTGATGATCCAAATCATCTTGAAGCTAAACTGACTGCAAAACAAGGCAAGTTACATTTGTGATGAATTTGGTCCAGTGAACTTGGCAATGCCGTTATAAAAAATACTTGGCTGTTAGTGCCAATTTTCAAATGAAAAGAAGTTTTGTTCAAAAAACTAAAGGTAGCTTAAGGGAAATTTGTAGAACAAAAAGTACATTTGACAGAAATCAATAGCACATGGTTTAAAAATGTCACTCATCAACACTGAATTTACTGAGAAAATGACATAGAAGTTTAAAGGAGAAGCATGTACCCTAGATAATTGGTAGCATATAATATAACTGTTTCTCTTCTTTCATCTGCACTGCAGAATTCTATAAGCTAGGTTTTGGTGTAGATGGAGCCAGATGACAAATTACTATCAGTTACCACAACCCTAATTATATTAGTGAAGAAATTTCAACAAACAACAGATCACGTTCTGGTTCATTGATTTCAATTAAACAGTCAAAATTGGATATTATTGAGCATATTTTTGATTCTATTAAATTTGAAATAGAAGCTAAATATAAAGTCCTCTAGAATCGCCATGCTGAACATGGGTCTTTTTTCCCTCTTATTTTGACAAGACAAAGCTATAGCCATTTCTCAAGACTAATAATAACAACAAATCATATTAATTTTTGAGCAAATATTGGCTAGGAAATCGCCTCAAGTCCCAGAAACCAGTACGCAGTTCACTAGTAGTCACAGATGCTTTAGAGTAGTATCGAGTCTCAAAAATCTTAAAAAAAAATATATATAGGAACAAAGAATTATGATAATATGCAGTAGAAAAAAAAATCCTCACCAAGGAAGAATGCACAACTCAACCACATGCAAGAGGCATGAACTGCTGTAATACTCCCTTTCTCTCACCCAGCTGTTTGCACCCTGTAGGATGTGGCTTGCCACATACACAGGCTCAGTCCCACACTGCTAAGGAAAGCTGAAGAGTGTCCTCTATCAAATAGCTTTGCTACTGTCCAAAATCTACAGTGGGTGTTCCTCTCTATCTGGAAACAGTCTTTTTATTTCACTTCTTCCTTTTCTCTTCTCAGTGAAAATGGAACTATTGGCTTTCTGCAAGGAAGTTAATTTCCTCTCAAGTGAATTTACAGTTACCTTTCTGATTAGAAGCTCTTAGTAAAGATAATGTATTTTAAGTTACTTAAATCTTCAGCCTTTACAGCAATATTTACTTAAAGTCAGAGATAAGGCAGCAGTACATCTCATCACTGGAGCACAAGTCAACTTTCCCAGAGCGTTTTCTCAGAATGATGTCGTGATACCATCCAGGTACAAAAATGCAATCTGAAATCAGCCATGCCAGTGTGTCTCAATTACACAGTGTACAATACTGGAAAGCACTGGGAACATTGCAAAGCCATTGGGAAGAGCTGATGGCAGCACCAGTGAACTCATCTGGTCTCTGCTTGGGCAGAGAGTGGGATGGGTCTTGCTTGTAGTACTGGTCTGGCACAAGTGCCACTGAGTTAGAGACGCAAAGTCTGAGGCTTAATTGTTGCTAGGAAAAAGCTGGTGAAAAGGAACAGCTGGAGGAACGTAAGATCACAGATCTCCAAATACATTTGGCCAAGGAGACTTAATCTGAGATCTGATCTTCAGTTCTTTCATACATAAACTTTATGCCCAGTTCCGTCCAAGATCCCTGTATCAGTAACAGAGAAGACTAGAGGTCTTTAAGGGTTTTTTGAGTTTTGGGGCAAAAGTTTAGGCATGTAATTAGGTAGACAAGACCTCCCTTGGTAGGCCTTTGAAAATGTCTAGCTCTCCTCGCCAACTGTACAGAAGAACTGGATCGCTGCTTTGGGAGGTCCAGTTACATTTCAAGACATCTGCTTGAAGGCACCACACATTTTAATGGACTGAAATCTACCCTCAACTCTTGTACATATTCATTCATGGGACATAGAGTTTGTCATACAAGCTGGACCAGTCAGGCTGAGATATACATAACCCCTTTTCTATAATAATTGACTATAGTCAATTATCATAGAAAAATAAACTGTTTTACTTTCTGGCTACTCAATGGCCTCAGTATTTAGCCTTATACAATGCCACATTAGGCAATGAAAAGTGAAGCTAAGTGATCCAACTTTAAAATCAATTTGCAATTACATATGGGGGAGTTAAAGTGATATTTATTTACTTTTCATATGAGAAATGAGAGGTTCCCAGAAACTGTCAGTTCTAAATTATAATAGGTCAAGAAAATTGCATAATAAATAATAAGCCAATGTGCTGAGCAAGAAAGCAAAACCTTATTTTTTTATTAGATCACATGTTGTGTAACAACCCCACAGGTCTGGTGCCCTTAAACACTGACACACAAGTAACTTTGCATGTGTGAAATAGTCTCATTGATTTTTTACATGAATAAGCTTATTTAGATGCATCTGTGTTAACTTTTTTTGTCTTAGTATCATATTTTGTTCAAACAAGTTGCTTAGTTTCACAATATGCAAAAAGTAAGACTAGATGCTCTGGTAGTTTCTTTTATATTTAAAATCTTTGACCTTGTAGATGGTTTGATGCTTTTAAATTGGTTATTTTGTTTCATGATTTTTTTCAGTTCATGTGCTGAATTCACAATGGTAAAATCTTATGTAACAAAGTCTTTTCCCTAAATTCCCCAAAAAGTAGAACTTCAAAGAAAGAACGAACCCCTAAAAAAACAAACAATATATAACGATGGTGGCAACAACACTGGCATAAAACCATAACAATTTCATGTTACAAACAGTAAAATTTATATATATGTAATATATGTCATGGTTGCATTTGTATCTGAAATACCTGGAAGAATCTTAGAATAGCTAGGTGGGGTTACTAATTTACGGGAAGAATGTAACTAGTTGAAATATATGAACTATATATTTTAAAAGGATTATTTTATTCTCTTAATCTTCAGTTTATTTTCCTTGTAAAATATCCATATCAAAATTCCAAAGGCCAGCTACTGTCATGATTTCCTGATTTTATCTTCCATAGTCCGATAAAAACCCCCAACCACCTTACCATTACATTTAAATAATTCTACAAATATTTTCTTAAATTTAGCAACAGGAAAGAAATTAAAATCTCCTAATAAATGCAAGTTAATATGTTCTCTGCTAGCAGAGTGAAAGAAAACCTCCCAGGAGTACAAAATTAAGTAGTACATAAGTGTAGGACAGATAAGGTATCACTTTAAAGGGTAGCTGGAAATTGATTTCTGATTAAAACAAAACATTAAAAACCACAAAGGTCCTTTTCAGATCAGGAGCAGAGTAATTTCTGAAAGTAACATTTTTCTTTCCTCCAAACACATATTTTTACTATAAGAAAAGAATAAAAAGGGAAAAATAAATATAAAAAAAAAAAGAAATAGAGTATTTACATACATATAGTGATACATGGATGATACATTTGTAGTTATATGTATATATAAATAATAGCTAGATTCACTTCTGAGAGTTTCATTTCAGCTGCCATCTGTCAGGAATTAACAATACTGATTATAAGCAAGTATTTTCCTCATCTTTCTGTGTTTATCTTTCTCATTCCACATTTGCTCCTAGGCTAACACTTGGACTGGAAATCTTTGGGGAAAGTGATGCCTCAAAAGTAAAACAGTGAACTCTGATCCCAGAGAAACTTGGATGAAAATTACAGCTTTTCCAAGAGTCATTTCTAATGAAGTTACTAAATCTGGGATGACACAGGGTTTTACCAAAAAAGTGGAAAATACTATACATTGTCACAATACCAAAGAGGAGAAACACAAGATATCTTAGCAATTGCCGGTCTATTGGTCTTGTTTAATCTGTTTGTAAGGCTTAGGGAAGGAATAATTTCAGTTTCCAATGAAAATGGAGTATGGTACAAAAGACAATATAACTTGGTAAAGAGCCATTATTCCACCCTAATATTGTACTTTTCTTTAGCTGAATTGCATTACATTATGTGGTAGAGCTCCTCTTCCTTAGAGCTCCAATTAAGCATTTCACAAGCTGCCACATGAAAACTGATTAGCTCAGCTGGTAAAAATAGGCATTATTACATGAAAAAATGGTCTGGTAAGTAAAGAGGTTGTGGTAGTGAGTTATTCATGGAGTTTGTCAAGAAATATGGTCAGAGCTCATCTTATTTCTTATTCCTTTCAGTATTTTTGGCAGAAACCCAGCACTCTGCAACAATGTGCAGATGAAACAAAGTTGGGAAACATCACTAATATAAACGAAGACTGGTAATATTATTCAGGAAGAATCAAAGGGCTACAAAGGCCAGAATTATAAACAGACAGAGGAAATGAGTGTAAACCACTCATAAAGAAATATAGGTTGTAGCTTAGAAATAAATAAATGTGTAACACCAGACTAACAAGGTTCTGATCTGTAGCAATGACCTTGCTAAAGAAGTTGTATGAAGTATGCCACAAGGCCCCTTACAGCAGATTTGGAGCAGGTTATGAAAGGAATTGCTGCTACATGAGGTAGTTGCTGGTGATAGCAGGGAGTGAGACCGATTGACCAACGTGACTCTTTCTAGTTTCATGTCCCCAAGATAGTCACAGTCATGCCAGCAGCAAGCACTTGAGTGTCTCATTGAGGTCGACGGCTTTCAGCAGCCTTGTGGGTTTTGCTGGTGCCCCTCACGTGCTTGATGCTGCACACGTGCTTCAGCACCTCTCTATCAGTGCAGTCTGGTACGAGAAACCCCAAAGTGTTTTATTAGTGGTACATGTAGCACCAGCAGGATGTGTCCATATCTAGAGTGAAGGACATCAGCTGATCAGCATGTCTCATAACACTCACTCACCAAACTTGAATCTTGTGAAGAAAGGGATTGCTTCCTTCCTATTTTGAAAGAATAAGAGAGGTAGAAGCACTTAGAGGAAAAAATACACTGATTTTAAATAGCTAGTTGATGCAGCAAGAGAAAATGTTCTTTTTTTCCTTGTTTTATTCTATATACTGATATTCATTATATTGATGTTTAAGAGAAGGCATGCAATAAAATTACAGCTTCCTAGGCATCAAAATGTCACATTAGAGCTTTGTGAATCATATAGACCATAACTCAGAAGCTTAAGCTCATTGGTAGGAGTGAATTCCCCATCTAAGAGGTCCAAGTGTTACTTCCAAAGAACAGAGCCAGACTGAGCTGTAAACCCATTGTCACGCTGGCATATGCAGTACTGAGAAACTCTCCTCCATGGGAAACTATTCCCCCATATGAAAAAAAAAAAACAGGATTCATGACTTAGCCCAATGTGACCATAAAATGGGTGCAGTAAAGAAGGCAACATGATCCAAAAACCAAAGTAAACCAGGAGACAGTCTAATCCCAGTTTTTTTTCCATTGTCCTACTACATGTGACAGTCAAGTCTCATTATTCCCACCAGTGTAAAAGCAGTAATGTGACTTGCCTTCCCCACCCCGCCCCCGAACAACTTCGTAATTCATAGCCAAAAAATGAAACGCAAAGAAAAACAGTAAGACCAAGGAACACTGAGAGAAGATACAGTGATCCAATGATAAGCCTGTCACACTGCTGCATAAAACAGTATCATAAATGTCACACCCCAACACCATAAGAGTAGGTGTTCATGGATTGCTTCCGGAGAACCAGGACATTTGTCACTTCACTGAAAATTACTCTAGGCGCTAGAAATTTATCAAACTTCCCAACAAACATTAGAAAGAATTTCAAGCTTTTTAAGCATCATTTTGCTGAAAAGAAAGACTATTTTAATTAATGGGAAAATGAGCTGATTTTAGCATAGCACGCATATATAACAGTTGCTCTTTAAATACCTCACATCTGTTGCATTCATGTGTGCGGTATGGGAAATCCACAACTTGGGGAACTGGACAGATTGTTCTCATATACAAATCTTCAGAGGAAGTTTACCCCTAAGCAGTTCTCGTAACTGGCACCCACTATACTGTACTCTAGAATTCAATATTTTAAAGACATCAGCAAACAAAGAAAGTTTGTTTTCTATGTTCCTTATCTGAATTTCTCCCTGCATTTGAAACCTACCCAGACTGTCCTTAGACTCAGAATTTTCACTCAGCTTTCTTTTTAACAGTTTTATCTCAGAAATACATGGGGATCTCCAAAAGCCAGGAATGTATTCTTAAATCTCTTTTACTTTCATATCTGCCACAGACCTTCCTTCTTCCAACAAGTCTTCCTACATCTGACACACTAATTCCCACACTTAAAATACACATCCAGGGAGACACATGAGCAGAATTTCTGACTTCAATTATTTCAAAGTAGCAGAAAAATAGATCTCTGATATAATTTGGTATGACATGGAGGCAGGAGGGAAGAGAGGATATGTGGATAAAATGCACTCAGAGGGTAAAAACAGTTGTGTACTTGGATGACATATTCACAGACTTTGGTAGCTTAAGTTTGGCAGGTGGCTGTTAGAGTGAAACCATTTATGAGAACCAAGTGGGCTTTTTATATTGCATCTGCCTGAGACAAAGCAAGTTCTCCTCTTAAACTGTGATCTGCTCTCCAACACAACTTTAGAAGCAGCATTTTCTGAAAAGTGCATTTTCATGTGTACACTATGAGCATATGTAAAAGCTTAAAGAAAAAGGACCAGATGCTGATTTCATTTACACTGGATTAAATCTTGAAAGGCTTCAACGTTTTTACACTTCATTTTCCACAGAGTAACTACAGCAGAATTCTGTCTACCGTCTGTTTCTCCTAAAAGGAAACTGTACACCAGGATTTTTAGTGTAGATGGCATTGCTCCTGACATGTTTATCACTGCAGACTGAAGACAAATCCTACCTTTGAAAAAGTCAAAGCCCAATATGAGCAAGTGTTTTCAGAGAGCAGGATATTCTTTCCTTTACACCTAAACATATGGGTAAAACACAAAAATGAGAGCGGATGTTTATGGAAACATAATTTATGGCAACAATGCAAAAGGAAATAACAGAGACACTCTCTTCCACCTAGGATTGCTGTCATTCTGGTTACATACTGCTTTCTTCACATCTTGCCCCTGTCTGTTGTTTTGTGTCTGTAAACACTCTTTAAAAGCTTCCGCCTTGCCTACACAGGTGCCTAGATTTAAGTCGATCAAACAATTTTAAGGACTCCAAAAGGTCTTCAGAGCTTCAAAACAAGAGTTACATAAGCTCAATGATAAGAGTCCTTCAAGGGCTAACAAGCAGAAAGTTATTATGTTTCTGCAAGTCCCTAACCTGAAGTATTATTATAGCTTCTTCTTAAACTCTTCCTTCAGTGTCTACTGCTGACCATCTTTGGGGACAGGATACTAAACTATATGGATACTCAGCAGAATTAATCTTGTATTAGATAGATAAGATGGTTTGTATTTCTATTAATTTTGTAAGGAAGGGATGTACTCTAAAATAGGTAGAAATAGGTACCCTATGATCTGTGACACCCAGAAAGGTTCCCATTGTTTCAACAGTAGGGCCATCAGCATGCATTTGACACCTGGGAACCAATTCCTCATGTGGGGACGGTCAAGCCATGCCCCTCTCAAATCTCAGACCCACTTCAATTATTTTCTTGGAACCTTTTCTACTCACAGAGATTGAGAACAAACCAATGTGATCGCAGATAGATTAATGACCATCCTCCTCCAGTTCCAATGGATTTGTTTTAAACTTTCCCAGTACTTATTCCCCCACTTGCAGAACTTTCGATATCTTCAGTGGTTTCCAGGTGACTCTTTGGCTTTCTCTGATGTCTTCTGGGAAGCCTTTTTCTTCTGACAGGTGAAGAAAACTTCACCCTTAGACAGTCTACAGCTTTTGCTAACAGGCAGAAAGCTAAATTCCTTTGGCATATAGAATGAACAACACATATTTGGTCAGAAAGGAGCAATCTTGGTGTTACTGTGTTTCAAGGCCGCAATAAACTTTTCAGACTCTGGGTGTATTCCTGAGGCTCTGGTTTGGTGACTAGAACTAAAGCATCCATTTGGTGCTGACTGAATTTCCTTTAGGTTCATTCCTAATTGAGACAATGCTTATATAGACTGACAGGAGGTTTCCCAGCACAATGAAGGTAAAATTTGGCTCCTATATATGTGAAAGAGGGTGCTGTTTTACATAAATAGACATATATATTTGTATATATGTTCCCTTTCCTGCTGAGAGGGATGAGTGACACTAAAAATACTGCCCAGTGATAATAGCGCTGACATAAAACCTTGGACTATTGGAAAGCACTGGAGTTCGAGAGAAGTGCAGAATTTCTTTGCAGCTATTTCATAAGCATTTACCCAGCTGGTATATCTATATATATGCTTATGTATTTTTTACTGTGAAATAAAAAACAATACAAGGGGGCATTAAAGGATAAGTCACAAGACAGCTGCACCTGGTTATAACAAAAAAATAGTTAGCGACTACAAATTAAGGATACTCCAAGGTACGATAATTTGTGACCCTGTGCCAATACACACTGGGGTAGATGAAAACAACTCGTTCTAAAGCTGCTATTGGGGCGATCTGACATGTTTATCTATTTGGCCCACATGTGGCTGTGTCTTCTAGCACTGACAGCCCCTGCAGGCTGGCAGCTTTTCAAAAGCTTGTCAGCCCTCGATAGCATTCCTATTCCTGCCGAGATGGGCGGGTCGCGCTGCGGATTACACAGTGATAATGGTGCTGACATATAACCCCGCTTCCACTGTTCGTGAGCACAGGACTTACAGAAAGGCGAACAATTTCCTTGCAGCTATTCCATAGGTGTTTACCCAGCTGACAACATTTTGTAGTTAGTATTTATTTAGTTTAAGGAGTAAAATGACACAGTCTTTAGGCAAAGTCGCAAGAAAATTCTAAGTAGCAAAGCAATCGTTCTAGCAGGATCCCAGAGCTTAGGATTCTTATAGAATTTCTTCTCCAGCTTTCCAGCCTTTCATGTGATTAAACATGTTTGTTTGTTTTGTCCTGCACTTCTATTGGATATGGCATAGTCGCCTTCAGCGTTATTGACCACATTTACAACACCTTGGTAAATATAGGTTGCTGCTCTTTTCTGCTTTCTTTTGCTGAACATCTTAATTTTACTATAGGAAGGAACCACACATCTTCCAGTTTATAAATAGCCCACAGCACTTGTCAGGCATCTGAGGATCTCTCAAGAAAAGACTAAGGAATTCAATAATGCTATTCTTGCAAGAGAAGCGAGAGACTTCTATTTAGGACATGCTCACAGATTATATTCATGTTGCAGAAAGATGATTATCCTTTCCTAAACTTTAGGTACTTGTACAGTGGAACCATTTTAGCTTTCTGCTTTTGTCTTTCATTCTGGAGGACTTTTCTATTATACTATTGTACTTACTGTTGTTTTAGAATAAGGTTTGCAAGCACTGAAAAGTGGATGGATTTTTTCAAGCTGCCAGCTAAGGAGGTTTTCAACCAATTACACAATAAATTGAATAAGAACTACAGTGATTTCAGAAATTGGAACTCCAGAAGAACTATTGATTTATTTCATCAGGAAAAAAATACCAGGAAATAAAGACATAACTTAATATATGTAAGTTAATTTAACTAATTTAGGTGAATAATTAGTTTGTTAAAAGGAAGTTATTAAATTATATACATGTATACATTAAAGAAGGGGAACGGATACAATACTTCGGATGTTTCTTTGAATACCATTCCAGAAATAACACAGAGCATCAGATTCTACAATATAATCTTGCCATGTAATTATAGCCACAGACGAGGATTTTCTGAGAATAAATTCTTGGGGATCCTGATTTGGCTTTTTGGTGTGTCAGAAGTTCCTAATATAACAAATATCTGAAATGGAGAGGCTTTTTAAAGCAATCTGAATCTACCCAGATTAGAACATTCTTCAGTTCATGTTTGGTTTTGTTTTAAAGAAAAAAACCAAAACCAAACTATGCACAATTTTGCATTCTAGTTTCAAAGCTTCTACACATCTTTCAAAGCTCTCCCCCACCTCAACTTGCTTTCTTTTAACCCTCATTCCTCGATGCCGTTAATAAAAACATCATTTATAGGCAGCAACTTAAATATTCTAATCAATTACTCCTCCTTTTAGTGGCTGTGTATAAGCAGAAATATCTTTTTTCCAGACGACTCTCACTCCAGAGGAGTACAAAGGACACACTTCAGACCCTTGTAGTCCCGACATGTGTGGTTTCCGCGCACCGGGGAAGGCTGGAAGCGAGCCGTCTGGCTCCACGCCAACCCAAACCATGGGCCGTCTAAACACAGCGCCGGCAAACGCTACTTTCTGACACTTCGCTGCTACTGGAGAGTATCCTTTAGCATCGAAACCTCCTCAGTGGCTGAGATTTATACGCAACCACTCGCGCGACTTCCTTCATCTCATATTTTTTCCCTCCCCAGACACGTTTCTACCCACCTAGCACAGAGGAACCAAAAAGAAACAGTCCTGTGATATGGCCTTGTGTTACCTGGGCATTTACCAGAGCGAATAAGTTTATAAAGTTGTGGAATGTTTACAGAGATACAGAAGTCAGCACAGCAGGATGCTCCACAGAGCTCTTCAGCCTGTTTTAGCTACTTAAATACACTTTTCCTCAGTGTTTTGTCTGAAAAGTTAAAGATGACCTATATGGTTAAACTAAGAATTAAAAATATTTGAACTTGTAGACAATCATTTCTTTAGTCCAGATACACAAGTCATTATGAATTTTATTCCCTTCTTTCAGGTTACCAGAGAGACGTAGCCACAGTTTCTCTATCAGCTTACTAAATGCAAATTTTCATTCCAATATAAAATGGGTCTTTGCTCTACAATATCTCTATTAAATGGCACAGTCTGATTCCACACTGATTCTCCTGGCTCCGTCTGTGTTCTGCTCTTCTTGGAAAGCACAACACCCATAACGATCAGTGCTGGTTTGGCTAAAGGGAAAATGTTAGCAGACTGGATGGAGAGGTGGATCAGGCAGGGTGCTACCACCTCCAGAAAGCTCTGAACTAATTAAGCCCTGCTGAACATAATGGGAGGTGACAACACTCAGCATCTCTCAGGAGGTGAGCAGCATCCCACAGAAACAGAAATCTGCTTTGCACATAAACAGAATTTGTTTTCTACAAATGGCCTATGCATGAAATCATGCTGTAGTCTGAAAATCTGCAATATGAATAATCCTGGTATTAATGCAATATCCTGAGAGAGGTGCTGTTTTTTGAATAAACTACCGATATGGCAAATGCAAGTGTTTCTTAAAGCATCCCAGGGAAGAAATGTCCTAAAATGCTCAGAACCTGAGTTTTAAAGAATCTGGCATACGGAGCATTGCAGTAGTCAAAATAAGAAATAAGATATTCATCCTGGTACTATGTCTTTTCTGTATAATGACAGCAAATGTTGCACTCAAACTTGTGGGACAAAATAGTCTCCTGCTACACCTGTTAAGCCCCTGCACTGCAGTTATATTAATTCAGGGTCAGTTACCTCTTCAGAGCTGACAGCAGAACACAGTAATTTAAAACCTCCTTCTGGTACTTAAAGGAAATATCAAACACAGCTGAGAATTTATATTTTCTTCAGCAAGTAGCATATCTGGAAGAAGCAGGAAAGCCATTTTCATGTGTGTTCTTGCACAAGCATCTGTTTTTCACATGTAGCAGTCAATTGTGCTTACGAAAGCTGCAATTCTTTGTGTCTGCTAGAAATACTGGCGGCTAAATTGCCATGTTATTATCTGGAGTTAACACATTCTCATAGGGCACGGGCAAGGGAATACAGTAGATCCCAGTGGAAGCTTCTCCTATCACTAGTAATTCTAGATATTAATACAAATATTAATAATAAAATTGCCACTGACATTTTTACTGTCATTTAAACTATTCAAATTGCCTCCTCTCTGTTTAATATCACCATAATGTAATCTCAATGATGTAAGCAACCAAGGAAATAGCTATCTTCAGTTGCCTTCTTTCAAACGCTTTTATTTGAGGAGACTGAGCATGACCAGAGAAATTAAGAGAGAAACTCCACGTTAAATTTTTGCCTTTCTGCTAATATTTTGATATTACTTTCATTCACTGAAGGGCTCCTCCAGGTAGCTGACCTCTTGCAGGACATCAGTCTCACAGGAGGTCACATACCATGAGAAATTCAATTTATTAAAGATAATCTCTGTAACGATGGGAGGTGAGATTATCAATTGCACAATGAATCTGCCAGTTACACAATGAAGAAGGGAGAAAGGAGAAAAAAAAAAAAGAGGAAAAGGAATCAAATTGAACTTATGAGATGAACTCTGTGGAAAATAAACTGACCTTTTTTACATTTTTGTTTAAATCAACCAAATTGAGCAGGAAGATGTGGTCTTTAGCCCCAATCAGCAGCCGGCCCCTCTCCTCATCTAGCAGCAGGGTTCGAAAATCAAGCCCCTCCGTTGAGCCCAGGAATGGGATGCAGCTGTTTGAAAGCAGTAAGTCTGTGGGAAAATGAAGAAAATCTTTATAATCAAAATGTTTACATATGACTCATTGGTGTCTTTTATAAATATATGCAACCAGCATGGAGCATGCCGGTGAGATAACTGCAGTCTCAGAGCATGTCTTTCCAGGGTCATAATACAATTCTTGTAAACTTTGGTTTTCTTTGGGGGTTTTTTAGTTCCAAATTGGGTAATATTTACTTTCACAAAACATTTTTATGTATGAAATTTACTTAATAAATTATGTCTGTGGCATGAAGGAATCACATTCTTCAGTAGAAATTAGAAACAAAAGAAGACAGATCTTTGCAAAATATATGCTATACCTTTCTTTGCTTTAAAAAAACTGATGCATGTTTATATCATTATAGTCACGGATACACATTATCTCAAAGATCAATATCTTACCATATTTGGTGCTCTACATACAAAGCAGCAAAGAAGGTCAATGACAGAAATAATAGTTAGGAACAGAAAAGAGTGGTTAGATGTGGCAGGTGTTAAAGACTCATAGGAGGGTTTGAGTTGGAAGGGACCTTCAGAAATCATCTAGTCCAACCCGTCTGCCATGGGCAGGGACATCTTGTACTAGACCAGGTTGCTTAACCCCATCCAACCTGACCTTGAACACTCCCAGTGATGGGGCATCCACAACTTCTCTGGGCAACCTGGGCCAGTGTCTCACCACTCTTATAATAAATAATCTCTTCCTTTTGTCCAATCTAAACTTACTCTCTTTCAGTTTAAAACCATTGCTCCTTGTCCTGTCACTACAGGCCCTGGTAAAAAAAAAAAAAAAAAAATATATATCTTTCTCTATCTTTCTTATAAGCTCCCTTCATATATTGAAAGGCCACAATAATGTCTCTCCAAAGCCTTGTCTTCTCCAAGCTGAATAACCCCAGCTCTCTCAGCCTGTCCTCATAGGAGAGGTGTTCCAGCCTTCTGGTCATTTTTATGACCTCCTCTGCACCGACTTTAACAGGTCCATGTCTTTCTGGTGCTGGGGACCCCAAAACTGGATGCAGTATTGCAGGAGGGGCAGAATACAGAGGAGACTAGAGGGGCAGAATACAGAATACAGCCCAGGATACATTTGGCTTTCTGGGTTGCAAGTGCATATGTCTGGCTCATACCAAATTTTTCATCCAATAGTATCCCCAAGTCCTTCCCTGCAAGACAGCTCTCAATCTGTTTATCATCCAGTCTGTGTTGATATTAAGGGTCATCCCAGCGCAGGTACAGGACCCTGTATTTGACCTTGCTGAACTTCACATAGTTTGCATGGGCCTACTCTTACAGTCTGTCAAGGGACTTTCCAAGATCATTTAGTCCAACCAGATGAGTGGTCACATCCCTTCCCCCTGCACCACTAGCTTGGTGTCATCCATAAACTTGGTTGAGAATGCACTCAATCCCACCATGTCATTGATGAAGACATTAAAGCAACAAAGACATTTGAACAACCTGGTGTAGTGGGAGGTGTCCCTGCCCATGGCAGGGGGGTTGGAACTGGATGATCTTTAAAGTCCCTTCCAACTCTAACCATTCTATGATTCTATGAA
>JAOQGH010000001.1:9175890-9216602 GCA_025769975.1 Gallinago jamesoni | reverse complement strand
CTGCCCATGGCAGGGGGGTTGGAACTGGATGATCTTTAAAGTCCCTTCCAACTCTAACCATTCTATGATTCTATGAAATAGCATTGGTCCAAGTACAGAATCTTGAGGGATACCACTTATTAATAATTTTCATTTGGACATTAAGCCATATATATGGTTGAGAAGAACTGGAAGGAGGTAAAAAACATAATGTGTATAGAAAGTTTGATATAAGGTTCAGTTTGTCCATTGTCTAGTATTAAGTTCTAGTGGCAGTAGAGAAAATTGCTACAATTAAATTTTCAATTACCATCACTTCAATTGAGAATCAAAAACCACCTAGCTGAGGTGTAACCCTAGGGCTCAGTACTGAAATAAAGGCAATATAGAGGCATATTAAGGGGACCATCCAGTAGCAACACCTCTAAGGTCCTGATGTCTTTACTTTCCTTACAGTAGTGTCTGCAGAGGAAGTTTTCCCTATTAAAAGCACAAATTTGACACTTAAGTTTTACTATGATTTAATAGTGGCTTTCAATTTCTTTCAGAAGGTAACTAAGAAAAACATGTTTCTCTATGAAACTTACTAAAGAATCTATGTTTCTCCTGTAAAAAAAAGCTAAAAGGCTGTATATTAAAAAGTCTGCACACTTTTCCTTTATGAAGAGTCTGTGAATGTAGGAGTTCTGGACGAGGACACAAACAACATATAGAAAAGAGCACAATGAGAGTTTAATCTTGTTGAGCAGTCATTCGGGGAGAACAAAAATAAATATGTGAATCAATTCTTCCACAGGCAACCTCTACAAGCTAAACTGTTCAAAATCATGGGATAGAAATGTAAATCATGAGGAAGATGAGGGCCAGTGTTTTGCAGAGTAGCTCATGAACAAAATAAATAGAAAAAAAAACAAACCAAACCTTTTTTTCCCCCAAGGTCTTTCACAAAACATGTGACAGGCAAAGCAAAGATCAACTCCTGTTGCTAACTAATAAACAGCACTGTGTGAGAAAAAGTATTTTATCATTATTAATCTGACTACCTGGTATATAATTACGACAATTATTTTTTGGCTCAGTCACTTCTACTTAAGCTCATGTGGTTTTGTCTGGCTCACTGTTAAATGTTGTTACGGTACAGTCTGAAAACAAATTGTCTTGTATTGCAGCTCCTATTCCCCTAGGTGAGATTTACTTGGCAGTATGTTGAAAAAAAAATCTTACTTCACTGAAAAATTACATCCAACATTAAGCACTACGCTGCTTTATACCAGCACTGTCCTATTTTTTGTGAAGACAAAGGTATCAGGGTGGTTTTTTTTCTAATTTAGTAACAGTTCATAAGACCTGATTTTTAATTGATAAAAAGATTGCTTAGGAACAACTTATGGTTAGCATGGTATGATAAAAACGTAAGTCCTACCCCTACCCTTACAGCAGAGCTAGCTGATGAATGGCCTGGCTGAATTGTAATAGAGTTATAAATAAATACAAATTTTTTAAAAAGGAAGCCCTTTAAACCCACAGCTTCTGAAGTATAGCTCACTTCACTAGTGTGCTTTCACACAGTATGAAATAAATATCTTCTTCTCCTGACACTTATTTTTGTTATTGGGTTCTGTGTCAGAGGACAGCCACTTCTAGTCAGACTGTTTTTGTGTGTGATGCAGATGTGTCTTCATTAGACATCATACTCTGTAAAAACTTCCTCCCTTGCTTTTTCTGACTGGAAACTCTTGGTTCTGCATATGATGTAAGTGTTTATTGGGAAAGGATTCTCTGATGTTGACCATAGCACAGCAGGAGGCTTTAGCTCCCTTGGGTTACTCAAATTCTTCTTAGTTGATCTCTAAAATACTACTTATCAGCTGAGCATTGCTAGAGCATATAATTTCTGAGTCATTGTCTTTCTCTTCTCCACCCATGACATAAGAGCTGGCTGCATTACTAGATTATCTGAACCCTGGTATATAATAATAAATGCCTTATTAATTCCTATTTAGTAGTTTTATGTCCCAATTCATAGATGGGATGGAGGGAAGAAGAAGAACACAGGATCGCAAAAATCGAGTAATTAGTCATTCACAGACATTAACATAAACAAACACGAGAGAGTCATGAATTTCACAGGCTACTGTATTTGAGCATTCCATATCACCCTCTGCTACTTTTATGTCTCCTCTGATGACAAGCTTCCAGTCATATCACAGCGTTCTGTTGTGGGAGATGGGTAACTGAGATGCAGAATATGAGGGAAAATTCCTTCTCATCTCCAGCCTCAGGAGTTTGATCTGAGGAAGGATAAAGTATAAGTTTGTGCAAACGCTCTAACACACTTTCATTGATTAGAGTCAGGCAATCCATGGGCCTTTGCAAGTGTGTCACTTACCAATATATGCATGTCTGATTCTTCACATACTTGAAAGGAGAGGACTGAAAGTGCTCTCCACGTCCCATCTCCTTCGTATTTGGAAGGAATGATCTCTGTAGTGATCATCCCAAAAAGACATTTGTCATCTGTTGCTTAACACTTCTAGTGTTTCTCAGTAAAGAAAAACCTGGAACATTTAGAACAGAGAGGGGAAAAGCTGTCTCATGACTGAAACACCCAAGTGGGAATGAGCCCTGCCCAGTGCCTCGTACAGTCATTTGTTTGCATCATAAGCAAAACATGTGTAAAATGTTCCAGATTGAAACGACAGCACTGCACACTGATTTCTTACTGACGTAAATGACAACACAAGCTGCAAAGTGGTGAAGAATCAGGCCTGGTCAGTTATTTACTAACTATTGAAAAGAGCTTGGAAATAAGACTATGAACGTGGCCACTGATAAGATTAAAACTGAAACATGACCCAATAAAATTTGTCAAGTAAACATTAACAGAGAATTTATTGAATTACAGCCAAATTAATCATTGTTCTCACTCCATAAAAGCAAAATCATCCAAGCTTATGGCTTGAAATTGCCCTTCACGGCAAGATGTACTTAATATGACCAAAGATATTACACTGGAAAAATTTACTGTGAAAATTATTTTTCCCAATGGTTTTCCAGTTTACAGCAAGCTGTTGATTTGATTCAATGCATCTCTGTAGCCAGGCTTACATAGAAACAGCATTCTCACAATACACAAAGTTAGCTACAGGGATGGTCTTTCACGCGTACATGTTCAGCACTTAGTTTATAGCGTGTATTTGCTGTTTTACTAAAAACTTAGATACTTTTTTCCAGTCTGGTGATTAAATGAATATTCAGCAAACTCCCTTTCTGGGTTAATATTTCACTGCTGAGTGGTAGAAGCTGGAATAGTGACTGATTTTTATTCATTTAGAAAAGTATCTCAGTGGACTTGGCTCACAACAGCATGATCATTGCTTACTTAAATAAGCTCCAGCAGCAGAGCCATGGCATAAGAACTTCAAGTGAAAAAATGTCATTCTGTTCTGGTTATACATATTTACATTTATACAGCACGTTTAGACTGCTTAGCCTCAAGTCACACATGTGGTGACTGTGCTGCTGTTCCTTGACTCCAGCATGGTGACAGCATGCAGCACCCTGGCACCGCTTGGTCAAGACACAGAATTGCATCTGCGGCCAGTCATTTGTGCAATGATAGCCCTTGCCTAAATTGGCAGAAAGGGAACTCCTCAACCTGTTTCAAAACAGCTACATCTAATGACACCTTTGAAGGATTCTGCTTTTAAAGGCCATATCTGTATAATTCAGTTACTTTCATATACAATTAAAAAAAAAGTCACATCATTTTCCTCTAGATAGGAGTAAGTCCTTTCATGTACTGGAAAATACCCATGACGATTTAAATGGGTATTGTGTGAGTCCTCAACTAAATTTGGGGGGATAAAAAAAATGTCAATATATCAATTTACTTAATTCCTAAAGTATTCTGAGTTTAAAAGATCCAATTGACCCCAGATGTATTTGTATTAAGGCAACGAAAGTAGTTCCAGTCTACCACCAACCTCTACTACATATTGCAAGAACTAAGTTATATTTTGTTTAGCTGCATCTCACCATGGACAATGATGATTTGTTGTGCATTCCATGTGGCTCTCATTGCTATACAATGAATTTTATTTGGCCTGAAGGAAAATGTCATATTCATGGCACAGCAGGGCCTTTCCAAAAGGATATGGATTACTGGGAACCAAGAAAACATGATTTCTTGTTGGCACAATATTGTGTCAAAATATTGGTTCTCTTTCTGAGTAGTCCCCAAAGCCACCTTCTACTCTACCACATATTCTGTGGTTACACACTTCTGTTCCTCTTTTAGGATTGAATTGTTCTCCAGGAGGGTATTATAGTCTAGGAAGGTGACACTGGAAAGAGAACTTTTTCAAAGATTGTTCCAAAATTCAGGAACACTCTGCTGCAGGATTTAAGGCATTTCAGAGCAATTTCATTTTGAGCTTCAGACGCTTCTATGGCCCTGCTCAGCAATCAGCAAACCAAATTTCCTACATCTGTATTTGCAAATACATATTGATAGATGTCAAATCTGTCAGCATTTTACAACCCAGAAAAGTCATGAGTAATTAAAGCGGCTGCATTATGCACTGTGCTTCTCAAAAACCATCATTACAGACAATGGTAACCAAACAGTAGTTCTCTCTACTCAGTAACGTGAAGACATTTTTACACCCTTCATCAGGAAGGAACAGATCATATTGAGAACACCTTCACAACAGCTACTCCATTCACAAAGAGGAAAAAAGGGAAAAAAAAAAAAAAAAGTAACTCATGCTGTGGCATTTGATTCTCTTTTATATCCATAAAGACCCCTGGAAAGGAGGTGCTCCTGCAAGATCAGAATTGAGAATACTGCACACAAACCTAGTTCATTTATTTCAGAGTCAGATGTTAGAATCAGTCTTGTCTTTGTCTGACTGGCTTTTTTTAAATCTACAGAAATGATAATACTGTAAAATAAAATAGGTGGTGCTTGCCACCAAAAATACACGCAGTTAAAGCACGAACTAAACAATTCTTGCTCATGTTTATGGAAGTGTATTTTAGTTGCATTTTAGCTGCAAATAAATTTGACTAATGAAACAGCTGCACAAATAAGTTGTAAAGTGTTATTATTGCAGAGATGATTAAAAGCTGCTTTGTGACTTCAAGTAATTGGTGAAAAAATGCAAAGGCTCAGCTCATAAACTTCACAGAGCCAAACTAAATAATTAACTTTAGACAGCACAACTTAAAATGTATCTGGGTGAAACATTTGTTTTTCTGAAGAAGACCTAAGAACATGGATTTGCACAGGTTCCCTTTTCCTAAGTAGTTTATCTTTCTTGCAAGAGTGCCAAAGTAAGCAAACCCACTGTTGTTTCCAAGGCCAAATTAAATCATCCTTTTTTTTTTTCTTCTTTTTTTTTTTAAAGTGGTACTCTGGATATTTAAAGAATACATACTACAAATGTAATTCAATATAAACAGTTGGCAAGCATATGAGCTTTGGTAACATGTAGATAACTGTTGGCATCTCATCACACATATCTGTCCATTAAGAATGCCTAGTACATTGATATTTAAATGGTACCAAAACGCATCTTTAAATGGAAGACAGAACATGCACACAGTGGACTCATCATCTCTATTTCCTCATTTTCAATTGTCAGGATTGATCTTACCTTTCTTCCCTTCATCTTTCACAGATCCTCAGCTTGCGTAATGGGTAATCAATCTGTCATTTGACTGAAATCTGCTTTCTTCCCTTCACATTTATTTCAAATCCCCTTCAAAGTATCCAATGGTGAGGAGATATTGCTCTCTAATGACATAAGACATTTTCCTTATATTTAGCAGAATAAAACTATAGATGGCTATTAAAGTAAAAAGCCAGATTTGTTCTTGATCACATGGAAGAAGAATCATGGAATCATCTGGGCCAGAAGGGACCTTCAAAGGTCACCTAGGCTGACTCCCCAACAGTCAGCAAGGACACCCCCAACTAGACCAGGTTGCCCAGGGTCTTGTCGAGCCTCACCTTGAATGTCTACAGAGAAGGGCCCAAACTGGCAACTTAACTAGAGACCATGCTCTAACCCTGTCTTTTAAAATTATCTTCCAGTGACCTGAGTGTCAAGCAATTGAGATAAAACCTCAGCCTTATTCTGAGGGTGGCAGCTTATAAAAATCACCTACTCCAAAAGCTATTCTGAAAACCCATGTTACTAGATCCATAGTGACAAATAGCCTATAAGTTCACTGATCCTGGGAAAAGACAGCTATATATGAATTCTCACTACTCAGAATGGCAACTTTTAAATGTTTTGAGGCAATTCAAAGTCCTTTTCTTCATGCTCTGGTTAACCATTTCCCAGACTCTTGTTCCTCCCAATCTGTCAGCCAATCAAATACATAGGAAGCAAGAGAGTGATGATAGGCTTCAGGTGGAAATAATGACAAAATCCTCTTTGACTGGCTGATTTGAAAAAGCTGAGTTAGACTTACTGACTGTGAATCCATTTTACTGCTCCAACTAGCCTACCGTGTCATCTCATGAAACTTCCAGCTACCTTTAGATGCATAATCATATGGCTGCAGGTAGAAAGGTGTGAATCTTATGAAGAACATAGTCAGAAGGAATGAAGTATAGGGTTTAGTCCAAACTCTGAGGAATAGGTAACACAAACAAAATGCACTGAGAATAGGTTGAACCTAGTAGACATCTAGCATCAAAATCATCTTAGGGATCTGAGACTTGCATTAACTTGCATGAATGAGCACACTCCACGCTACAGCAGTGGACTCATTCTTCCCTGCTTGGATGGAGATGTGTATTTGCAAGTACTTTCAGGTGTTAAAAATGCAACACGGTGATCATATTTAGCACTTTAAGGCACATAGCTCATCCTTTGTGAAAGTATGGTTCAGAAAATTATACGCAGTCCTATCCCTCCTTTCATTAGGAAACATTTCTTCACCAAAAGGCGTACCAAGCTTTGGAATAGGCTGCCTAGGGAAGTGGTTGAGGCACCATCCCTGGAGGCGTTCAAAAGATGGGTAGACATGGTCCTCAGGAATATGGTTTAGTAATTTTTATTTCCTATTTCTTCTTTATTTTTTTGTCAGAGTTAGGTTGACGGTTGGACTAGATGATCTTTAAGGTCCCTTCCAACCTAGATGATTCTATGATTCTATGATTCAAAACAAATTACTGTCATTGTATTGCACTTGCCTTCAAAATAGTACCAACCCTTCACTTCAGACTTAAGTTTCTTCAGAGTGATGAAAAAATGGCTAGATTATTTTCAAGTACTTGTATGTGGACTTTTCTACTAACTGCATCTTCAGAGAAACTTGTGAGAACTTTGCTACATCTTACAGTGCAAGTGTTTGTGGACTAGTAAAACAACAGCAGGTTGTGCTTCTCCTCCCATCCATATTATCTGGTAGCAGCTGTGCAGAACATGACGCTTTTTAAAATCCTTGCTCAGTTTTTGCTTTATCGATTAAACTCCAGCCTTAGGAAGAAAGCTAAAGGGACTTTGTTTTACACTTGGCAAATGAGAATTTTGTTGTGGATTTCAATGTCCAGGATATAAACCTGCAAGGAGTTTTCTTGAGTAAATTAGAGGTATAATTGGCTACAGAAGTGTTGATTTGGCTCAGTAGCTGGTCTGACACTACCAATATGTGCTGACAGATCTCTTTCGGAGTCTGACTCATTCAGACCTGCTTTCTCAGACAGCGCATCTGACACCAGGACTTGCTCCATTGAGCCAACAGCTGTTATTTATGAAAGATAAGGTTTTTAAAATGGTCAGATATCTTAAGAATACTTTAACATTTTTCTCATCAGGTTCAAATATATTTTCCAGCTTCCTAATGAAAGTAATGTTCACAGCAATATAGATAAAGCTTTCAGGCTAAAAGATGAGAGTCCTTGAACTGCGGTGGCATGAATAAGTCTGTTGTAATAACAGTGTCAGATGGCATGGCCCTGGAAAACACATTAATATCGATACTAACAGGCTTAGGAGAGACACAGAGCAGCATGAGCTATTCGTGAAGAAGGTAAGTTGACAGTGCAAAGGTGAGTTAATGCTAAACAGATTTACTTGCTCATTTACTTCATTACTGTCCCTGTTTTCAAGACTTAAAAGAACAGTTCAGACAGAAAAATCCAGTTTTGTTGCCTATCATTGCTATTTGCAATTTCCATGCTATTGTAGTTGCATACTACACATGAGTTATAACCAGTATTTGTGAGTAACACAGACTTTTTATGAAAGCATTCGATAGCTGTATGTCCAACCATTTCTCACCCTCCATAGGCAGGCACCCTCCACAGACACATAGACAGAGACACCCTACTTGCACTTGCATCAAGACTCAGAGCCAGACCCTCAGTTTAACCACTGGGACCTGGAATAATTTTATCAGATGAGGATCTAGCCCTGAGTGTATAGCAAGAACCTGTGGGGGCTATTCTTTTCTCTGACTCCAAGAATTGGGCCAGAGCCCACACAAGCTGTATGGTCAGGCTGAAAAGCTAAATAAGATACAGAGATAAAGTTCTAACTACTAATATGTATGTCCTTGCTAAGGGGGCTGATGAGAGCTGGAGCTGATGCAAGAGAAAGGGCAGGTCTGTGCATCTGGGAGCAGATGAGGGAGGAAAGTAGTGGATATGTGTGTTTGGGGAGAAGGGAGCAGGGAGGGAGGTGTCCTCCTTCCAGAAGCAGCACACTGTTATTTTGGCTTAGCTGTCATGAAACCACCATCTGAGAAAGCCTGTTAAATGCTGATGGTTCTTCAACACTCTTTCCAGAGTCCCTGAAGACAAGGAAATTTCCTCATTTCTGGCTTTGAAAAGCTCTTCTGGTTTCTTGACTCAACCAAGATGGGTCCAGATGGGCGAGGAGGCAGAGCAGATACAGTAAAGGAGGTGAAACCAGGTCTGGGAAACAATAACCAGCTCACCAGCATGACCTGCTACCCAGCGATCAAAGGCAGCATTTGGCAGGGCTGAAGGGGCTGCGGTGTGAGGAGAGCCTGCACAGGAAAGGAGGCGAAGGGCAGGGACCTCTGCACACAGATTTACCTGTCAGTGGAACAGATATTTCCTTTGTTGGCAGCAAATCTGCTTCAGGAGGTTCCTGCTTGCTCTCCCCGCATGTAACTGCTTGTTCCTGTCCCTGCAGGGGGGTTCCCTCTCTGACGTGGGCCACATAATCTTTCTTTCCCATGCTCTGAATGAGGAACAAGAACTTTTATAATGACAGTGTGGGCATTAATATTTTAGCGGTTTCTACCATCGTGATTGTTGGTTGAACTCACAAGGCAAAATTAATAGCCCTGCTCTAAATTGCTAGAGAAGTGCAAGTCAGAGATACAATTGCTATAAGGAAGCATTTTTTAAGTCACATAGTCATTATCTGGGGTAAATGCACAAGATGGACATTCTCTTTAAAAAGTGTGGTTTAAATGTAGAGAATAACTGTTTTCAGGAAACTTCAAAGGTTTTTCTCCTTATATTATTTTTCCAGTTTTCTGGATGTTTTTTATTTTATTAAAAAGCAAGTGAGTGTAACAAGGTAACTCAATTGGTTAATGTGAAGGTAGGTTTTCAAGATAGTTCTGCACTGGCAATGGCAAAGGACCTATTCCAACAATGAAAATAAAAACAATTCACATTATAGTAGCTTGGAGTAGCATAATGTTCTCTTATGGCAAAGTAAAATACAATTATCAATTATACCTCCTGATAGTGACAGAAGTTAAGGTTCTATGAAGCCATCAAAACTAGAGGTCATTGAATATCCACATTAATTCCCTTAGATGTTAGTTGTTTGTGTTGGAGCTGTGCCTAGCAACCTCTGGCAGATTCAGAGCCCCACATGTGGATATGTAGGTGGACCCAATATCTGCCTTGTAGACAGGTAATATCCCTCATCCTGCAATTCTTAGTTCAGTCCTACCGTGATATCAGAGATGCTTGTCTGCAGAAGGTAACCATATGCACCGTCATATTACCTCCCGTCAATCATCAATATATACGCATAAGCTATTATTTAATATTAGAGAGGTGGTGATATCTTTATTATTAATATTTACATTTATTTATCCATCTTGGGGCACAAATGGGTGTCATATGGACTGCTGTTGTGTTACATATTTAGTAAGAAATATTTTTCAAAGAAATCCAGGGTACATGGATGGTGCAGAGGGATTTGTATAGTCTTCCAAAAGCTGCCAGAGAAGTTGAACATAAAATTTCGGTGTCTTCAGCAACCTCTTAGCCATCAAACGCCGTGGTGCAACACAGCATACTTCTCTGGGTCAGCCAGGAGAATGACTGTTTTCTTGAATTAGTGGAAAAAGAGTACCTTTTTCACTCCCAGGCTTGTCTAAATGCTTCTCTTAACCACAGCTAGCCAATCCCTCTGATTTCTCTGATAGTGGTCTGGTGTGATAAAGGACATTTTATCTCTGCCTCTTTCTGCTATCTCTGTGTATTTATCTCCAAAGGACTTTGACTACAGAACAGACCTTCCCTGTACCCTTTGGGCCTTCTTTGAGGAACTTCTCTATAAATGGAACAGCAGAAATGAGGAGGGAGGAAAGGGAAATAGGATGTGACTAGAGGACCTGCGTTGCAACCACAGATGTCCACTGCTAGACACACACTGACGTCAAGAGGATCATGACCTCAAATTAGTGCACAGAAAATGAACAAGGTTGGGATCTTTGAAACTAGTCAGGATTAGGTTAGCTTTACAAATGTATTTAGTAAAAGCGCAATAAGAAAAATATTTGTGGAAGTACCCTCTTCAAAGCTGATGCCACTGATCATGTGTCTTCCCCACATTCTTCTTCTAAGGAAGCAGTTTTCAGTGTTGTCTCATCCTCTTTTTTTACAAGGGAGAACTGAGCCTTCCCAAAGTCTGGCTGTTTTGTTTTTCTCACCCATCTTCTGAGATTTAATCAAGTGAACATTCAGCAGAATAGTTTGGTATTTTGTGAACACAATTCTTTTTTTATCCAATTGAGGCCCTTTTGTGATCACTAAAAAAAAGAAAACTGTTGTGCGCTACAGGCTGTTTACACTGTTAAGAGGTTGATACGGGTCAGTTCTCTAAGGTTATTCTTAGTTCAACTGCTGTGTAAATTGTTGATGTCACTGACTGGAGGCTGCTCTCCAGGACATTATATATATGATAATTATATGACAGAAAATGCAACATATAGTTGGATCTGACCTCCAAGTTCACTAGTTTAAAAAAGGAAAAAAATGTCTGCAAGAAACTCACTGTTTTTCCCGTTACTAAAACGTAATAAACCCCTTCAAGTTTATACTTAGTCTACAGCATATACAGGAGTCTTTCCTCACATGGACAGCAGTGCCCATCCATCTTCAAGCTATGGTACATTTTAAGCTTCAGTGTTTTAAGCCTCAGTGTCTCCAGAAAGCATTTTTTGAGACAAAACAGACAAAATCTATTTTAGCTAGACAAGCATCTGAAACTAGGATTTTAACTCTCACATAAACATTTTATGTTACTCTACAAAGGAATCTGAGAGATATTTTTCAGAGAAATCACAAGTCATCAAAAATGAATTAAAAAACAGACAAGGGATTCAAGAAAAGCAGCACTTGATCACTCAGCACATTTTCCTTGATCTTCATCAGCATTCAGAATTACAGCTGCTGATACTGCCACAAAAGCATGTTTTTACTGATTTTTCCTCCTCTTCCTGTAAAGCTAGAACAGCTGCAGAAATGCAAGCATATTTCTAGGCTTTTTTGTACATCACCGGTTTACCACGTTCCAACCATTCATAGTTGTGCAACACCCCCACCGTGGTGCTGGGATTACCGCAATGTCACAGACAGATTAAATGAGGCTCACGGAGCTATACAATAGTAACTATATTTTATATTCATAATTAAATGATGCATGACATGGAAATAAGCCAGCTTTATTGAAACAGAACAAACTAACTGCTCTGATGCAACAGTTAAGTGTCTTGTCAGTTATAAAATGAAACACTTTTAAAGGAAAATTATTTAGAAAACAGGATGCTTGATATTGCAAAATATCATGTTCAAAGGATCATTTTTAGAACATTAAGGAAATGTACTAATCGAGTTAAGTTCTCAAAAGAATTCCTGGCACCAAAATGTTAACCTCTGCTTTCATTTTCATGATGTTGTAAGAATAGATCAGTCTTAGGGGGAAGAAAATTATGTATGCATAACACTGCATGTAGCTAAACAATTCTTAGATGTGGCTAATTTCCATGTGAAGCTGATGATTTAGCATTGTGATCCTTCAACAGGGGAGACAGAATTGCATGTTCACTTATTTAACATGAAAAAAGCGAGGTGGAGTGGAAATTCAATTCTACTTCAAATTACTTTGGGGGCAAAATTCTTGCTATGACTTTAGTTAGAGTGAGAATGTATCTTAATTCATTCAACGTGAAGAAGAAAAAAATCAGCTGAGAATAGTGTTCTTGTTTATAAGATTTAAATTACTGCCATAGCTGTTTTTAACAGTGTTAAATAAATTCCATTTTAAAAGCCAAAGACTGTCATCAGTCTCACCTTTTCCTATGTGCTGTGTCACAAGGCGGGATCCTGGTACTCTGTCCAAGTCACCAATGGTCACAGCAAGCATGGCTTGCTTTTGAGGCATGGCCACATTCCCACATGGCAATGATATATGTTTGTGGTTGTCAATGTGGATATGTCACTGGTGTCAACATCCAAAACTAGGCTGGGGCACACCCCCTAGCCAAGAAAGCAGGGTGCACACTTCTGGAATATGAATTTATTCTTATGAGTTTTAACTATAATCTTACAAGGAGTGGCTGAGGGAACTGGGGTTGTTTAACCTGGAGAAAAGGAGGCTGAGGGGATACGTTATCACCCTCTACAACTACCCAAAAGGAGGTTGTCAGCCTCTTCTCACAGGTAACAAGCAGTAGGACAAGAGGAAAAAACCTCAAGTTGTGCCAGGGGAGGTTTAGATTGGATACCAGGGAAAATTTATTTGATGAAAGGGTTGTCAAGCATTGGAACAGGCTGCCCAGTGAAGTGGTTGAGTCACCATGCCAGGTGGTACATATAAGATGGGTATATGTGGCACTTAGGGACACGGTTTAATGGTGAAATTGGCAGTGTTAGCTTTATGGTTGGACTAAAAGATCTTAGGGATCTTTTCCAACCCAAATGATTCTGATTCTTTGAGTGCACAGAATATGTCTAAGATGCCTGAGGAAACAACAAAATAAAGCAAATCAATAAGCTTAAATTTGCAGTTAGGCATCTACATTTCTACTGGAAAATTTTAGGACAGCCACAAAGTGAAAAAGGTTGAATTTTTTAATTTTTTTTTTCCTAGAAGGCAATCAACCTTCTGCTCTGTTTTTATTCTGTCTCTCCCTCTAAAGTAAAACCTAGAAACACCTAGAAAAAAATCTGTAAAAGAGAACCTGCCAATAAATTGGCAGACTGCTACCCAAAAGATAGACAGAAACAAAACTGTCTACACAGTATGAATTAAACATGTTCCTATGTATGAATTACAACACAGGGCCTTCCCTTCTTCAATAACAGAACTGATGCCATCCTGTAAATGAGAGTATTGAATGAGACTGGTGTATAAAAATCTTCTGCTTTTGCTGTAGAGGTGGGAATGAGGATGCTAAATGAGGTAGCAGACAATAAGATTAGGGAAGCTGAAAGTCACTTCTGTGCTTGCTGAATTCTGCAGTTTGGATGATGGACATAGGGTATCTCCAGCCTAATGAGAATGAATCATAAACATATACTGTTGCTATAAGACTAAATGTAATGTTACACAAAATCTATTAAAATATGGAATATCATTAAAAAAATCAGGCCCAAGTGTTCTATAGATGGTAATCTTCTAATAGAAAACATTTTGTTTACCACCTTCTAATATTAAAGCTATAACATAATAATAAAACTACCACATTATCTTGCAAAAGTATCTAAGAGGTAGTGAGAGCACCCTAGAAACATCACGAGAGTAGTAATAATTTCTGGGAGAAGAATGACATGCACCAATATCTAAAAGCTAAGGACCAAATGAAGCAGATAAAAAGAAATATTGAAGAATTATTCAACTAATGAATTGGGGAAAATGTGGGAATATAGGATAAGCATAGCACAGATTTCTGCCCCTTAAGTGATCTCACATAAGGTGAAAATCTATAACTGCCATGCAGACAAGCTCTAAAATTTTAATTGCTGTCTAAATGCAGAGGACTTGTGACGCACTATGAATTATTGAACCCCTCTTGTGGTTAAAGACATTTCTTTTAGCTACCCTACCCTGCTCCTTCTCCCCTTCCTCTCTCCACCGCTGACTATTTTCTTTCTCAACACTGTTCCCTCTTCTTCTTTGTCTCTTCTTGTCCCCTACACTTCTTCATCCTCAGCATTCATCACTTGGCATTTCCGTTCTTCTCTTTACTGTCAGGGCACAGCAAGAAGCAGTTTCCAGCCCTCAGCTGAGGTGTGCTGGGCTGCAGCTGCGAGATGAAGTAACGGCAGGGGAAAGTCCTGCTCGCTTCCAGCTCTCCTGCCCAAGCAAATGCTCAGCTGCTCTGGGAAGATGGAGCTATGCCATCCCATTAACACATTGCTCTTGGAAGGGGATGAAACCTTCTCTTGAAAGGACACATCTTTAACAGCCAAATGAACACACATGTGTGACCAGGTTTTCAAAGCTGCCTGACGTGGCCAATTTTGGCCAGTTTTCCGTAAAGAAGGAAAAGGGCCCAGTATTATCCTCCTCATGATATTTCAAGTCTTAATTCCAAAGAATGGAGATGCCAGGACTTGTCAATGACATGACTGTAACAATTTTATGAGAGTTGGCAAGACAGTTCATTTCTCCTACATCTTATTCTCAGAAACCTTGGAGTTATTTTGGCTGGAATACTTGAAGGTGTGGGGGGGAGGTGGGAGGGAAGGTAAGCTTAATTTTGACAACTGTATTAGTCAGTACATCTGCAATGCTGTTATCAACAACAAAAACATGATTAAATTGTGACAAGCACTACCTGCACCATTTATAATGCAAAAGTCTGAAAACAAAGCAGTAACTTTTTCTTGTTCCCTGTGGAAAAACAAATATAATCCTCTCCTCCAACCAGACCACCAATTCTGCCCCCGCCCCCCCCCCCCCAAAAAAAAAAAAAAAGATAAGAGGCACAACAAAATCTGATAATTCTCTTTCCTTTGCCTTTTCTGTTCCATCACAGCTCTCCAAATTAAGATTTATGTGCTATTTTGTATCTGTTGTTGTTTTTTTTTCCCCCTACAGGGATATAGGTGGATAAGTTTGGATAGGAAACTATATCCCTCAAGCCAAACTGAAAGGTTTATAAAGTTGCTAATAAAAGTTTGGGTCAGGTCCTAGATATCAATCATCCTCTCATTGTCTTTTTAAATGAGCTCAGGCATTTTCCCAACCACTCCCAGCAGGCCTTTGCCACTATTTTAAACTAAGATTTCAGTGAAAAAAAAAATTTTCCTGTTTTGACCTCAATAACTTTTCTCTCTCTCCCTCCTTACCTGCCAAATGCATCCATCAGGATTTTGCCAAAGGCTATCTGCTTTTGAAGTTGAGAGGAGTTCACTAATCATGAGTGTCAAAACCACAATAAATGCCATCACCATATGGTATATGCTGCTATTGGGAATTATCTCAAAAGGCTTAACTGTGAAAAGTTTGGGGAGATGTCAGATGTTTTTATTGCTAACTTTCATAACTCTTGTCAGGTCTTTCGGTTTCTGCATTCACTGGCTTAAGTGAGTGCAACTGTTTCCTGAATTTATAAAAATGTTGTCAAGATCCCTTGATCTCTCTTCCTCTGTCTCTCTCACACAAACACATATATACCCCGGGGAATATCATACACGGTGGCATACAAATAGAGCAAAAGAGAAGCTTGTAAATAAATAGCATATCATTGTGCTTGCTCAATAAATTCCTGCGTGTGTTAAACGCATGATAAACATATCATAACTACTGCTGAAGTCTCTACAGCCTCCTGTCCCATCACACCATAATGAGTGCAACTCTGCAATGTACATGAAGACCTAAGTTTGAAAAGCTAAGAGCAGAATTAGATCCCATAAGGGCAGGGTGCTGACATAACTGAAAAATAACTAACTGGAGAGCATTTGCTTTAGCTGAAGAAGACAATACCAGTGTGATAGATCTCTGTGCCTTGTAAAAATTGTGAAAATGTACTGTGCATTCAAAGTAACTAGAAATCTACCTTCTACCTTGTCCAATCTACCTTGTCCAATAAAGAATTAAAAGATACATTGTTTAAACCCCTCCTCACTCTGTAACGTTCTCAACAAGAAGTAAATAAAAATTTAAGAAAGTCCTCAGGAAAACACCTGTGATCCAGAGAGGTAATATGAATGAAAACAACATTTCAAGAGTTTCACATATCAACTTAGTGATTGAGAAAAAAAAATAAAATTACAAAATTAAAATGTCAGTGCCATTTGAAACACTTGGGGCAGGTCTTTTGACTGTGTCCTCCATGACCCATGTCACCCTCACCAGCCACATGGGAATGTCTCTAATGGGCCTCATGGCATTTCAAGTAGCATTAAAACTTATATTTAGGTAATGACTTCCCCCTAATTTCTTTATGGTATATCCTCTAGTAGCAAACTGAAAAAATAGTTATATTTCAGTAACATGTGCCCCTCCATCAAAGGAAAATAATTCAGGCAGAATTAGGCAGAATTCATCCATCTTTAAGGCATGTATCATGAATTTCTGGGAACTGTAGGGACAACTGAGTTTTGTTTTCCTGATTAGCAATACAAATGAGCTGCTGGCAATATGACATCAAAACAAAAGTGGCAGAATTAGAAAAACTGCTGAAAAGTTTACCTTTATAGGAAAGCTTAAGTCTTGGGATATTTTGTTTTGACGTTCCAGTGACTGGAAGGAACAGCATCGCTAAAGATAACAGGCTGCAGGCATGTGTTACTTGGGAAGCTCTCATTCTGCTCTCTTCTTCTGTATCTTCTTTTCCACTATGGTGAAATATCTTCGCACTTTTCAAACAATCCAAATTTAATCTGGAAGAAGAAAGAAAACATCTGTCTATTTTTTGCATTATTAGATAAATAATAATTCTGAAAGCAAGCTAGATCAATCTTTAAATAGTAGCTCATTTAACACATTTGTTACAAAAGTATTTTTTCCTCTAGTATAAATCAAAATGCTGTAAATCTCTTCCTCTAATACTAAACTTACACACTTTGAAGTTGGAAAAATATCTCAACTTTGCAAATACCAATGTCTAGCATAGCTAAAGTTTAAGCACAAATTAAATTAATACAGTATCCATAAAAAGAATATTTGCCATTCAAAAGTGACCATGCAATTTGTTCATACTGCTCCACTGGATATCTTAGTGTTTTGTAATTCTCTCTTTATCTCAGTACAACGGCTATTGTATGTTTATGCTATGACTAGAATAAACTGTAATATCTCAGATACCATGGGTGTACACTCTGAGTTAACAACGAATACATACCCATCATAAACTTTCATAAATAAACTAAGAAAACTGGATAGAGCAAGCAGTCGTGTTTAGTTTTAGTAGAGAAAAAGTTGATGCAGCTGATGGATTTAAATGTGTTTTCAGTATGATATTTCCAGCAGAATAACTGCCTCAATTCACCCACCAACATGTCCTGTAAACTTTAATGAGTGGTTCACGCTGAGGTCAATATGCTGATACAGGACTTTGTTAGCACAGTGTGCAACTAAGCCAGCTTTGCAACACTTTTCACTTAATAACAGTCATTTATATTCCATAAATCTTAAAGTGTTTTACAAATGAAAGCAATTATCACTGTCCTTATTTTCCCTGTGCAAAAACAGAATCATGAAACTACAGTGAACCTAGTTCCTCAAGATTGTGCTGCCATCCCAGTAGCTGAACAGAAAGCAACAACAGTTTTCCTGGTGTCCTGTTTGTATCCACTTATAAGAGATCACTTTTGCCCAATAACTCCACTTTTGAATATGAAATTATTTGAAATGGCATCCTGACTTCTGAAGGCAGAACTTAATGGTTAATAAATCACAGAGGTCAGAGCATGAAAATATCTGTGAGAGACGATCCTTCCCCCCTGCAAGTGCATGATACCAGAGGTCAAGGGAGATAATTTGTGAAATGACAAATGTCAGCGTTCGAGTAACACTGTAAATCAAGGAGTAAGGAAATGTTATGGTTAGTAGCGAGATTAATGGCTTATGACTTGCCATGAAAATTCTTTTCTGAAAGGTACTGAAATTGCCTGATTAAAAGAGTAATCCTTGTGCCTACATGAGCCAACACTTGTACAGACATCAATGGAAAGGCTCCTTGTGAGCCCATGGGGTATGCAGCACAGCTCGTGGCCTGGAGCTGCTCCACAGGTCTGGTACTTAAGCTCGCTGCAGTACTGGGGCCAGTGTACCTCTACGAACTGTGGAGGCATCCAGAATCAATTTAGCACCTTGTGATGCAGGCACTACATCCTTCCTGGCATGAAGGGACTGGAAAGAGGACCCCTTCAGTTCTCTCTGCCAAAGGAAACCTCTCTCAGATGAAGCTAGGGAAGAGAGAAATGGTCTGCAAAATGCCCAAAGCATCCTTCCTATTGCAGAACATTAAGCTTCTTTCTTCTCGGTCCCTTCCTCAACACTCACGTTCAGTGTCTGAATGCACTACTTTTGGCCAAATGCCACTACATATTCATGAGATGACATGGAAAGAAAAAAAAAAATTGAAATGCTTCGGGTTCATCTTTCCTTTCCCTTTGTTAGAGTACAGAATCCTGAGAAAAGTTCTGCCTTTCCATGCTGGTACATCTTATTTGTGGTTGGGCTATGAAGGACTGCTGTTTACTAGACCATCACAGGGTTATATTACCTTAAAGAAATGTATTTTGGAAGTAAAATGGGGAAAAGAAGAGGAGGAAGAAGGGAGAGGGCTATATTAAGACAAGAGACACCAGCCTTGTTCATCTTCAGTGGGATGATAGAGACAAACCATACTTCAAAAAGAAGCAATTAAGAAGGAGCCAGTCTCACTGCAAATATGCTGAGAAGCCATGGCTCGAGGGCCTGGGTCTCAGCCAACAGGGATCTCACCAGAGGATTTGGGGGTCATTTACTCGAGGCAAAGTAGAGTAAAGAATCAAGACTAAATTTGTCACTTATAGAAAAAGAAAAAACTGTTGCCTGAACGCACTGTCATTTTCTTAATTGTAGATTGAGAACCAGTATCAAACTTGGACTTCTGGGTATACCTCACAACCTCATTTTTTCATGTAGGGTTCTTTTGTTAAGGAAACTTTAAACCTTCCTTCTTTTCTTTTTTTCTTTTCTTTTCCTCTTTTTTTCTTCCCCCTTTTATTTGAATAATGTCTGTGAAAAACCATTTGCTTTAATTCCTGACACAAGGCAGTTAGTTTACACTGGAGGCAGCTGCTCTGTGAGCTCGAGCCAACCCTGTCTTGTCCTAGATTCATTGCAATCTGGCCAGATTGTCACATATATTTTTAGTTTATGATGATGTTCTAATACAATCCCAGCTTCTGCACAGAGTCCTTCCAGCAGTCTAATGACTAGCTCAGGTTAATGAACTTCAGACTAAATAATTGGCCATTAATCTTCAGGAAATATCCTTCCTCTCTGTAACATATGCAATGTCAATCAGTGTCCTGTACTGACGAGAGCCATAGTCACGCTGGTCAGAAGTAACCAGACCCATGAACAGAAATAAAATATAAAACCTAAGAGCAACCTAACTCCCCTGTTCTTTCCTCCCCTCAAAATTAAGAAGAGTTTTGTCAGAGGAGGAAAAATTATTGTTTCCTTTAGTTCTTTGATACTTCTGCTAAGCACCAGCACACTCTTAAAACTTCCTTATCATCAACAGACCCAAAATAAATGACAAAAAAGAGTCTGAAAAGAAAAATACTGACTCTAAAGCTACTTTCCCACCTTGGCTTCAGCTATGAAAGATCTGCACTGTGTTAAATATCACCTGTGAGACCGACTGGGGAAGGAAGCTATGCATACACCTCACTGAAATAGGGATATTTCCCATGGAATAAAGGAGCTATTATTTGCCCTATGTGGTGGTGGGAGGTGTGATGGTGAAGAGGGGCCGAGGAGCCTGGCTCCATCCTGCTAGGACCTCCCAGTGGGGCTCATAAATTCGTAACAGGCTGGGGGTTAAAACAGCCAAAAAGCAAAATGTTGATCTGCTGGTGTCCTGCCATCTTGCCAGAGAGGCAGCTGGACGTAACTGGCACATGCGTGATGTCACGTCCCTGAAATGAAGTGTCACCTCCTTGCAATTGGTCAGATTTAGTGGAGCCTATAAAACAGATTGCTCTGAAGCTACTGTCTGAAACAGGAAAACCTGGAGCCAATTTACTAAACGTAATTTATTCCAGACCCTTTGTTGCAATAAACAGAGCTCTTCAGCTTTCTCAAACACACAGACAGTAGGGACCTCTGTATTTATGGGAGTTTTTTCAGATTGTTCAGCTCAAACCTATCTAAATGCAAAATCTCACATTCACAAATACTGTGTAGGTTTTCTGACTTCTCCTGGCGTCATAAAGTCCAGAGCTGAAAGGACTGTGACCCATCTGCAAACACACTTTTTAACAGTAGTTCATGTAACTCTCAGTTCAATTCCATAACAAAAACCTATACAGAATTGGACGGTAATTTAAAAGCTGTCTCCAGCACTAGTTTTCCAAGGCCATTTTAAAATTTGGAATTCTGTACTTGGGTAAAGAGGACAATGAAAACATCTTGCAGCAAATACAGTAAAAGCAATTAACCAAATGGTATGGCTCAGTTATACTGAATCTAATAGCAATGTTACAAATTGCAAGTAACTACTGAAAATCCACAGCAACCTTTGAGTTGACTCATGTTGATTGAAAGAAGCTAGAAGAAAAGAGAAAAATGTCTGATGGTCACTATGGACTTATAAGTAGGCTGAATAAGTTACCTAGGCCATTTTTTCTCAATATATGAACTATTATCTCTGATACCTGAGTTTTTCTTTCTTATCCTCAGATGGCCCTGGGGTTTTATTTTGTGAAAGGAGTAAAAGAAGTCCCTTGCAAACATCAGCAAAATAGCACAGTTAGTCTGTTAGATAAACATGTTGCTTTAAAAGATTTAAAAATAATTATCTGCAAAAAGAAAGAAAAAGTACCCCACCTACAATTCAAATGTATTGAAATGTATGTGATCTGTTTACTCATATTGTATACATACTTCATATATATACATAAAAATTTAAAGCATGTTACTTTAACTGCAAATATACAGATACTTGTTTCTAGTGCATTTTGTTGTAGCTGTCTCATCTATAAATTATCACACTTATTCCTAGAGGAAGATACTATGGTTGTCTATTTTGTGGTGCAAAACTGTGTACTGTAATCATTAACTGGATATCGAATATTCTGTGTTAATAAGAGGAAAAACTACAAGAACAAGTGAGTCAGACTATAACTCATAAAATAAACTAATCTGTAAATAAAATTATATCTCCAGACTTACTTAACATCCTTAACTTTTTAAATAACAAAGATGACATTCATCTAGAGCACAATGAACCTAAGTTGTTGTACCCCTTAGATAGATGGTCTGTTGATATATTATTTGGCAGAGGAGGCTTTTCTCTTTATTGTGAAATCTCAGTGTAAAGCTAACTCCATCCAAGAACTGATAAACGGTGTTATTCATCACTATTCCCCCATTTATTAAGTGGATTTTTGTGCTGTTTATGGTGCAGGAAATGTTCTTGTCCAGGATTCTGAAAAATACTTCTTTTCACAAAAACCCTAGATCAGTATTACATCACTTCCCAACACCAGCAAAAATTACTGAATAAAAAGATGATGGCATAATTAAAAAAAAAATTATGTAAGCCTACAGCAGGTGATTTTGTGTGTGTGTGTTTTGTTTTGTTTTTCTTAAATCATTGGATTTAGTATATCTGGTATAGGTAAGGTTTTGCCATAAAGCAGACCTTAATATTCTTAAATATACAGAAGAATAATAAAGATGGATACGATGCATAATCCAGCTTATAATGAATTTTACAAAGCTTTACAGGCTTTAACTTTACTGAGCTCCTCACAGGATTTATACCCTATCCATTCAACACCAACAATTTGGATGGCAAGAAAAATGTCTGCTCTGATTCTTACTTAAGAAGAGCCAAGTAGAACAAAGAAAGATAAAGGGACTTAGAGACAAAGAAGAAACAACTGAAGGTACAAACGGTCAGCAAAAAATCTCTTTTTATTGCAGAGAACCATCTGATAATAATTGCTACTCTCCAATGAGTAGCAAATATGTTTGAGGATTACACTGGATTTTTTGTTCATTAAGATAAACTGAAGCAAAAGTAAAAATGGAGTTGAAGTAAAACATGAGAGAAGGAAAATGAATTCATTTACTCACTTGGTTTATTTTTTATAGTTATCTGCTTCTTTCTTAAGCTAGTCTAATGATAGAAGCATTTATAAAAGGCACGTAGTGTGTTTGGAGATAAATACTGAGTAACCTTTCTAGAGTGGTCTGTGTCACACTGCTATGAAGAGCTCATCTAACCATGAAATTTACTATCAGACACTTAAAATTATATATATAGGAAATGAGCACTTTATCCTCAAAAGATACCAGCATATTTTTCAGGTCAGTGTCAGTGGGATCAGGATTAGACTCAAAGATTTCATGCAGACATATAAGAAATCCTTTCAGAATGTGTGAGATAGGCAACCCTGCACACAGACATGTTATATATCACTAGAAACAGTGATTCGGAGAAGTTTTATCTGTGGCATTGTATCTTTTGAGCACTTAACACATAAATGCAAGACTGACAATAAAATAAATGCTACTCTGTAACCCTAATTCTTTGTATATTGTGTGTCCCTAAAAAAAAAAAAAAAAAAAAGAAAATCAGACCTATAGTTTTACACTCTATAGCCTGTTTCCCAAGCACAATGTCTATTGTCCAAGAAAAAGGATAGGATGGAAAGTTACTTGTCATCTCATAATGATATTGTAAAGAGAAGATAGGTAGATAAATAAAATGTCCCACTAGACTGACATGCAGCTTTATGTGTCCTTCCACACGTAAATACCTACAAGCTTTCACTCTAAAGTTACATGTATCTCAGATGGAACTTTTTTTCTTTTTTTTTCTTTTTCTTGGTGGAAGGAATATTACATCTGTAATAAAAGCTTCCCATAGGCTCTTTATTTAGAATGACATGAGAACACCTTACATGTCTGATCATTAAAAAAAAAAAAAAGTAAAAGCAAATGGGAAAATGGAAAAACACAAGCCAAAGAAGAAAGCAGCGTATGGCACGATTTAGCAACACATAAGAATCAAAAGGAACCCTAAGCCAAACCTCAGTGTTACATTATTTTAAGTACAGCATGTTTCCCTAGCAGACCAAAACAACTTCTCAAGCTATGAAAAGTAATTCTAAGATGGGTTTTGTGACTTCGGTATCCAAAAAAAGAAGAAGGCCGTAGGACAAAAATTCCTAGAGACATTAATGAAAAGGTAGACTAGATGAAAACTGCTTCCTGACAAGTACTGTGACGTCCGAAGGTTTTTGAAGAGAGCCAGAGAATTTTTCCTCTAAAATGTCTGTCACCACCTGCAGCACTTGGGATGGCTTGGCTCAGCTCTGAATAAAGCAGACAGGGAGAGAACGCATGCAGGAAGCTTTGCCGGTGGAACAGCCTTGGCCTGCTGTTGAGAAAATACTGAAAAGCCAGAAAAATGTCATGATGGCCATCAGTAGAAAGAAATGATCATTTTGGGGAGATCTGCTTGAACATTTAAACACTAACAGATTGCTTTTGTCCTGTTAAAACCTAAATTAACCTCAGGCAGCACTGTTAAGCCAGCTAAACCACTGACCCTGCAACTACCATTCTTTTGCTGGAAGAAACATATACCTACAATGGCCAACTCGAAGGATTACAGTCTCTTTTTCACCTCCAGGAATTCTTGCCAGTGTTTTGCTGTGGAAAAACTGTTCTCTGTACTTCCTTTCATAGGAGACTTTATATGAGTCCTCTAGCAGTGACAGTTCTAGTACCAGAGGTCTGGACTGGCTGGTGTTTCTGGGGTCACCAGTAACTAAGGGCAATGGGGTATTTTACAGATCAGTTACTTGAACAGAGAGTTGACCTACCATGTATTTTGCATGCTTGTGAAAAATGCAGCTTGAGGGGAAGAAAATGCAGCACTCCAGTGACATTTGCTATTAATCAAGTCCAGACTAACTTCTAGGAATGATACAGCAGAAAGGTAAATAATAGTCTGAAAGCACATAGCCAGTGAGCTGTCTGCATGGATATATCTACAGATGCCAGTAGGCATGGCTCTTCTGTCCTTGATTCAAGCAATCCAGACCTAAGCCAGCTCCTACTGTTTTATGGCTCCATTAATTGTATACTATAAAATAATATATTACACATTTCAGTTATACATGCATCAGAGGCACCACCAGCCAGCCAGTTCTGTGCACAGGCAGAAATACCTTGGTTCTGCCCACAGCTACCCAGACCATCCATACAATCATCATCCAGCACATCCTACTAAAAAAAAAAAAAAAAAAACAGAAAAAAAAAAAGTGAAAGAAATAGAGGAACAAAGATTTACATTTACAAATATATTTATAATGTTCATTTAATTTCACAGCAAATACTTTATTGTGCTAAAATTTGTAGCTAGATTTATCCAAGTGGAAATGTATTGCCAAATAGTTTGGAATTTTTCTTAAATGCTTGTAGGCACTCACAGATTTCTCAGCTGTATCTAAAAGCTGGCTATGGGAGTCTCAGAGAAAACTAGAATGTTACAAATATTAAGCACATTGTAGTTGGCATCTTAATATAACTAACAATTTTTTGAATTGTTTCTATTGCACTAATCCCAACAGGATGTTTCATTAACTTCCAGTATTAGTTCATTGTCAACTATGTAAAAGTCTGATCTGATAGTTTTCAAAAGAATTCAGGCTAACAGAGTTTAGTGATGGTTAAAAAAATGTGCACTTCATATGGCAGCTGGGCTTTGATCAAATATGTTCGCTGTATATCCAATCGCATATTTTTGTAGAATTCCTTTCATCGACGTAAGGCCTCATTATTTGATGCACTGTCAGTGAACTCTGTACAGCACAGGCGGCAGGGCTTTAATATATAAACTACAGTATAGGGAGAGACATGCCGGAAGGATTTTAATTTACACTTCCAACAAATTTTGATTTAATAATTCATGACTATACGCTTGAAGTCTATTGGAGGAGGTGGTTTTATATCCATTGTCCAACTAATTTTGGATTAACATTTTGTGCAGCCAATATGTAAAATTATGGACATACGAACGTGTACACTGCAGTGCAGCAAGCTGTGTTGGCACATTAACCCAGTTATTACAACTGTTAGGCTGAAGGCGTGTGCTATCTTCCTATTTTTTTTAAATGTTAGGTTTCATTTACATTTGGAGGATGGGTGAGAGGGAACCGGCAGAGCCACTGTAACACAGCCCATTTGTAAGCTTACACAATTCACTAACTTAATGTAGACCTATTCCTCTTGACAGGTTTCCCTCAGGTACTCATCTCTGCAGCACTCCAGCAGTTTAAAAGCTTTAATGCCTCTATTCTCTATCTTCTATCCTTGCCATTATGAGTTAATTGATTTTTTTTTAATGTTACCATAGGAGATGACATCACTTGCATAAGGTCACACCAACCATTAGGACCAGTACCCACATCCCCTCGACCTCCAGGCAGTGCCTTAGTCACCCGGCCACCCTTCTCACCAGGGACTACACACTGCTGGCTGTGATTCCTGCTTAGAGATCCATGACTCACATACCACTTCTTCCAGAGTTTTACTCTTGATTTAAGCCATTGCACAAACTGCAGAAAATTACAAGGAATCACAGCTTCATTTTCTGTAAACAAGAACTTCACAGAGCTGTGTAAGAAGCAACACATGGCCAGTGTGATTTCAGACAGCAGGTTATCAAAGCTTTAACAGTGTGTGCTCACTGATCACCAACTTTACCATTTTCAAGAGTTAGAACATGTTGCTCTTGGACCCTAAGAAAACTTTCTGCTTGTGTTGCAGCAGAAATCAATTTTTATTTAGCGCAATAGAGTTGTTTTGCTGATCTATTTTTAAACTGCTTTGTGAAGGGTTGTAGCATGACAGTTCCTGGAATCTGAAACAGCCATACTGAAAAAGAAAACAAGAATTCAGGCATCACCACCTCCATTCAACACAGAACTATTTCCACTTTGGTTTAAAACCACAATAACTTTCCTTTGTCTCGTGAGGACACAGAGTGCACGGATGAATCAATACTTAACTGAAAAACAGCAAAGCTTTTCAGACAGTTAACCAGTTACTGGGGAGTTGTCAGAACCAGAAGGTTAATACAAAAAAGGTAGAATATAAAATACAACCTCTGGTTTCCTTTCTCCCCTAAGATGCTGAGGCCATCTCAATATTGAGGGAGTTCTGATGCTTCATTCCCTACAAGGATGGACAACACTAGAACGGGGGCTTAGAGAAGTTGTACCTTTGCAGACATTTGAAACTCAACTAGACTGCTTAGTTCTGATCAGTCTGATCCAAAGCTGAAGTTACCCATCCTTTGAGCTGCATATGGGACCATATGACCTCCTGATGTCCCGTCCAACCTAACTTTTTCTGATAGTTCTTTTAACATCTAATGGACAGAGGAATAACTGAACTGGATCACACATTGAAGGTCTTCAGCAACACTCAACACCTTTCCATTGATCACTCAAAAACCATGAAATGTCTTTTTCTGCTCTCTAGTGATCATCCTTATCTTTCCAAGGACTTTTCTGATGAGGGCAACACCTACCTGACCTGCTCACAAATCAACTCCTTTACTACTGAAATCTGACTGAAATCAGGAATGCTTTCCTTTGATGAATATGTCTGAAAGCTGCAGCAATTCAAGAGCTGATTCACAAGCAGATCATAAACCCCTGTATCAAGAATAGCAATGAGTGCATAGGACAAGAGGAGTACACACAGAATAGGTGCAGACACTGCATTAGTTATATAAAGTAATCCAATTTTGCAAGGCTGCCAGATATTATTCACTCACACAGTCCTGGTTTGTCCATCCCATGAGAACTAAACACAGAACTAAGTGTCAAAATTATTGACACTGTATTTGAAATAATGCTTTTGTGCACTAATGAGACAAGAAGGGGATTTCTTCCAGGATTCCCCCACTGGAGCTAGAAGAGGAAGCTGGGTCAGAGTTACCACTGGATGGACTGCTGACACCCAAACCAAGACAACGAGTTCTGTCACTCAGAAGAAAAAATATCAACTGTGTGTTCCAGCCTGACCTCTCTTTTCTGTCCAAATTAGAAACTCCTTCCTGCCAGTCTATTATCTCCTAGTTGGATCAAGAATCAGGAGCCACTTTAGTTACCACATTAAAAGCCTCTCAAGGTTGTGGGGAGAAAAATGACTAGAAAGGATTTGGTCACCATGCCATCTTAGTTAGAAAAGGGATGTGTTGGAGAAGATTAAGTTGTGTTTCCATAGCCACAGCTGAGCAGGTGGCAAACATCCACCACAGGTGCTTCTTCTAAAGAGGATCCCACTCCCTGGTAAAACAGGCACATCCCAAAGAAACCAGGGCTTGAAGATATCCAGGACTCTTCATGTCGGATGAGCCCTGTGAAAGTTTATGAAACCCCTTGGGATCATCATGATTAACTATCTTCTTTAAGCTATTCCTCACCGGGCTTTAGTGCTTTTAAACCACTGACCCCTTGAATTAAAGAGGTAGATTTCTCTTTTCACAGCTGTGACTCAACACAGGGAGGAATTCAGAGACATCTGAAAACAAAGCCAGGCAGAATTTAAAACAAAATCCTTCAATGACAGATTTAGAGAGTGATGGCTGCAGCTGGAGCTTACAAATATAACAACTAACTAAATGAGCATGCATTATACAAAGGCTTTACATGGACAGACCATGTGAAGGACAATTTCTTCACAAGGAACCAGAAAAACATAACTACTCAGAATACATCATCTGAAAACCTAGATATTGGTTGTTCAAAAGGAACCTTGGTCCATGGGTCCTTCAGCAAACTAAACTCAGAAATGAGGATAGGTGATAACTTGTAAGATAAATTAATCCTTAACTTTTTTCTTTTTCTTTTATGTTTTTTTTTAAATGCACAATGCAAAACTGAAATCCCTGGGCCTGAAGAGGAATGAAACACAAATAAGATGTAGGTTTTAAAACTTACATAATACCTCTCATACATTCAATGTCAAATATACAGTAACTAGAACACACAATATTGAGTTTGCAGAGGAAATGTATTCCTACTATTCTGGTTTCACAACTGGGGAAGGTGATGCTAAAAGTAACTAGTAGCTATCCTAGGAAGACTTGAAGTGACTAAAGAGTGGAATCAGTTTATATTAATTAGCAGTTATCAATGCCACTATCTTAAACATGATACGCTCCTTTCTACCCAGTCAAATGGGCTATCTGACATAGCGTATCAGTTATTAAATCAACATGCACAAGTGTAAAGATGAGCTAAAAGGCAACAAATATCTTGAAGACACTCGAGCATGGGACACAGTTACAGAGGAATAAACCTATTGACCATCTTAACACAGCACTGCAAAAGCAAAACAACAATGACTACTGGAAACTCTGCTTCCCTTGTCTGCTCAGCTGGGGTATGTGACTTGCATTAATAGCACAGGGAATAATGTACTTGCACTCAGTCCCAGGACTGACTGATGTCAAATGAAGTTCAACCATTCATATTAATGGGGATCAGCATTTGTCTGAGGGAATGGAAGTCTCTTAGACCTTAGGGTCATGAATTGACAAGCTATCGAACATTTTCTCTGTTAGGCTGACCATCCTCCATCCTCAATGAGATCAGCTGCCTAGACCCTTGGTCCCACTACAGCTGCTTTGTGCTCCTCCTGAGGCACAGAAAGAGCTCATTGCTCATTCTTTCTGTGTAATGTGCAATGCAGGGTGAGATCTCACACATCCTTCTCTAGGACACACAGTATAGTCACACTTCTCTGGAACACAGAGAAAAACATAGACATCATACACGTAAACTGTGAGTTTTATTATTCTGGCGATCTGTGAACGACAAGGACATATGATGACAGAAGTGCCATCAATGACAATTAAAAAAAAAAAAAAAAGAGCAACAACAAACAAAGCCTACTGAAAACATCATCTAAAAAGAACAAAGATAACTAACAATTTATACCAAGAAAATTATAGCTAAACTGCAATCATCACACACCATTAACAAACTGGGAGGAGGTGAAAAGTAGGTTTTCTTTCATATGGACTTTCTGGAAAAATACCTTCACACAGCATTTTTTCTTGTCAGGTTCCAGCGTATCTATAAGCTTGTGGGTTGTAATCACTCTGATGATCAGCAAGAAGTTATTTCAGATAACTCATACAAGTCTGTGAGTGATATCATCTGCCAAAATATTAAAATATGCAAAGGAAAACACTGCAGCAGAACTCTGTTCTTTTTCATAATGTTGAGCAATTTGGGGAGTAAGGACACATATAATTTTCACCACCATCATTAATACTCATCATATTAAGAACAACAATAATAAACCTGATTCATAATTTTTTTAAAACCTTTTTTTGCAGCAATTCTGACAGATGCAAATTTAAATTTTATGGATGATAAGAAAGTTCTCTGTTTTCAATATCATTTACAAGTTATAACTCAGCTCTGGCACTCAGGACGTATAGAGTCAATTCAAAAACCTGGGGTTTTCTATTCCTTTAGAAGTACCTCAGCCACATTCTTATTTTTCAGAAGTGCTTGTATAAACATTGAAAAACACAAAACAATAAAAAGATAAGAATCCAGCATACAAGGCCAATCCTAACAAAGGAAGAGACAAATGAAAAAAACCACAAGATTAAAATAAATGCCGTATGTGCACAATAAATTCCAATATTATGAGTCACTGGATTGTCTCATGAACTATGAATTGACCATGCCCCTTTTAATTGTTCTACATAACGATCTGCTTTCTAAAAAAGAGGAACATCTTTAACAGGCATAGTTGTTTATCAACAGTATATGTGTACTGTAGTGCAAGTTATAGTACTTAAGTCTGGCTATAGTTTTAGAAAGCAGCACGTAGGACATAGGAGATGTGCAGCTAGGTCAGCAAATGCCTTCTGTATGTATTGGAGAATTACTGCAACAAATCACCAAAAAGACAATGTAAACTTATTCACAGTAATATGAGATGAAATGAAAAAGCTAAAAAAGTAAGATTGCAAACCTATATAACTGAGAAAGTAATCACACTTGTGCTTCTTTCAAGATTAAAGTTGTCTCTAAATTTGCTTTCCAATATGTATCACAAAACACATTACTGATTTTCTACATTTAATCAGTTCTGGGTTTTTTCCACCTTCAACATTCAATTCCTGTTCCAGAAAAATCCTGTCACACAACAACTCCTTACTTAATAAGAGTATAAAAATGTTTGTAATGGCAAGACTGAGGGCTCATCCAGGTCTATTTTCAACAGTATGTATAGGGAAGAATAATAATAGAACATTTATATATGATATGACCCCACCCCTACTGCTCTCTCTTCTCTCCATCTATTTTCAGCTCAGGAGATTTCCTGAGCCTATTGTGGCCTCTCTATTTTGTAACCCCCAAGTAGATATCACTTTCAAGTACTTGTCCAGCCTCCCTTTTAGCTCTTGTAAAATTCTTGCATCTGCAACACCATCTGGCAAACAATTTTGTACGTCTACTACCCAATGTGTGAAGAACCACTTCCAAAACCAACAATGCAATGTCACAACATATTCATTTCCCCTCATATACCACCATCTCCCTAATAGTCAGAAAATAGATCCTACTGGGCAATAAAAATAGGAATATTCTGATTGAGTTGTGATCATCTTTGAACTAGTTTAACACTAGAGGCATTATGCATGCTAGCTCATTATTTTACTTTGTATAACAGACTCACAGAGTGGCTGGGAAATTAAGAGAAAATTGATCAGAGAAAATTAAGAAGGTGATAGCAGTGGCCAGCTCCAATGAACATTTGCTGCTGAATAAAAATATGTTGCTATGGGCACCGCACAAGATGAGATGTAACATTTCACAACTAAATCTTTGGTCAGAATCCGGGACCAGGTTTGAATATTCAACCAAAAACTTTTTGCCAAGTTTGGTAAATCCATAGGGTGGGGCAAAAACCACAGCTTAGATCAGTGAAAGAGAAACCCTTCAGGTTTCATAGCCAACAGTGGCTCAACACCAGTAGAAGGACTCCCACTCATCCTTCTTGTTGAATAACTTCATGTGGTACGATGGAAAAAACATTCCAGTACCCAGGATTTGGGTAGCTCTGTCACCTCTCTCCCTGACATGAGGCACTGTGGTCTCTCCATGTTGCATCAAAATTCAATTTTATTTTACTGAAGTGGCCAGGTTTTCCCACATCCAGAAATTCCAGTCTCATTGTAAATGAAATAAAAAAGAAAAAGGGGGTTTACTTCTGCAAAAGTTGATAAAACATCTTTAAATTCTTCTGTTCTCAAAATTGTTAGGATAACTACTTTAAGAAACATATTTTAAGTTTTATGTTATATGCTATGTGGAAAATAGGTATAAATTGTATTAGTCTTCATGTTTCATGGTGTGAGTGCTGCAAGAAGCAACATCTTGCAATTTGGAACAGTGAAATCGTGAAGATTTACATCTTCCATTGAAACATCTGGTCTTACACACTCTTGGTGCCAGAATGGCAGACTGGATGAGCTGTTTACTCATCTGGACTCCTGGGCTTTATGTTAAGACATGATGAACATCTTACTTCCACTGGAGAATTTTTACTTGCATAAAGTCAGTAGGTCAGAACTTGAAATTTACAGCTCATGAAAGAGATTTCTCATCTGAGTTTGTTATATCGTAACGGATCAGTAGGCAAATATAAATACTAAAATAAAAAATGTACTTTTTATACTACATACTTATTCTTCATACATACATAGTCATTAATTTAAGGGCTTGTCAGATATTGCTTCTTTAGCAATATCCCTTACAGTGAATCGTGAAAGGTATAAATATCCAAATTCATTACATCTCAGAAATGCTACAGAACCCTACAGAGGTTTCCTTTCCTTGTACAACAACAACAACAAATTTTTCAGCTCACTATTATAATCTGTAATTATTCCAAAGGATAAAATTAGTTATATTAAATTATTTAGAATAAAAAGTTATTTAATTATTTTGATTATACCTATCAAAAGTCGTTTCACAAAAAATTAGTATCTGCAGAGGATCACAATGATGTAATAACGTTTCTGTAATTGCCTAATGAATCTCAGAGCTGTTTCAAAAAATACACATACTCTAAAGTTCCATGACTTTTTTTTATCAAAAAGTAACATTGAAACGATGATGGAAAACATTGCACTTTCTGAAATAAAATCCTCATTAAGTTTTAAATCAGAAAAGTTACACCTCCTTTTTCAATTACAGCTACTTTTAATATTTTCCAAAGGTAGCTACAATTTGGCGCTGAACCTGCTATTGCAAAGTGCCAGAAATACCTAATTATAGCAGGGAAAATGTGTGTACACATACCTATGTGTTTGTCTACAGTCTGCATGAGCAATTGAAAAATATCCAACATATACACAGAGCAAACCACATAATTAAAATTACCCTTATGCAGAGTAAATTTGTCTTTAAAGCACAAAATAATGGAAGGGCAGCAGAGACGTCTTAGTACTAAAACATAATGCTTCATTTAATGAGTAATCCCTGGAGCACATGGATGTTTACCTCACTCTGGGCAAGTTTAAGTGCATGGACAGACAATTACAGTACTTCGGCTGATGTGCAATAACTTGTTAAGCAGCTGTGATACAACAGCACTCTTTCAGGGGCTTATGAACTGCTTTTCTATATTTTCCTACATGCCAGTATAACTTTTGACTCTCAAATATTAAATAGCTAAAAAATATCAGCATGTTCAAAGCTAGAATGCCTGAATCTAGATCCATAAAGCACTAGAGACTGGTAAAAACTGGAACCTATGTGTCCAAGTTTAGTACGTAGTGTGTCTGAATCCATATCGCTTTCAGGATAATAATATAAAAATGATTGTTTTAAAAAGACAGACAAGGTTTTACAATAGGAAAAACACAATACAGCTAGCATGCAATGTTTCTTAGATGAATAATGGCTGGATAGCAGACTTGGTTGAATATGATTCAAAACCAATTTTTAAAAAACATAGATATAGGTCGTAGATTTATAGTAAGTGCTGGCAAATGACTTGAGAGGGTCTCCAAGTTTTGCTTTGGGAGAATGGCAAAAGGAAAAAGGATATTGTTAGAGGTTCAGTTCCCATTACTTTTACATGACTGGCTCTTGTCAATGTGTGGGGCGTAAAGTTCTGAGACTGATATTTGACAAAAGGAAACCTAAATTATAAAGAAAAGAAAATCTAATAGATGATTCAGGAGTTACAATGAACATGGAACCTCTCAATATGTTATGTTTTAATGTTTCATCATGTTTGTTGGACACAGATTTCAATGCTTTGGTCAGTCCTGCAGAGTACTGAGTACCTTTCTTTATGTGGTGACTTTTCACTTCTCAATGACATCTGTTAAAGCTGAACGCTGTACTTCAGATTATTCATTAATTCTCTAGGCTTTTAGACTTTAGATAAATTTTTATTTTTCTATTATTTTGTATTACTAGGTAAGGAAAGCTAAATACAATCAGAACATACACTGTACTACTTTGTAACGTGAACTCTAGAATCTCAGAAATGACCATATTCTGTATTTATTTCAATGTATTTGATCCAAACTTTTGGTTGCCAATGTAAAAGCAGTTTTAAAGTGATTTACAATGTTGTTATATCCATAATAGTCTAAGGATATAAATGACAGAAGACTCACAAAAAAGTAACTTGTGTGTGCTCAGACACAGGCATACATATATGTGTCTTTTTAAACAGGGAATTATTGTGATTCAGAGCACCTGAATATAAGCTAACAGCTTATTGTGATCTTACTTCTTAAATAGTAAAAATAGAACGCATTTTAGAGGGTGGTTTTTTTTTAATGGAGCATAAAGTAACAATCAATGGTCATCTATATTTTTGTTGGCATAGTTCTGTATTTCACACAAGAGACCTTTGATAGCAAAGCATGGCTGAAATATCAAAATTCCTTATTCCTTATCTCTTTTAATGATAACTGCAGCTGCACTCAAAAGCTGCTGCCCTTTGTATCACTTACATTCCCAGAGGAATAAAAATTTTTGAGAGGCAAGGGTCTTAAAAAAGGTATTCTTCTCAGGGAACTGGAGAAACACACAGTTTTATTCTTTTGATGCTGCATAATAGTATTATTGGACTATTATTTCTTTTTTTTTTTATCCTGAAGCTTAGCTACTCTCATATTATTTGTCTGAAAACAGACCAAAAGAAAAAAAAAAAGGAAGAGAGATCCAACAAATTCAGAACTCAAATACTGTCATTTGGGCCACTGAACATCTTCAGTGGAAGCAATTTCGTCTAAGGCATGGGAATATTGAACAAGAAACATTATGAAGAAACATTACTGAAAGCTGGTTTCTATCTGAGATCAAACCAGATCAAAGCAAGTATGAAACTGTCTAGTAGGTGAGGTAATAATGCACTTAGTGATCTTGAAGTGAATTGTATTATTCATATTTCTATATGTTGTTTTAAAAGGTGTGCATTTAAATCCTATGAGTAATCCAAGCACGATAATCACAAAATAATAACATACATTTAAAACCAAGATCTATTCCATCCTTGAATCAAAGTATTTCTTTCATCACAGTAATGCCATATTGTTTTTAAAACCTAGTGACTATATTTTTTTAATTTAATGTATAAATCTCTGGCTATCACTGCAATTTTACTCATACTTAAGTCATCTAATGTGCACTGCTATAGCTGTTTGATGCATATTTCCAAAACCAGAAAAAAAACTAAGATTGTCACCACCTCTTGAAGTGTCACTCATGCTATGAATAAAGCATAAGCTTAGAAAAACATCATCACCCAACAAACAAATAGCATGTGTTGAACCAAATACATGTGTCTGGAATTGTGCTCCTGAGCTAATTGGAGGCAGGCTCTGGTCCTGTACCGCAGGACGCCGCAGTTGAGAAATCCCTCAAACTGGTCATGCAGAGTTCAGCGCGCCCTGCAACGGCAATTGCTTAACTCTGGGGGCAGGAGGCACAGTGAGAAATATCTCAGAAACCAGACTGAGAAACAATTCTGTTGTTTGTCATGGACAACCTCAGTGGTGAGAGGAAGCCAGAGAAGGACAGGGACCTGAGCAAAGCTGGCCATAAAGCAGCAATGCGCCACTGCCAAGGGCAGGTAGAGAGATGGAGCAGGGTGAAGGGTAAATTAGAGCAAGAAATGGAGCCTCCTGAGCAAACTCTTCCCATAATCACCCCCCACCTCTTTCTGCAAGAGCTGCCCCAAACCACCACTGCATCTGTATTCAGCAGTGTCATGCTAGAATTGGGCAAGCCTAAGACCAGGATACCATGATGATCAGCATGGGCAGGATTATTGCCTCTCGTTAGTCTTCCTCTCAAAAACGTAGGAAATCCTATATGAAACAGAAATTATTTGCTGTTCAAATAACAAAAGTTGAATGGGAATGTGCATACCCACGACTGGAATATTGTCTTATTCAAGGAGACTATCAAACTCAGTCACAGGACACCCAAAACCTCTCTGCTCATGTTAAGGACCTAATTCTAACATTTAATTTAAAGAGATAGTTAGCTACGATGCCCTGGTACATCCAAAGACAGAGAGAAATAAATAAAAAAAAAAACAATGGAAGGACCTTGGTCATTCTGAAAAACCCATTCTAATCTTTAAAACTCTGTAGGTGCAAGTGATAAACTGGCCCGGTCTGATATCCAAATTTGGAGGACAGAAAATTTCGAAACTCTGTGTGTCAGACTAACCCTGACCCTGAGTGTATCTTCTAGTTCAGCCTTGTCCAACATGTGGCTTTAGGCAGGATGTTGCCTGTAAAACCCTCACACATTAATTCCACTAATTGGAGCATTCAAAATAAAAGCTGAGCTTTCAGATGAGGACCAGAAGGCGATGTTGCCTCTCCGACTGTAAAATGTTATCAGCCACAGCCAAGGCTGGGAACTCATGTGTTAGCGAGGCATTGAGCTAACGTGCCCTAACAAAAAACATTTGACCCAGCCAACCAAACTGTGGACCTTGATTTCTCCATCTGACAGCCCTGTTCAGCCCTGCTGGGTTGGACTTTGCCCAGTGGGAAAGCTGCAGAGCATCTCTGTGAAGAGCACCTGCAAAAGGAGCAGGGGGTAGGGAGGAATTCTTCAGACTTGGTAAAATAGGTTTAATAGAGTTAGAAGTGGAAAAAGGCTGAGCTGATTACCCTGCGTGAACTGACTACAGGAACAATACCCAAACAAAACACAATCTAACACAACTGTCACAACAAAGCCAGTTCTGAAAGACATCTGACAAGGCAACATCTCTTTTTAAAAATCCTCAGGATATTAACTGCATATTTGGGTCTTGTATTAAGAAGACTAACATCATGACAACAGCTCAATTTAGCACAAACAATAGGCCAATAAATACAATACTAAATAATTAAATAACCATTTGCTCTTGCACTTATGTTGCTTCCAAATACTGGCAAAATTCCTTCAAATAAACAAACATTTTTTTTTTAACTTTTAAAGTTTACATGTTGGCAGAAATTTAGGCAAATCTGGACATTTGTTCCATTCATCTGAGATGAAAAAAAACCAAGATACATCTATCACATTGCATTTTCGCTCTTAGAAAGCCAAAACAAGGGCCCTAGAGGGAACAAGAAGTTTAATTATAAACTATCACTGCAGAACAAGATAGATTCTGGGACATATCTCTGGGAACACATTCAATACACTAAGCCAATATAATCTGAAATGTAATTTTTAATTTTATTTTTAATGCAGGACCATGATTCTTTTTTGGTGTAAAAGGAAAAAGATCAGCAAAATAGTGATCAATTACAGAGTCACAAAGTTTGTTGCAAAATAATGTTCATACTATAGGTAGTGATTCTTCAGAAGTGCTAACAAGAATAGAGAAACACAAACAGTGTCACTGATTAGCAGTCCATTTGTTTTTTAAACTGTGCACTAAATTTGTACTATGCAATACTGAGAAAATCTGAAGCATAAAATACGAGACACGGTGAAAAAAACTATCACCTTCTTTGCTCTGCAGTTTTCAATTTCAGTTCCTATAAAGCTTTTTATAGTTGTTTATCACTTGTCACAGCAGAAATGTATGAATGAAAACTGAATTACCCACTTCTTTTTTTCTTTTCATCCTCCATACCAAGAAAAAATAAAAAAAATTATTCTAGAATCTTCAGTTTGAAATATTTTTTAACCACACATGATACATCAAATAGTAGGTTCATTTCAATTGCAGAAAATTCCCGTGATATGAAAATTTAGTTGTTAATAAATAAAATTTAAATGAAAGAAAAAAAAAATGTTGATAGGAGCTATAACCTTCCTACAACTCAGTGAGGTTATTTAATAAGGCTGCATTTTAGATTTCCATTGTGTAACAGAAAAAAAATGAGTTATGTCAATAACACTGTCAACAAGGTCAAGCCCCATAGGAATCCCTATGAATTCCTTCTAAAATCCTGTGTAGAACTGTAAACTATGTCATGATCTTACCCACCACATCAGTGAAGCATGGGGTTTATTTTAAACAACTGCACACTGACAGCCTAATTCTGTTTCCACAAAGATGAACTTGATGTCTGGAAAGGCAAATAGCTGTCTCATAACATGAGAGGTGTTCATCAGGTAAATTGATTCTCCTGAGCAAATGAGCTGCAGAAGTAAACATCAAAACTTTGTACTGAATCTAATTTAGAGAAATAAATACTGAAGATTCCATGTTTTAAAATCCATACATGACATCAAGACGAATGCTAATTTACCTTTTCTAAGAAGACACGTTTCTACTTAGATCAAATATATAAATTGGTAAGAATACTATTACCCATGGTAATACTATTGTTCATGTTCAATATCTTTGAAGCTTTTCAAGTCTCTTGAGATCATACAATTTCTAAACATAATAATGTGAAAATACATTTTTTTTTGGCCTAAATCATGATGATCAACACTGTAGAAAAGTTGCAAATAGTGATTATCTGATTATTCATTCTCATCTTCCTTCTTCGTTCTTTTCCTAGCAATTAAATTCCTTGTATTTACTGAATGGTTTCACATTTTCAGTGAAAGAAGTAGAGATTTATAATAAAGATTTATAACAAAGTCTCCACTATGGAGTTGTATCAGAGTAATGCAGAGAGTAATCAGTAAGGGATACATTAGCATGTGTCCGTTAACTTCACTGAAGTTGCACTAATTAGGTAGAAAAGGATCATGACCATCATGATAGCATTGGTGATACTTCTGTCCACTAGTACACAAATAATAAATTTATCTCCTTAGTTCCAGTTCTGAATTCTTTTGACTGAATAGTGATCACACTCATTCAGATAATTTTAATGAAAGTAGGGCTTGTATTTAATAAATTTAGCATACAAAAATGTTATAGTCTTTCTAAGGTTCAGACTCACCTCCTTTCAATTTAGGTACCTGAAAAATAGAAGCAGGCAGTCTGGTCCCTGGAAGCTACACACAGAACCAACAGAGAGAAACAGAAACCACCAGAAAGTGAAACTACCAACCTGAGCTGCTTAGCACCTTCTGCTGACTCTAGTTGAATACCAAATCCTACACAGGAGGAAAAAAAATTAGGTCTATGCTTGTTTGACTACTTATTTGGCTATACCCAGACCAAATAAATGCTTCCAAATCCAACAAAAAACCTGACTAGAACAATTACTTTTGTTTCTCCAGTTCCAGATCTACATAGAGTTACTCCCTACATAATGCCCTTCACTGAGTAGCATTTGCTTAACCATCATGAAACCCTGACATGTCTGAGCACAGTCCTCTCCTGTAGGAGGTAAATGAATGAATCCCTCCGATGGTTGTGTAACAGGCTCTTATCCTCCCACTACTAAAAAGGAAAAGTATATTAGCGATATTAGGTGTACGTGTCCTTATTGTGGTGGTATTCTCGCTTGAGAGGAAATGAGAGAAAATGTCCTGCTACACAAAAGGGATTCCATGGTAAATGAAATGAGAAGATTACAAGGACAAGAACTGAAAAATTACAAATGTCAGTGCTACAGCTGGAATGTGATGGCAAACAACACGATCTTGCCTCTCGCAGTAAGTCTGTGAAGCAGCAGGAAAACTAAGGCAATGTTTTACTAAACTCATTTGAAAATAACAAGAACGCATTTCCACTTCCTTGGTGTCTTTCTCATTCAGTGTCCAGCCTCTGCAGGCATAACCCAGAGGTTCTGAGGAACACATGTTTTCTGATTGCATGGTTAAAAAATGCAGCCCAGTGCATATACATTAGAGAATGGGAAGTAATGAAAGTGTAGACAGTTATCCTTTGGGATGCTGATAATGAAAGCACTTATAAATTATTTCTCATTGTTTCCAACAAAGGGGAGCATGGCTGCAAATCACTGAAAACTGACATATCTACAAGTCTGTTAATGCTTTATTATTATTAATCAAAATGAAAACAACATTTTTTTCTATTATTTATGCAGATACACCCTCTCTATTCAAGTAGCTGAGAGGCCTGATTAATCCTGTGTACTATCAAGGATTATATCCCTGCTGCCTCTTGTCTTTCAAAGCAGTGAAGTTCAAAAGTGAAGAACCAGTCTAGATGATAGAATTGCCGTGTCAGGTTCCAGAAAACTTGTAAAAATGTGACAGAAGATTGTTGTCCTGGAGATAAAGGAAATGGGATGGGGAACTTGTCCCAGTCTTAGACTAGAAAATAAAGGGAAAAAAAGAAAAATCTTTTTTTCTCTCTCAAAGCATTTTTTATTTACAAACTTTGCAATTATTTTCTTTTTACATATATATATATATATATATATTTGCAAATGTTACTGAAGTAAACTAATTCAAGGAACTGAAAACTTATCACTACTGTTTCTTAAGATCCTATATTTGTCAAACCGTCCATGACCAGCTTCTGATACTACTTCTGTCACTGAGATTTGCGTAAAGAGCAGAACAGATTTCTCCTGGAAGGTCCCTGGATGTTTCACTTAATCTTCCACCTCCCACTCTGGGTCTCACTCACATATTTCAGTTGCTCTCCCTGTGTGGCCATACTGGGAGCACTCACAAGCTAAACCCACAGGAAAGAAACAGAGAACAGGAACCGCACAAGAGCCTGCCTGGACAGACTGAATAATGCTCTCAATTTGTTAAGCACTAGAAGATGACTGAGTGTTATTGTTTTATCACTCTTTTGAAATCATAGTTTAGTGCTTTTATTCTCTGTGAACTAGTGCACTAAACACAG
>JAOQGH010000001.1:9099281-9165951 GCA_025769975.1 Gallinago jamesoni | reverse complement strand
AGAACAAGGAAACATGTTTGTTCTGTGTCAGGGTTTCCAACCTATGTCTTGTGAACCACAAGAGGAACATGCTGCTTCGACATTTTACACAAACCAGAGGATCCCACGCACCACCATATCTCTGTAGGGAATGAAGAATAAGTATTTAGGCAGCAAACACTGCCAAAAATTCAAATGCCTATTTTGGGACTTTCTCCCAGCCTAACAGAAAGGCAGGAGGTGGAAATGACAGCTACACAAGAAAAGACACCCATGGGACTGAGGTTACATCTTCAACTTGAGCATGTCCAAAAAGAGCTCTGAGCAATTGCTGCTGCTGTCAGAGTATAGCTGGGTTTTCATTCTGAGTGATGGCACTCACAGGCTAAGCCTGGGAAGCTTTCCATAACATAATATATTCGTACCTCAGACCAGGTTCCATCAGTAGGATCTAATGAAACTAATTGGAAAAAAACTTCTGATCTAGAAGAAAATACTGGAGACACCGAGTATCCTGGATCCATCCAAACATAATGCCCACAAAGTCTTGCTGGCTCTACAGAACAAACTATTTCCACAATGTCAATCATTAATTTCTCCATTCTCTGCCAGCACCTTTTCAACTTTTCTAACTGCTTGTGCTCACACCTCTTTTCCCGTGTGGCTCAAAGAAGAATGAGGAAAGAAAACACAATTTAAAAAGGGTTGTGCCTTCTAAGCATCAAAACACTATTTTGTTGAGAAAAGAATGAAAACAAATAGTACACTGCCTACTGCAAGGACTTGTGAGATTCCCTCGAGGCCATCACAACAGACCGTGGTAATCTCTGCTGATGCTTGCACCGGAGATGATAACACTACTTATATTCAAAGCCACTGTGTCCCAGTTATTCTGGCTTTACATACAATTTCACTTACAAAGATGAGTGTAGGGCTTTATAGATAGTCTAATAGCTTATCTTGGAGGTGTTAGATCCTATTTTCCATTGTGTCATGTGAATTCCTAGATGGAAAAAAAAAAACACAGTGAATCACAGTGCATTCCAAAATGCTCTTCTTGCATCACTTCAGTGGCATTTACCTTGTTTGTGGGGAAAGGAAGGAAGGAAAAGACAGAAAGGATGGAAAGTACTTTTTTTCCTTTTTTTTTTTTTTTTTGCTATTAATTAGAGCATGTTTTCTTATCCTTAAAGCAGTGTGATAACCTAGGATAAAAATAGAATTAAAGCCTATCTTTACTAAGAAAATTACCATCCTTATTTCAGTACTGACCAACTGCAGAACAGCTGTGCCGGTGGTATCGGTGGCATAAACGCTACCATAAACAAAGGCATTTTAACCATTGTCGTGAAAACCTGACACGAGACCTGAAATTTGTTCAAATTCTCTCCCTTTAACAGTATAACACCCAAAATGCAAGATTGCTACTGAGTAGAGTAGTCTTAGGGAGTGAGGTTTTTTCATCATGTCAGGAACATTTCTGGGAATTGACAGGATACAAGATAACTGTGCCTGGAGTTCTTATAAAAGCACAGGAAAGAGTTAAACTGTAGGAAGAAGATGAAACTTCAGGGGTGAGAAGAGTTTGGAGGCAGGAGCAGCTTGTCCTGTGCCTCAAAACCTTCTGGAGGGCTGCGGTGAAGAGGTGAGGATGGGCAATTCCAGCTAGGACAGACTGAGCCCCTGTGCCATAGGGCGTGCTGGCAGCCAGCAAAGACCCAGCACAATGGGAAAAACAGGGATAAGCCAAGCAGAATCTCACCTTGGGTGTTAAACTGAATATGACAATTTCTTTCTACTTTATTTTTTTCCTCTTGTTTTGAAACCAGATGTTTGGGATTAAGAGAGACAAACTCCCTGTACTGTTTGCTGCACGTACCTCTCGCTTTTCTGTCAAGCTGTGAAAAGGTACAGAAATTGGCATTGGAGCTTTCAGCAATGTTTTGTGCGTAAGTATTTATTCTTTATCCTTACACATCAATGTACAATAGCAACAAATTGAGGAAAAAACCCAACCCTTCCATCACTGTAAGAGCCAAAGCACAATAATTCATCTATCACCAGGTAGCCAGGATTTGATTTTAAACACCATTGAGGAGATCAATGTTTGTGTTACAAGTTTCATAATGGTGCTCATGTTGCCATTTAGGAAAGCAATGAACTGTAGCAAAGTCATAAGAAGCAAAGGACACAGGAGCTTTGGCAACATAATAATTGATCTTTATTTAAAAGCATAAATCTCTAAGGAAAAAGAAAAAAGAAAACCAAAAAACAGATATATGACTTTTCAAAGGGATACTGTAAGGATATCAGTCTGCCATTTCCACCCTCACATATATTTTATTTTGTGAGTTTAATCAACCTTCAGCCTAAGCAGTCTATAATGATTTTATCTAAAGGTGGAAAACCTTCCCACGTGAAAACTCCCTTAATTTCACTGAAAGGTGCACAGGTTGTTGGGTGTTATATTGGGAAAGATATTTCTTTGCCATAGATTAATTTTTAACTTTTTTTAAGCTGAGGCAGGTTTATGAGATAATATATGTCTGCTTTTTGTAGATGTCACTAGAGGACTATAAACACCAAGTCATAACTCCAGAGCAAATCTGTACACTGCAAATGCTATTACCCAGGACATTCATCTTAAAAAGATAGACAGCACAGAACAGCCGAGGTAAATGCACCTTTTCTTGTAAAAAAAGAAGACCTAAAAGACCCTTAAACCTGAACGATGTTAGTAACTATCTTCGATGCATCAATTCTCTCACTTTTTCCTATATTAGGTGGAACTGACATTCCAAAAATTACATCCAGTCAGCTTTTTCTTAAAGCCTTTCAAACTAAGTTCAATTTACAAACTAGTATATTGGATCTTAAATAAATACCTTGGATTTCATCAGGTCTGAGAAAACCTCAGTTATGACATTATACACCGTAGAAGACATCAGATCAACAGACCACAATCATTCAGGCACTCATTATATCCTTGTCTACTAAAATTGTTTTAGCCAAAGGATTAAATAAATAAGAGAGATTTATGATCTTAACTGCCTCTTCAGTCAGCCAGGTTCAGCATTAGAGACCAGTATAAAACCTGTCTCCTGCTCTTACCTTGCTTTGCATGTAACCAAACCTGCTTAACTGCAGGTCCCCCACGGCACCTGGGTCATTGGATCCACATACAGCAGATGGGATCATTCCAAACTGCTCAGTGCCGTGGTGTTCAAAAGCAGGCATTGCTCTGCCCACCTGACTTGCAATGCTGGAGTGGGCTCCAAGTGTGCCCAGTTCTCCCACAGGCTGAAATCAGAATATCTGCTTTTCCCAACACCTTTATCCAGCAGCCCCAAGGTTAGTGCACTCCTTCAAGAAGAGGTAGGACTGGGCTCCTGATGATTAATTCAGTAATGTAGTTCAGTATCAAACTGGAAATATCAACACTGATATCAAAATTTTAAATGTAAGCGGGTCCGGTAAGAAAAATCTTATCCCTGAAAGATGATGCCCAAGCCATCGTCCCTTTCTGTTGATCCTTTTAGAACAGAGCACTTACAACAAAGTGGAGCTGTGGTTGCTGGGAAAGCCATGCTCCCAAGCACCAGCAACACCACTGCTCAACCTTGTGCCTGAAAAACTGCCGTTCCACTTCATCTCAGGCAAGAGGTGACGTGAAACACTGAAATATGTGCTAGAGAAATTTTTTATTTATTTTAATTTTTGACACAAGGAAAAGACTGACTTTACGTAGACATCTATCTGCTGGGTGGGCTCATGGCTGAGGATCCTAAATTAATCTAGGTGCTTAAGTCTGCAGTTCAGGGCCTAAGCTGCAGAGTGCCCCTGCTAACATTCTGCAGGCTGGCTTATTCAGCCTTTCCACATGACTTCTGGCTTTTGGGGAACCCACCACAATCACCCAGTCAGTGCACAAGAAGAGATAGCACTTGCTTAGTACTTCAGTCCCTGCTTCTCTTCACAGCTCTTCTCCCCAAATGCTTTCAGTGTGCACTGCTAACTTCAGTCTCTGCTTTCCTTTTCCAGCTTTTAGAGCTGCCCGTTTCTTCTAAAGACATAGGACATGACATAACTGAAATTGGTGGAGTGATTTGAAACAGCTATGTACCTCTAAATTACAGCAACTGAAGAAGCAGCTTGTCATATCTTGATTTTCTTGGAACATAACAAGAACCATGATTCCCATGGACACTCTCCACTTCCTCGGTGCAGAGGTTTTATCCACAAGCTGTAGCAGAAGTTTGCCCCTCAACTCACGAGTACATCACATTAGTGTGACATGTAGAGTGGTTTGTGCTAAATTAATATCCACATATCTTTGAATGGTTTTCCTGTCATTAAAATGATCATTAGGAAACCCCTGACCTAGGACTACTTTTGCAGGATCCCATTCAGGAAGTATACTTTATTAACCTAAATCTCCAAAATGAAGACATGCACGTTTAAAAATGCATTGACAAAAAAAAAACCTCCTTACTGAAAAATGGTACTACATTTCAACTTTAAGAAGAGGACAGAGGTAATAAAGATATCTGCTTTTATTAGCTCACCCTTTATGCTTGGATTTCTGTTCCTTTCGATCGACCTGTTTCTACAAATTTGCTTCTAGCAAACCGGATGACATCAACTGTCTCTGCTATCAATGTGCTGAAATACATGAAGATCAGATAAAAATCAGTATGCCTGCTCCCTAGATGAAAAAAAAAAACCAACCCTGAATTACGTTTTCTCCTTCTTGGTAAATTTGTGTTTCTACATAGTATTGCTAGCAGATTTTTTTTTTCTTTCTTTTGAAGACAAGAGTTCTGCTCCAGTTGAAACACAAAGGCTTAGAGTCTCTGACTCAAAGTATTACATGGCTCAATGGATCCAAGAATTCCAGAGTTGTTCATGTGCAGGTTTTGTGCCTCTAGAAAATCCTCTAACTTCCTTATAGTATACCTCCCCAGAATAAAATAGATTCTTTGAAGCTGCATTGCTCAGAAATTAATCTGCTAAACTAAGGAGGTCACACGAAATAAAAGTCAGGTTAATTCAATTTAATTAATTTATTGAGGCATTAGGCCAAATTTGTTATTTATATTTCACAATAGGGGATCTCATAATGCCATTACAAATTCATCTTTGCCCTGATGCTTATATCATTCAACAACAGAAAAACAGGCCGAGACTTCTGTTTACTCTATGAAATAAAGTTGTTTTTGTTACTTGTCTTCTAGAGGAAGCCACATCTCTTCATCTTCTGTTCTTGCTGGCTCTTGCCCTATGTTATGGTTTGGGGTTTTTGTTTAGTTGGATACATCACTGGTGCTAAACACAAAGGATTTTCATTTCTAGCTAGGATCTCTTGATGCTTCTGCAATATAGCTAATAAATTAATAAGAACTTCTCCGAATAACAAAAGACTCATTGCTTGCAAATAATGACTATACAAACCAAAGTGATAAATTATGACTATCCATATCTTATGCATGCTTCCTACTAAAATAAAGATTTTAAGAAATATGGAAGACAGAGACAAACAAATTTGTTCCTGTGTCTCCTCTGATTTCTATTAAGCAATAATGGACCTTCAGAAATGTAATATGAGATCACCCTGTTAGCAGGACATAGTATAGTGGCTTTAAAGATATATTTTTTTCCTTAATAAAGGTTTCCAGGCACCTTCTTAAAAGAGAAAATAAGTAATGAAATTAAGGAAATGTTTGGTATTTTATATGCAGGTGGAACACGTCTTTTGAAAGTCAGAGAACAGATATAGGAATGTTACGTCTTGCAAAGGTACAGAAAGAACCTTTAGAAAGATAGTGTGGAGAATCTTACAGTTGAGGCTGGTTCTTTCTGTAAATCTTGGAGAAAATGAACTGCATTTGTAACATTCAATCATTACTTGTCATTGCCCTTCCTTTTATTTCCCTCAATCAAAGTGTGGCTGTTTAGCTCTCTTGATGCCAAAGGATGTTGTGAACAGTTTTCCTATATTACGCTGTTCTAAAGCCTTTTAGTATAAGTCTTCATAAAACCTCACATATGTGCATTATTAAGTTACACGGAATAAGTTCCATATGAAAAATTAATCATATTTCTTCCTCCTATTTTTTAGCAGAGATTCTGACATTAAGCACGAAAGCAACAGACATTGTTTTAATTCTTCATTGTGGAAGGAAAAAAAAAAAAATCAACTTTTTGCTTTTGGTTGAGAAAGAATTTTTTACATACTGCCTCTTCGCAGTCTCTCCCTTGCAAAACCAAAAAAGGATTTTAGACGGACAAAAATTAACCACAATTACATGGAGTGTGTCATTGATAAATTCCAGGGGAATATAACAGGCTAGGTAGGCACATACCATTAGATCTAGCTGTTCAAAATGCTTAAATTCTAGCCAAGATTAAGCTGGAATATTTGGCCACATCAGCTCTCAGGACTGCATTTAACTTTTAAAAGACTTGATCTGACTCTAGATTTAGACTTGAAGAAAGTAACTCTTTCAAGGCAGCATTTTGCACAGCAGTCTTTAAACATCTTTAAACATGTGCTTTAATCCCTTGAAGTCAGTAAGCACAGATAGACTGAGAACAGACACAAGTCTTTTATTTCCCGACAGCCCTAGTTTTGTACAATTTTCAGTTAATCCTAGGCTTTCTCTTTCCAGTGCATTTAGTCCTCAATTATGCTGACGCAAGATGAGATCAGAGTCAGGGCTGCAGGGTCCCCAGGATTTTTGGAAGGGGACATTCCAAGAAAATCAATAACTTGTCTCCTCCCCATCCCCTTGGGAAAAAAAATAAATAAGAAAAGAGCAACAACAAGTACTCCACGTATCATTGTAGTATGCTCAGATGTTACAGAACTTTTTAGCCTCTCTTCTTCTGCATGACATTTGCTTCCTGCAAGTCTCCTGATTCACTGACCAACTAGATTGGAAACTGTTTAATTGTGAATATTTGTTTTGCTTTGCTTTGCTGACCACATTAAAAGAAAAAGCTCACACAACTTTTCTCTCTGTTTATAGTAACACGGGAAGAAAAATATGCAAAGATGTACGAAAAGGATCCATGTTACTGAAAGCTGAGTAATATATACAGTGTGAAAATCATGCAGTGTAGAAGGTCCTCACGAGTTACAGGTCTCCCTGTACATATAAGCCCTAGAGGATGAATTTGTCTTTAGCCATATATATCCTGAACCCTTTAGGAATCATCCTGCAAATTAAGGTTGTGAATAAATGTCTCTAATGTTCTGTCCTTAGTCTGACCAGTGAAGCCGACTATTAGGTAAACTGTTAGGTACCGGCAGAGCTATGAACCTTAACCACATTTTCCAGTTATGTTGCAGGGAAGTGCAATGATTTAGTTAAAGCCAGTAAAATGTTCTAGGCTTAAATACCACACCCATCACCCTGATAGTCAAATTGAGTCAATGATTCAACACAGATGGGAGTCCAGGTTCTTCTTGGCTTACTGTTATCTGTTCTGCCCATTAGGCTATATGGCTTCCATAAATTATTTTGGAGTTCCTGTTAAAAGAAAATAAATCCACATGATGCTAAATGCCGCCTCCCAACTGTAACACAAACTGGAATTTTGGACCACAGCACTGCTCCCTGACTCATCCTGGATCCCCTCCATGTGACATTGGATCCATCTCAGCTGAGGAGAGTGGAATAGAAGGGTTGCAGGTTTTCTGCCTTTTTTTTTTTTTAATCACCCCCTGTCAGATAACACGTGGATGTTCACTCAGCATGTCTCTGGGATGTGAGAAATAACAATAGCAAAGAGGGGCCTTTCTGAATACACAAGGATAGAAAAGAGAAGATAAAAGGACTAAAGATTTATACAGGGATAATTTAAGCATTGACTCATTGCCATTGCTAAGTTTATAAAATACATAAAACCCAGACAGAAATAATGGGGTTGGGGAAAGACTGTGTTAAGAAGTACAGCAGAGGTGCAGCACTATAAAAAAGATAAAAATAGTTCACCCATGAAGCAACAATTTGCTTCGCACATAGTTTAAATACAGCCACCCCACTTCACATCTCACGAGCGTGGCTTTACCGCGACCTTCTCTGTTGTTTGTTTGCATTTGAAGAACATCCAGACAGGAAGGGAAAGAAACACATCACACCTTCCCTCTGTCTGTTTGATTTACTGACTCTCAGCAAGCACCTTAAGCATCTTCCATAGGTTAAAAAGACAATGGGCCAAATATAGCCCCAACTATCCTGCAGGCTGCCTTGCCAGGAGAGTGCGGTGGGAAAGCCTGCTTAACCAGCGTCGAAGGATTCCCTCATGGAGGAAACCTCAAAGAGTACAGAGATGGCTCAGTGGCCAATTCCAGCACCAGGGGCTTTAGCCAAAGAAATGCCGACATGTGCTGGGAATTCAGCTGATTCCCAGCTGATGACTCAGCCTCTCTGGAGCCACAGGTAACTGGTATGTCTACATTGCAGTGGTGCACAGTGAAGAGACACCAGAGATTAGAACTTCTGTATTTTTAACAGCAAAAAGAACAAGAGAAAAAGCAAAACAGAGATTCAAACACTGTCCATAAATACAGCGCTATTCTGACCACCCTAAGCTGACAGCATCCGCACAGAGTGACTGATTATGATTTTCTGCAGATTAAACCATAAAGATCCTGACTGTGTGGGGCATTTGCACCTCCACTTGTGCTTTGGTAGAGTGGAAAGAGATGCCGCGTATATCCCTTCTTCTAGGACCCAAATAGGGTAAGGTTTTGTTAGGAGTGTTTCATTCGTTGGCTTTGCTTTTTAATACCTTAGTGTTTACAGTGTTGACTTGCTTAATTATCATTATTTAATCTCTGAGTAATGATGATGCAGTATCCTCAAGTGTTGTAAAAGGGCTCTTTCCCAATGAACAACATCTATTTCCATTTAATATTCTATTTTAATTAATTTTTTTCTTTTTTTTCTTTTTATTTTTTCCTAGGGCCTCGTTTCATTTAATTCCATTGCAAAATCCCAGTAGAATCTCATGGGTGCAGTGTAATTTGCATAATGAACACAGTGGTATCTGCAGTAAAAACATCACCTCTCAGGGAAAAAAAAAGAAAAAAGAAAAGAAAAAAAGAAAAAAACTCAAAAATATTGAGATGTAGAGTGAGATCAGGATTTTATAGTATTTTGGAAGGTCAGCTGATGCACCAGCCTGCAGTGGGAGAGAAGCAGGTGGAGGCTGGTACTTGGGAGTGGGATCCAAAACAAGTATCACTTTTCTGGGGATCTGACAGCACCTACCCACCAAACCAAAACTGAGGGCAGGAATACCACTCCAAATTATATCTTTCTGAGATTAATTCACCCCACTCAGTACACTGGAAGCCGCTTCTCTTTTCCCGGGATTATTGTCCTAAAAGCATCTTACACCAGCTCTTGTAACTGCAGTTGTCCTTATGTTTTGAGACACGGCAGAGGTTACTGGTGAAGCTGCTATTTCCATTTCTGGTTAAAGCGCTGCCTGGGCAGAGCCCATATATTGGCTGTGGGAGACTTTGGCTCAAAATCTTACTGCCCAGTTTGGAGCTCATTTCTCTGTGCTTGGACGCCGCACCTAACAGGGAGTCTGCTCTGTTCCCCATACCCTAAGAATCCCTGTTGGACTGAACCAGTGGTAAGGAGAGGGAAAGTAAATTTAGTTCCTGGATCTCAGGCTAGTCTGGATGTCCAAGCCAAAATAAAGTTCAAATAAAAGTGAAGCCAAGCTGCTCAGCCTGATCAAGGCTAAAACACATCTATTTATGAGGCATCTCAGAGCAGGACTTGTCTTGGAAACTTTAAGAAAAAGAGGTGTGACACCTGCAGGATTTGGGACCCTCTATTGACATCAGGATTACAAATATGGATTAAAATACCCCATATATCTTTAGAAATATTTAGACACCCAGCCTTCAGAGATTTAGTAAAGACCTTGGCCCTTTCATACCATGCAGGAGATGATGAGTAGCACTTTTCTGGATCAGGCCCATAATAAGCTAAACAAAATGATTAAAAGGCAAAGATGAAAATCACATCAACTGTACTAATAAGGGTTTGAAAAACACTATTAAAATGTTGTAACATATAATATTAAACACCTCATAATGGTAAACAGTGAAATCAAGTCTCTCTACCAGCTTCCTAGATCTGCAAGAGAGCAGTAAAAAAAAGAAAAAGTGACATGTTAAAATACTTGCAAAAGTTCTTGCCTGCATCTTCATGGCCTCTGTCAGAGCCAGAGATGCAGCCTTTAGCTGCTGCTTTCTCAGCAAAGTGCTCTCTGCTCATGGTCAGACAGCCCCATTCATCTCTATTGTTCTTGGACAAATATTCCCAATTCAAATGAAAGTGAAGGTTTTTCCAAGGAAACATAGGTGCCTGCTTTGTGCTTCTTCAGTACACACTTACCAATTACCTAAGGCGCTCAGGAATGTTTCCTTTCTAGAAGCAACAACTTTCGTCTAGCAATATTCACTGCAAAACAAGGAGATTTACGACCCTCTGTGCTATTGCACAAAGCACAGTAGAGGTTGTCAGTGTGAGAAGGCGAATAATCTCATTTGAGTGAGCACCCCAGGCCAACCAGGTGCTGCGCAGCTCCCGGTGATGGACGGGTTCGGCACAGCCGCGCTCATGGCAATGCTGGAGGACTACATGGAAAAGAAGGAATTTCGCCACCGCTCCAGCACGCAACAGTTTCGCTGATGGACGTGGGCTGGCTGTGCCCCCATGCTGCCCTTCCCATTGCCCTGAGACACCCATGGGGAGCAGCAGCAGGCGCAGAGGTGCAGGGGCTGAGGGAACGGGACACCTCTCCTCCGCCCGCCCCGCTCCCATCTCCCCAGCCTACACACACACACACACACACACACACACACCCTCCCCGGTTCCCCAAAACTGTCGCCTCCTCGCCCCTGACCCCCCAAACCCACCTCCCAGGGCAGAGCCGAGGGTTTTTCCCAAGCCAGCGCACCTCACCTCCTTGATGTGACAGCAAGGCAGGTGGCCTGGGGACAGCCGCCAGGTGCCGGGCGCCGGCACTCGCTCCGCGGCGACCCCGGCGGCTGTCGGGGCAGAGACAAGCAGAGGGTCCGGGACAAGCGAAAGGAGAACCCCACGCGCTTTTCCACCCACCCTCCCTCCAGCCTTTTTTCCCGCGGCGGCGGAAAAGTGCTCCAGAGGCAGGAGGAGCGGCAAAAAGTCGCGGGGAAACGGGTGGGGGCTGGCTGGTACCTGCTGGGGAGCCGGAGAGGCGGCGAGGTGCGGGGTGAGGCCGGTGCGGGACCGGTGGCCGGGTTTTGGGAGGCGTTGCGAGCCAGGCGGGCTCCTCCCCGGCGGCGGCGGCGGCGGAGGGTCTCGCTCCTTCTGCGCGGAGTGTCAGACTTTCCCCTGGCTTTCCTTCCTCCATCCCCGCCACCCCTTTCCACTCCCTCGCACGCACATGCACACCCCTCCAGCAAATGGGCTGCTGCGTGTGCGTGTGTGTGTGCGTGTGTCAGCTCAGACACACACCCACTGCCGCCGCTCCCGCCGTCGGTCGCAGCCCCGGCCAGCGGAAGACATTCACTCCGCCAAAAAGTAGCGGAGCCGCACACACGGCCACGCAAGGACAGGCAAAGTCTGTGGCAACGACGTGCCCACCCAGCTGAGAGCGGGCACCCTGTGCTTCATGTCCTTTGCCCTGGACCACAGACCTCCCCTGCGCTGCCGGATCACGCACCTGTGAGTTCACACAGGGGCATCTCAACCCTAACAGCGTGACCACCCTCCACAGGTGCTGGTCAGTATCATAACACTTAGAGCATCCCCAGGTCCACTCACATTATTCCCGTCACACATTCCCACTGGAGCTGAGCTGCAGGTCACTGCCTGGTAGACTGGGAGTGGAAAAAAAAAAAAAAAAAAAGAAAAGAAAAGAAAAGAAAAGAAAAGAAAAGAAAAGAAAAGAAAAGAAAAGAAAAGAAAAGAAAAGAAAAGAAAAAAAAAAAGCCAGCTCGCCACACTTACGATAAGGAGAAAGCAGCTGGGTAGTGGCCCAGTGTTAGGGGTTGGTGCACGTTTAAGAGTAGCCCACGTGCAAAATTGTAGCTGCCAGGGCTACATCTGTCGTTGCATTTATTTGTTTTGCCCGTGGAATGTGCTACATCGGTGGTTCTCCAGCTTTCGCATGCTGCAGACCACTTCCTAAGAGAGAAATTTTCTCCTGGACCAACCCACTCCCACACCAAACCCTTCTCTCCAACATATTTCCTTCTGCGGCTGCCCGAGGAAGAGCCTTTCTGCCCACAGGCTGAGAGCCATTGAACTCATGGCACAGATAATATCAGACACCTTCAGACAAGACACACTGGGGCTCTTTCAAAAACTGTGTTTCCCCTAGTAACGAGTTCAGATTGAAAGTCCTCAGCTGGTGATTTGGTTGCAGAACAGACCCTGACTGTTGCTCCCATGAAATAACAGGAGAACCAAAGAAGTCTAGAGTAATATATTGGAGTTTCCACCATGTTACCCACCTCAGCAGAATTTCATCCTCACCTGCCATTCACACAGAAGTCAGATGGGTGGTCTGGGTCTACAGGATAGCCTCTAAACATGGGTTTCTTTCTAAGTTAACCAAAAGCCAGCTTCACACTTTTTTACTTATGTTTTTTAAACAGTTTGTTACTACGGTACCAAGCTGATGATGTTTTTATAAACTCTGCACACACAGATACACAGACTCTACTTGTCTACATATGTCTTATATTCCCACAAAATTGAAGAATTTTAAAACAGGTTGTTTCATAGTTGCCATTGACTTCTGCTGTTTAAGGCCTTCAAAAGAGCATTTGATACCTGATTTTCCACATTCATTTCATTATCATTAATAAAACTTTCCATTGCTTTAATCCCCGGATGGCACTATTTAATAAAAATATCATTATGATCAGCATGATGCAGATTAGAACACAGTTTGTGTTTTAAATTCCTGTGGAATGATTCCTGCACTGTACCTTTTTCCCAGATTCTCACTGAACATCACAGGCATTCTGCTGGTAATAACTTTCTGCACCAGAAGAAGCTAAAGAAAGAGAAAATGAGGAGCAAAAGGAGCAGTTTATTTTTGAAGCATTCATTCAAACTGCAGAATTGGGCTTCGATGTACTCTGAAAACATGAATCCTGGTAAAAAGAAAACATACTGAAACATACTGCTTGCTTCATGTACTGGGGATGCTTTAGACTCTGAGAAAAGGAAATCAGTATGAATGTCCCCTTTTCTCGTTTGTGGAACCAGCCTGCAGTCTCTGTGAAATGTAAAAGAAATTATTTTGGAAATGGTTTTATTATAGTAGCTACTTTTTTCTTCTTCTAAATCATGAGAACACATATTTTTGGTGGAATAAATAACAGAAGATTCATCTTTCAAGAATTATAAAAAAAAGAATTTGTGAAATTAATTAAGCTCTTTACTTCTTGAAGTGGAAGAAACCAAGAAAAAAGATGCCCTCTTGTGGCTGTTTGCTGAATGAAAACCGGGAAAGTTCATAAAATTTGTGCAGAGTGGGCAGAATGAACATGCCTTTTTATTCCTTGTTGCTAGGGCTGTAAAACAAGGTTACACAAGGTCATGCCATTAACACAGGCTGAGAAGACATTCACCATCTGCACAGTATCATTTAAAATGATCAGTTGATGCATTCCTTGGCACTGTATTTTAAACCTCTGTTCAGAAAATCCTGGAGTAGATAAGTACAGCTTCACTGGGAGACACTGGAAGGAATTTTACCTTCTCAGTGTCTACATTAATGCTATTTCTTTGAATGACCTATTTGTCCAGAACTGCATTTGGCCATTACAGAGTGTTTAAAATGCCCCCCAAATTATAGGAATTTCTGCTAAATTTACAGAAATCATCTAAAGTTTTAATAGGAAAAGAAAGGTTTCTTTCAACATTTTGAAGATGTGATCATTATAATGATGGCGATGACAATGGAAACAGAAAGGACATTGACTATTAGGTGGAAGAAGTATTCAACAGGTTCTTACAAACATGAATATGAAAAGTGTGGGGTTTTTTTTCTCTTTTTTTTTTTTTTTTTTTGTGTTTTATAGTTATTTTGAGGATCCCATGAGACCCATATCCACACCCAGTGCCCTGGAGAATTGTTCAAATTTCCTGTAAAGCTGAGTGGCTCATTAAAGAGCAGAAGTTGAATATCAGAGAACTGCAATTTTCTCTTTTCTCGTTGAACAATAATACAAGGAAGAATTAAATGATCATTGGCAAATAATAAAAAGTTAAGAAATAAGATAAGCTGGATTTGTTATTTTCTGTTCCCTTGCTTTTCTGCTTGATCATAAGTCTGAACACTGTCCAGATACTGTAATGCCAAACTGGCATATTTCAGAGGAAACTATTTTCATCTGAGATAAATTGTCAAAGCAGATAGATGTTCTCTTAGTGAAGGCTGGAGGAGAAACATGAGACAGCGGCATGCTGCCACACTATAGGCATTTATCTTTATGTTGAATGCTATTATTCCTTCTGCAAGTAGTCACAGAAGTGCCTGCAGCACCGTGCAATGCAATGATGTTGCTTAAAACTCTTAAGGAAAGAGACCGTTTTCCAAAAGTGAGGTTGAACTTTTCACTGCCTAGTGAATCTCTTCCAACTGAACAACTATGCATTGGTTTTCTCTAAGGTCCTTCATGAGAAGACCTTGTAAGTCATGCCCAACTCTGAAAATTTTCAACAAAACTGCCCACTCTTTACTGACAAGACCAAGAAACTGGGTGTTGACATACAAACCTGGATGGCTTGAAGTCTGGCAGTGCTTGTTCCCAGACACCCATCCCTGCCTCTACTCCCAGCAGTAGACAAGAAAGTGTCAAATATAGAGCAACTTCTGTACCTGACATGTTAGGTAAAGCCACTGAAACCCCAAATTGATTTATTTTAATCTGTTGTATTGCAAACTGGAGCAGTGAAGGAGATGCTGCATGTACAATTCAGCACACAAGATTTTTGCCTTATCTGAAGGGTTAGAGCTGAGTTTGCCCATTGCCCTGTGCTGACTCAGCTTGGCTGATATTTGGGGGTCTCCAGGGAAAGACAAAGGACTCTGCTCACTCCATCTCCAACCAGTTTGGGAAGAGGAGAATCTGTTTAATTCCAGTTTAGATAATCATACTGCAGCACCTACACAGTAGCTCATATTGATTTCATGTCTTCTCTCACCCCCAAATGCCTTAAAGCCAGGGTTGGGTTCTGTTCCTTTCTTTTCTATATAATATAGCTTGGACAGTGCCTTGACATTGCCATTGCAATCTGAGTTATTCATAACTACTTCTTCTTAAATAGCTTCTTGTTTTTGTTTGGGTTTGTTGTTGTTGTTGTTTTTAATTATATGCAGGTCAACACGGAGAACCGGGCAACTGTATTGCATCCTATCTCCCGCCACACATTGGGCTTGAGGAGTGTAAAGTTGCAGACACTGACTGAGCCTGCAAAGCCTTACTGACAAGGTTTTCTGTAAGCTCTTTAATTTTATTTTTCACCTGAACGTCTCAAATTCCACCTGATCTAAAGCACTGAGGACAAGAAGCAGCCAGAGTATAAAGATGAGTCAAGGCTCTTTCAGTCTACTAGTATGTGAAGAAGCTCAACATGCATGGTAGATTGCATAAGAAAAAATCCTGCTGGGGGTTAGAATGCATGAAGGGAGGAATTTCTAGCCCCTGCAGCTCCCAAATAAGAGCCAAATTTCACTTCATTGATTGCTATAAGGTGTAAGAAAAAATGTGACTCCACTGAGTTAGAAAGGTATAAGATGTTACACAAAAGGAACCAAAGCCTTCCTTAAAAATACTATGTAAAAGTAGAATATCCATCTTTATCTTGCTGCCAAATTCCTGGCTAATTATCAGAACTTAGTCATAAAGGATCTGATCCTAAATTAATGAACATGTTCAAATGCTATTGGAGCTCACAGTGTTTAATTTTGTTCAGCACATCACAGGTTTAGGTACAAATTACGCAACATCACACCCCAGGTACTTTCTTGTCACTGTTTAGTCCCTGTCCTCTCAAGACTTGAACTGTTTCATGAAACACCTACAATTTTCACTGAGTTTAGTTCAAGCTTTGGTGCACAGAGCACATGGGATCTTGCCCAAATATGGTGAGAAGAATAAAAATGTTGTCTACAGATCATGGTATTAATTCAGTCTCTACAAAATAAATAGTACAAGAAGGAAAAAGTTTGGTTTATTTCTATGCATGTCCTGGATAGGAAAAGAAACAACTCATGAGAGCCTGTATTTCTACGTATTTTATAAGTCAGACAATAAATTAATAATGCTTTGTAAAAATTATGCTTTTATATTGCTAAGGAAGGGCATTTCTATCTCCTGTCTCTTCTTCGAATGAAACCAGTGGTTGAACTAATTAGTTTAAGACATTATCCTGCTCTCTCTGAATGGCAACAACTGCTGTATTGATTTATTGGCTTCAGCACCAAGAAGGAGAAGGTTAGAATAAAATCAGCTCTGAGCTGCATCCAGAGAACTCCAGTTCCCCTCAGCAGTGGCTGTAGCAATAATACCCCCCCCTCATTTTAATAAAACATGAGTGCTATTACAGGAAAAGGTTCCATGTATTTTCTTATCTCAGAACACAGGATATCTAGTTCTGTTTATCCTTAGCATGAACAAATCTTTGTGAACGCCCGAAAGTCACTTTTTTCTAGTGAAAATATGTACTTGTGGTTAACAGAAGACAAACATCCAAGCAATGGTTCTATAGATAGAAATGTTCTTTCTGGCTCTAAAACGTATCTTTGTCCAAAACACACCCTATTTATTATTTATTCTTGGATATTTTTGTTTCCTACCCAGTTTAGGGCAAAACTTAACTCTAGGTGATCACTTTGCAAGCAAAATAGTGTTAAATGGAAACACATGCCTTAGTGATTTACAGCATACATTACGTGGGATCATGTTCTGTCTTCAATAAATAGCTATTTTGATTGTATTAAAAGATCGTCTCCCTTAAACTGTAAACATTAAATTTGTTATGGATTCATCAGTGAGAACACATTGTTGTTAGTAGCTTAAGATAATATACTACTGGCCAAGTGAGTACAAAATTCAGCTGAAAGAAGAGACTTAGAGCAGTGAAAAGGATGAGAACCAAAACTTGGTATAGTACATCTGTTTACATGCTCCCTCTGTTCTGTTAGCATTCTGTTTAAATCCCTTAATGACATACCTGTACAACAGATTTGAAGAAAATGAACTCTTAACTTGAAGACTGCCCCATCATTTCTAGTGCAGAAAGGCATATATTCGTGGAAGTTGGATTTGGGGAGCCCTGGAGGGAAACTTCAAAGGTTTAAGTCTGGGTTTCTCTGTACAAAGAACCTAGCCCAGCCAAAAGAGGTTAGTGAGGCATCTAAATACCAGTGAATAGAAGTCATATCCCAAAAGTTTGGGAAAATCACTGCAGCACACATCATCATATTTTGAGTATCTCTACAATCCAGTGAGCTACATTTTGAATTAGAAATGTATTTTGTGGGGAATTGTTGGGAAAACACCAGTACTATTTTCTTGCCTATTTTTACTTCATGATTCAATGACATTTTTTTACAGAAGGAAAACTTCCTGTTGTCCACATTGTCATTTTATGGTGTAGATTTATAGCAGGTAAACTGGTTTTTGTGGGAGCTGTAGCCCCCTCACCCTCACACATTGGTTCTCGTTCATATGACAAAGTTAGTCCTTCTTGCACACTACTCCCATTTCCGTCATAGCTGCACCCACGTTTGATTGTACGTGCATCTACATGCCCTTTAGACTTCCACCTTTCTAGCCAAAGGAGGCATACATTGTTACTAATATATGGCTTACGCTGAAGCCATATATTGGTGATGAATATTGCACTGATTGATTGTCTCCACAAGTATCTCAGTTGACTGGTGTATGGATCCCAGGCTTTGTTCATCAAACACACATGCACTCAAATTTGTAAATAAACTTATTTCCTAAAGACTAGGTTTCCAATCATACAGGCTCCTTATGCAGTCAAGAGAGACTGATGCCAATCTCCCTCTATGCTGATACATCCCATCATTGAAAAGAAAAATTGGAAAACATTTCAGACGAGGGGTGCAACTTCTTCCTCAGTGCTTTCTTTATCTCTCCTTTGACTGCAGAGGGAGCCTAAATGTCTGCTTCTAAATGTCTAATGTTAAGTGAGTGAAACCCACCCTGAAGTAGTACAGCTGAAGCCAGCATAATTACATACAAAGTGTTTTCAGGATCAAGTCCAGAGGTTATTGAGGACTGTTATGAAAGGTGCTATTCATCTCAGCGTTATAACCTGGAAACAGAGTGACCACATGTTGGTGTTCCTTGTTCAACAAAATTACCTCCAGAGTCTGACAGAAAGATATTTTATTCAAAGTAAGCAAACAGATTTTTAATTAATTTTGTTTATTTCTCCTTTGAGTATAAATCTTTTATTCAGTTTTATACTAGATTTAATTTAGTTTCCATCAGCAACATTTCTAGATGTGGCTATGTCTGGCTGCCATTCAGTCTTCAAGGCTATGGCTTAAAAAATTCAAAAAAACAAAAAAAAAAAAAGAAAAACAAACTAATAAGTTTAGCATCATTGAAACCATGTGCATCTATATAAAATGCTTATATATTCAGTGGCTGTATCAGCTGAGAAGACTGTAACTTGAACTCAAATGTGAAGGATCCCAGTGCATTCAAGAGTCAGCATTTGATGTTGTGGTTTGGGTAGATATCTTCTGTCCCAGCAAAGTGCAGATAGGAAGTGAAATGTGGTGCATAGCTTGGTTGGTTGGCTAGCTCTAACATTTTCTCTTTCAAAGTTTCTCTTTTTAGTAAATGACAGCTTTTGTCATTGATTGCAAAGGGAACAGAACCTGAGGCCATAGAAAAGAAGCTACAGTGAATGAATGCTTTCAAAAACAGACTTGCAGATTAAATGTATTTATATGAGAAAAGCTGCTGTATCTACCAAGTCAATGCATAGTTCCAGGTGTTTTCAGTTCACAAAGAAACATAAGAAAGAAGAAAACAGTGCTTTAGATTCAAAAGAAAGACTGAAATTTTTAAAAATCAGATACTAATCAACAGATTTTTGCTCAGCGTAGAAAAAAAATGATTAACAGTTTAATTTATCCACAGTAAATATTGATTAGATTGACAGCATAAAAAAGAAAGGAAATTAAGCTTAACTAAAACATTCTCTCACTGATACCGATAGATGTATTTACATAATTTATTATTATTACTTATTAGTTATTGCAGTCTAAGCTACTTAACAGCTACACATTAGCGTCAGTCAGATGAGAAGACTTAGTTTATACAGAGAAAGACCTTAAGGCCAAAACCATGATTTGATCACTTATCTCTGACCTGACTCCAGAATTTCAGTGAATGATATCTGAGCTTAACCTTCAAACTTGGACTGAGCTAGAACAGATACATAAGAAAAAATGCTAGTCCTGAGCTAAGTAACTAGCAGGAAGAGAAATCCCTGGAGAAATTGTTCCAATGGCTAATAACTGTGATCATTATCAAGATGACTGATTTTAAAAGTAGTGTTAGAGCAAACCACATTGTAGCAGTATGTTTCATCATCTTGATTTTTGGAAGGCAAAGGTACACCAGCAAATTATTTTGGCATGTTAAGGTCTCTGAATACACGAGACCCTGTAGACCATTTACCATTTACATTAATGTGTTGTCGGCAAAACCAAGGAACAGAGCAGATCCAGATGTATATTAGGGAACTTCAGGTTATGTCTAAGCAGTACTAAAAGTACCTGACAACTTCTGGGTTTACCTGGGAGTATGTCAACTATCTATGCCATATTTGGATGTCAAAAGAGATCAAAGAATCAAACTGTGCTTTTTGTCAATCTGTTTGTTCAGAAAGACTGAAAAAAACACAACCAACAATCACGATTAAAAATCTGGGCTTCAATAGAAGATAATAAAACACAAGTAAAAAAAATGAGGGAAACAAATGAAGTGATTGTTCACAATAGAAGCATCTGCAAGGTCATAAAGAGCTCAAATATATATCCAAACTGTAACTTATGTGACTGAGGGACAGAGACTGATCCAGCTTCTTACATTTTTCCAGGATAAATATTGTGAGGACTACTGCCAGAATCACTCAGTGATGGGGTGATCATTTTCTAGAGGAGACCAAAAAATAAAATAAAGGAGGAATATTTTCATTAAATAAGGCATTTAAAAAAAAAATACTGGTGCAGTTTTGTTTCCTTCACTTCCAATCATTCAGTTTGTGCCCTCTTTTCTTCTGTTCATTTCTTTGGGATACTACTTGGTCATGCAGAAAGCTCAGCCATGCAAGTGTGAGCCAAAAGTAAGGCATTGATTATGATCCAGTCACCTGCGACTACTAATTAGTCCAAGAAGGGAAACAGGCATCTCCACAGAATACGTGATGCTCTCTGTTCAAGAGATGACGTCTTTGGAGGACCCCCACAAAGGCAACCTATGGTGACTAGTTCATTGTTAGAACCTTAATCTTTAGATATGTAAAATCAGGTGAGATAACTATCATCCATAACTAACCCACAGGTAACCTTTTTATGTATACTGCCATTCTTCTTATCTTTTTTGCTTCTGACTAAAATCAAGTGTAGCCTAGAAAATAATTAATTTTCCTGTACATTTGTATAACATCTGATAAATAGTTCTCTTTCTGAAGTTTTTAGTTAGGGTATCAATATTTTTATTTTACATATATATAAGTGAAAGCAGACTTAACTAGCAACTGCTTTGAAGAACAGGAGGAAATTTTCACCTGCATATTTTTCTGGCATGAAAAAGTTTAAAAGCAGTATGTGCCATTGCTGACTAATGTTGGGTTCAGTTCCTTCATTTACATAAATTAGGAAATATATATTTAAGTTACACTGATACAACTCTAGATCTCTGAGGAATTACATTCATGCAGTTGAATTATTAAGTGCTAAATCAAGTATATTTTTGTGTGTGTTGTGTGTGTGTGTGTACATTGCTATAATTCAAATTATGAGGGTGGTCAGTCTGTTAACAAAATCTTTCTTCTGGCTTTAGTTGGTGAATGAAATCCCATTCTTCTGCCATTGATGGTAAAAGTTCAAAAGCCAGAATTCACTGAATGCTCTGTCTCAAATAATAAAGATACCCATTCCACATAAAACTTTCATAAACCATAGGCTCATACCTTTATTTTCAATGAACAAACCCAGCATAGCAATGCTTCAAAAATCTTAGGAAATTAGACTGCAAAATGAGGGATCATTCTGCCTCAGGAATATTCACAAGCCTTTAGCTTCTGGAGCAGGACTAAATGCTCAGTTGGTCCCAATGTTATTTGCTTTTATTTTCTATGGGGTGAATTTTAATACAGTTTTTTGGCATGTAAAGCCTGTTTGGAGCTTCAGATCTTTGATATTTTTATTCATCCCTTACACATAACATCATTCATCTGCCTGGTTTTATAAGACGTTGGCTGTCTGAAAGCACAAAAGCTGTTTCTCTTGGCAACATTGTTCAGGAACTAAGTTTCAAAAGAAGACCATAGCTAAGGAATATGCACTTTGTGTATATGTAAGGTAGGATTTTACTTTTCTAAAAATCCAGCAAATTTATACTGCAGGTGCAAGTTGTCAGAACTTGTGGTTCTTTCAATTCAGCCCAGAGACATAACTGTATCCATATTTTTATGAAACACCAGTTGCATGTTCTAATTGAAAATTACATAGCCTCTGTTCGTTTGATGGCCTTTTCTTTGTGTTTATTGAATCTAGAATTAAACTATAAAGGAAAACAGACTTGGCAAGGATCTAGGTGGTTTTTGGAATGCTCTGTAGCAACTTACTCCCAGGTTTTGTGGTGATTGTGGCAGAAATGGGTTCTGTGTTCATGGGTTTATGAAATATCTTTGGATTCCTATACAGACATACATTCTTTTTCCAAAACAGTTAGTCTGGAGTTCACTGAAAAAATCTAAACTTGGGTTTGTGATACCACACCACTGAAGAGGCAAAATGCAAACTATGCATCAAACTAGTATTTTTGTAATGGACAATGCCCAGTAGTTTCATTCCTTTCAAATGTGGCCATAAGAATCTAGTCCTGTATATCAAAAGAACCAGCTCTTGCACATCAGTCTTATTTCTAGGATAGAACAGTGAGAAGTATTGCAAAGCCTACACAGAAAAAGAATTAGCAGAAGTCATAATAATAATTTTTCAATGATGTAAACACAAACACACACAAAAGCAACCCAGGAAGATCCTAGAGGGAACGGAACTTTATAATTTACTCTCATCTAGAGGCAATCAAGAGAGCCAGATTTTCATCCTAATCCATGGGAAACACCAGAAAAAAAGACAGAGATTCAATCTTTAGCACTCCTAAACCTCTGCACAAAGGAGGTAAACTGGGGAGACACTAACGTCTAAACCAAACTAGAAGGACTAACTAAAAGGCACAGTTGTGGAAAGGAACATGAGTACCACGCAGCTGGACACAGATGAAGGTGGCAATTTCTGCCTTGCAATCACTGCACTTTGAACAAGCTTGAGGCACACTCAAGGCTGCTGCAGAAATTTGGCTTGTATCAAGACCTCTACATATTGCACTTTTTCACCATAGATATCCCTAGCTGAGGAATAGGGCCCTCAAGATTTTTTTAAGCATCATAGCCCCAGAACATCACTGTTATTCCTGTGCAGTCCAAAGGAGATCATGGGCAGGTTAGAAGTTTGCAAAATAATTAAGGCAAGATTAAAACCTCGGGGGGAAAATACCCAGAACCAGACAAATTTCACTACTCCCCTGAAAAACAAGGGAAGTGAAGACTTGTGGTGGGCTGAAATCTAAGGTCCCATGAGTCACATGATGGATTCTTCAGATGCTAATCTCAGCTTTTAGGGAGTGACTCTAAAAGTCCTGAATAGTCACATCTTCAGGATAGTGGAAACAGCAGATGATTATTCTCTCAGGACTATCCACTTAATTAAATATAGAAAATCCACTCAGTTATAGCCAACCAGACCCATTGACCTCAAATTTTCAGTCTCACAGTATTTCTTTAAAGTGCAGCATCCTGTTTGTGAACACTCAAGAAGAAAAATGTGATAGAACCTACAACTGTCATATTACATACATTCTCCAAAGAGCAGATAATCTTCTCTCAGACATAAACTCACCAATTTGTAAAGGAAACTGTAGTATTAAAACATCACATATTTTCCTTAACTGATACCCCACAATGGCATTAACATTTTTCATTTGTGATCTGATACATGTTTTGAAAGATGATGTGTGAAAGTAGACTTAAGGTTCAGTTCTACCATTTTTCAGTGAGGGCACCATTCAAAACTGTCATATATTTCTAAGAAGAGCTTCCCTTCTAAAAGATTATTTTGCTTGTGTCCTTTAGAGGAATTCTTGCACCTTCCTCTGAAAATTTAAAAATGTAGCATCTGCTGAAGCCAGAATGAGGAAGGCATTTGTTATTGCTTTGAACAGTTTTATTCCTTTTACATTAGTGGAACCAGAGTTCCAGTTACAGAACTAGAGAGAGGGGTTTTAAATAGATGCTTTAGGTTCTTAGATTTGATTAATCTAATAAAATCAAATCTAATAAAAAAACATACATTTTTACTTAAAAAAAGAAAAAGCAAATGTATGTATTTTTTCCTTTTTTTTATGCCAAACCTTTCTTCCAACATGAACTATAGACTCCTCAGAGGTTTTTTGTTGTAGTTTTGGTCTCTCAGATAGCTCTGTTGATATCTCTATTTCTGTCTGTTTCGTTGTGTGTCTTTGCCCCTTCCATGACCCTTAAGCTATGTTATTTTCTGTATCTGGTATACAGAAGCAAAATATCTTGAAATGGATATCTAGTATGGCTTAGTGAAGAGCGAATCGAGAGCCATTGAAATCAACAATAACTATAACATTTGTTGATTGCAGGGGTTTTCTTGACTAGGAACTCAATCCTTTGTTCTTGCTGTTTCAGTATGAATAGAGCTTTTTTTTTTTTTGTCTCTGTATGTTACACACTAAATTTTCAGCTCAGTTCAATAGCAGGTCCTTGGCTGATGTAATTTGTTGCAGCAGCACTGACCTCGGTGAAGCTATGCTGAAACATTGCAATGCACTGAAAGTATGAACTCTGTTGTGTATTGCACAATATCCTACCGCTTACGCCAAGTAATACAGAGTTTTCTCTGAAAAACCAAGTGGTGAAATGATTTATTAAAAAAAAAATTACTCATTTTCCATTGCAAGACACCTAGTCTATTAAACATGTTAGTCTTCTATTTTGCTGGCCATACCTTAAGAGATCGGTTTCAATGGTTAATTTGTGCTGGCTGTAGGGAGACCCCACTTGGCATGTGAAGTGAAAGCCATAAGATACCTTAAAAGTGTCAATGTTTTGCTGTAAGAGGGGTTTTGTTGGGGGTTGTTTTATTTTTTTCTCAGAACAAACAGAAACATGAACTTCAGAAGCATTTTTACCTTGATAAACTTTAACCTCCTTGGGATGGTTTTAGCTTTTGCCTTTTCTTTCTCATTGATAAATTGGAATTTGAACTATCTTCATTCTACACAGATCCTCTTCAAGCTGTGAACAGACAGAAACAATTATGAAAAATCAGCTGTGTTTACAATGTATTTCTTGTTCGTATAAAAGCGTTTCCTAGGTGTTCATGGACATAATCTTTTTCTTGTTCCATACCAGTTGGATCCTATCTTTGCTTTATTTTACTTCTGTTTTTCAGACAAACCCACACTGTCATCTCAGTGTTGCCTTTTGTCATGTTGTTCTTCTACACATTCACATGTGTACATGACTCAGAATTTCTGCTGTAGACCACTGGAACATGAAAAGATTCCACTAATGAGAATAAAACTCTATATGATACACAAAGGTCTTCTCATAAAAACCATAGAATCATAGAATAGTTTGGGTTAGAAGGTACCTTTAAAGGTCACCTAGTCCAATTGCGCTGCCATAGACAGGGACATCTTGCACTAAATCAGGTTGCTCACAGCCCTGTCCATTCTGACATTGAATGTTTTCAGGGATGGGGCATCTACCACCTCTCTGGGCAACCCGGGCCAATGTTTCACCACCCTCATCATAAAAAATTTCTTCCTTTTCTCTAGTCTAAATCTACCCTCTTTTTGTTTGAATCTATTACCCCTTGTTCTATTGCAAAAGGCTCTGCTAAAGAGTTCGTCCCCATCTTTCATGGAAATACTTTGTGACACTTAACCCTTTGTCCTGATTGATACTAATGTAGACTATATAAAAATTAAAACCAGAAAAAAACTTAAATTAAAGGCAGCCTGAGAATTCTCATTTTGTTCTTGTCATAAAAAAAAAAAAGAAAAAAAAAGCTTTCAGAGTCTGAAAAGTGGCTTTTGGGTGAGGTTTCCACTGGCTAAACACACAGTTTAGTTCCAGTCACTGGTAAGAACAGTAAATTGTCACCCACGGACTTAGCAACCACGAGAGGGAAAGAGAATCATACATGCTGTGCAGGTTATTGTCATCACAACCAGGTGTTACCAGATGCCACTTGGCTACACCGCTGATCTACTTGACTAACGGAATTGCACTAAGCACTATTCACAGATATATATTTTTCCAATCCACTGTCAGTCATTGTTATTTAAAGGCTGAAAGAAACTCTCCATATACTTATCCTGCTGTGCACTACCAAAATGCAGAAATTCAAAGAAAGCAGAGACTTGCTGAGAAGCCCTGCAAACTTGTGTCTCTTATTCCAAATAAAATAATGTGTAAAATTATACAAAACAAATTAAATTATATATGGATGGGTTGTCATTTTTCAGCCAGTAGGAGACATTCTCTTTATAGCAGAGATGGAGTTAAACAGGTTTCCTAAATATCTCAGCATTTGAAACTGAGCAATTGAAACATTTTGAAATATTTTAAATAGGCTTCCCCAGTGTCTCACTAATTTTAAGATTGTCTTACCCTCTAAGTGACCTGATCGAAGTCACTTATACAGCCAACTAATTCCCTGACTTGTTCATTAAGATTATTATTGAAAACCTTAAAAATTCATTATGTGTGAGCACAATGAGAACAGGACAAGTTTTTGGCTCACTGTTAATAAGAGATAAGTTTATGGTTTACCTTGAAAGGGAAAAAGAAAAGATTCTATATTTCTCAACCTAAGCCTTTAAGAAAGACGATTCTTGAGTATCTTAAATTTATGCACATAAAGGACATCTAATTCCTTCATATGAAAAGAAATCTGTGAAGGGATTTTACTCTGGGGCATAAGTTAGTGAGTATATCAACTAAATTTAAGTAAACGATAGGAAAATGATGGGATAAAAGACAAAGCAAGCTATTCAAATATTAGGAAACTAAGCTACTGGAGGCAGGAGGTTTTGTATATACAAATTTATAAAATACATAGTTTAAATCAATATAAATACAGGAGTTGATATCTCATGAAATAAACATCTTCAATAATTTTTTTTTAGAGCCTAAATATGATAGAAGATATATTTGGTTTAAGTTTATAAGTTTCAAGAAAGACCTGGAAGAGGTGGAAAATCACTTGTTTACCATGATAAGGATAGCTATATATCTACCTGTATATAGGTATAGTTATGAAAGTGTCCATGGCTCCATGAGCCAGCAAAGTGTCCTTGTCAACAAGAGGCCAATAGAATCCTGGGCTGCATATGGAAGGGTGTGACCAGTAGGTCAAGGGACATCATTCTCCCCCTCTACTCTGCACTGGTAAGGCCACAACTGGAATACTGCAACCAGTTCCAGGCTCCCCATTTCAAGAGAGACAGGGAACTACTGGAGAGAGTCCAGCATAGGGCAACAAAGATGACTGAGGGACTGGAACATCTCCCTTATGAGGAAAGGCTGAGAAAGCTGGGACTCCTTAGACTGGAGAAGAGAAGGCTGAGGGGAGACCTTATCAATACTTATAAGTATCTAAAGGGTGGGTTGAAGGAGGATGGATCCAGACTCTTTTCAGTGGTTCCCTGTGACAGAACGAGGGGCAACGGGCTCAAGCTGGAACATAGGAAGTTCAATTCAAATATGAGAAAAAACTTCTTCACAGTGAGGGTGACAGAGCCCTGGAACAGGCTGCCCAAGAAGTTTGTGGAGTCCCCTTCTCTGGAGATCTTAAAGAGCCGCCTGAATGCAATGCTGAGTGATGTGCTCTAGGCAACCCTGATTTAGCAGGGGAGTTGGACTAGATGATCTTTAGAGATCCCTTCCAACTCTGACAATTCTGTGATTCCATGATTAAAGGGCATTGCTGGACGTGAATGGAATTTTGAAAGGCCCTGAATACTTTTCCCAGGCTTTTTTCATTTTTATTATTACTTTTTACGTGCTTACATATGTGTTAGTTACAGAATTGTGTGAAACGCCATGCCAAAACTAACACACAACATGAAAAATCAGAGTAGTTTACTAAGGACATTTTTTAATGCAGTGAAAAATGAAATGTTCGTTTCTTTAGATCAAAGCACCTCCTGTTGGAAACAGTGTAACATGTTGTATTTAAATATATCACTGATGCTGAAACAGCCTTTTCAGATGAAAATGTGCTAACATTTTTATAACCATTTCTAGAGGTAACAAACAGCTCTCATATGCAAGTCATCTCCACTGTTGTTTTGCCGGGTGATTTCTTGGATTGGTTTTGCTTGTTCTGTTTGTTAATTAGGTAAGTTTGTTTTTTTTTGTTTTTTTTTCATTTTCAAAGCAAGCAAGGTTTGTGGTGTCCCTGACTTCTGTGTAGCCCATCTTGATTAAGTGCTGCTCTCTTCTTTTCTCATCAGGTTTTCACTGGGTGACAGCAGAAGCTGAGCTGTCTCTGGATTAGTATCTTTGAAAATAGGAGAGAAAAGGAGCCAAAGAAGTCATCCAGTTCACTGCTGCATATCACACAGTTTATAAACAGCTCAGGCTCATCAACATGCTTGGTTCACTAAATTTCATTATTAAAATTCCTTGTTCAGCCTCCCTAGTGAGCAATAGCCAGCTCACTTCTGAGCACCCTTGTCTGCTCAGCTGGTGGGGAAAAGTAGGACCAGCCGCCCTTGTTGGTTTGGCCAACTCAGTCCTGCAGAGAGACAGCTTACAACTGTCTCATGTCAAGAACCCTGGAAAGGGCAGAGGGAAGGAAGACCCAGCCTGGAAATAAAAGGTTTGGGATTGGAGCATTCCTGTGAGGAAGGGGAAAGGGTTTGGGTTTTGGGAATAGCTCTGGCACCTGGGAAGTGCTGAGGAAGAGAAGTGGCTGCTAGTTTTGCCCCTTCTAAATTCAAAAAGCAGTTGCAAAATTTCAGGAAACTTTTCCTTTTCTGAAAAAAAAATCATTGAAAATACCCTAGGTTTCGTTAAGAATAATTTTAGAAAAACTTTCTCCATTTTTCCAGCTTGTAGGAAATTTTGAAGAGAAAACTTTCTTATTTAGATGACAAATTTTCTTTAAGAAAAGCCCTGAGCACATGTCTTTCCTTGATTTTTTTTAACTTTATAGCTAATTCTATCAGAGACAAACAGAATTGAGCAAAAACCTACATTCCATTTGCCTGTCAAATGAATAAAATACTTCATACAAAATGAGTTTTAATCTCAGGCAGAAGAAGGAAATCTACAACCAAGAATATACTGAGTACATGGGAAGGCACCAACATTGTATTTATTGCTCTGTTTCGGAGTTTGGCATACTGTAAGCAGGTCTATTGTCAGGTCATGCAGGTGGGATAGGCAAGGCAAGAGGATGAAGTCATGCAGGAGGATAAGGGCATGAGTTTAGCACCTTGCTCCTGGACATCCTCAAAATAGACATTTCCTGCCACAGAAATTCAAATGTCCTGGGCTGCTCCTAAACTGACCTTTAGCTCTGCACCATGGAAGACCCTGCAGTGTTTCAAAGCAAAGACCTCTTAAAAGTTCACCGTAGATGACAGCCAGCCTGTGCCTCAGTTATCTTTCCCCAGTAAACAAGATTTGGGAGATGTCTGAGGTATGCTTATATCCCACTTTCATGTAGAGTTAGGACAGGCTAAGATTTACACTCAGATCAGGAACCTTCTTCTCTGGAGTTTCTCAGTTTAGATGTCACATGAAAAATTATGTGGAATAATCACAAAGGATAACATGAGGGAAACTGATGTCCACCATTCCCTTTCTATTCCCTGCTGAGAAAAGAATCTGCCTTGCAGGGTATTTCAGAGCAGAAGCCTAATGCGAACCCTTGGAGTCAGCCTGTAGGCTTGACTTTCTATCCATTAAGAACAGAAAAAGCAGCATGATGCTAAAGTTCTGTGACTAGCCCCTTAACCTGTTAAATTATGCACTTAAGGTACCCACAGGGTTAGGTGGGAATTTGATGAACGTTAGTGGCACCTGAATTATGGCTTGGGATTCTGAATCCAGAATTTAGCTGCTGAAAGTGCTTTCTGAGATCACCTGACATCTCTCTGTAGCTGTGAATACCAACTACAGGCAAACTTATTCTGTTTCAAGTTGCATAGGGACTTTCCTGACACACACTTTTTCAATCTGAATGTGTGCTTCCTTCTAACTATTTAATAATAAAAGGACCTGCTCTCGCAATTTTGGTAGAAAGTTTCAAAGATTTGATGTGTCGTATATGGAAATTAAGTCATATTTATCACATAGAAAACTGTCTATATGGTTAGAAAAGGTTAAGACTGGGGCACTTGTGCTCAAGTTAAAGAAAGTAAAACCATTTGTACAAGAATATGCTCTCTTTTTAGCAGGACAGCAGTTTGAAGCTTTACAAATATGGTCTACTTCAGAAATATTACATGTGGTTACTTCATAGCTCCACACTCTCATGACACTTTCTTTTGTTCTTGCCTTCTAAGCCAAATGCACAATTCCAGCAATAAGATTACAGCACCAGATGAGGTGGTTCATATTGGAGCACTGAACCCATAAGCTATTATAGTTAAGTGGTCAGAGCATGCTATTTGTTCTAGGAATGCAAAAATGGGAATTTTCAAAAGGCCTACTCCCTTCAACTCTAAACACCACCCTAGCGAGCTTTGGAAGAAGGGAAGGAGGAAACTTTTCTAAATGGCCAGCTTCGTCTGTTGGCATGAATGCATAGTGGCCATCTGTTCAGGCTGGTTCCCAAGGACACGTCTGGTCTACCAAACAGCCCACATCCAGGCTAGCTTTGTTTTACTTAATTTGGAGGCTGGATTAAACAACCAGATGGCTCCAGGGAGTCAGAATGTCATCGACTTCTGGCTTTTTACCTGCTTAAGTTCCACCCTCCATACCTCATCTGAACAAGAAACCTCTAATGATTTAATATATTGAATGTCATGTCTAATTTAAAGAACAACAGTCCTGAAACAGACCAAAGGCCCATCTATATCATTATCTGGTCTCTAACAGTGGGTAGACACAGGAGAACAGGCAAGCAGGTGGTACTTTTATGCAAGAACACCCTTGAAAATCCCATGCCAAAGACCTAATTGGCAGCTAAAGTGGCCTCCTCAAGCTTGATGTGGTGTATTTTTGTGAGAAAACCTTCCATCGTCCATTCCTTTAATGAAATGGTCAGTTATTGGTTGTCTGTAACATTTCATGTGTTACATTTTTTGGTTATATGATAATAGTTACTCCCTTTGATTATTTGAGTGTGCATCCTGCTAAAGTATTTGGTGCACCAAAGCTCTGATATCAAGATAACTTGTCAGCTTTCACTCCCTCTTCACCTTTTCCCATACTACTTATGGTTTTTCAGAACTCAGTCATAATCATCCTTTCGTTTTTTTCATTTTAATGACAAATAGGTTTTATTGGTTCAGACACTTATACAGAAATCATTGGTCGTCAGCTGTCCCTTTCTGCATTTTTTCTGTTATGCCTGTATCTTTTTTTACATTACATTCAATATATCCTATACCTTGGGAGTGCCTAATAGAGAATAGCTTTTAAGTAACTATACAAGGCATAATTATGTCTCAGGAATTGATTTTTGTGGTAAGGTCATACAGATATAAAGCATTTTTGCAACGATTTTTAAGTAGATGGTCTATCAGAGACTATGAGAAAGTAAGCAGAGATCATGGAATAGGAACAAAAAGAAAATATGTTTTTTGCAGGCTGGTTAGATTTAGAAATGGATCTAAAATGTGCACTTTGCAAATGGATTTAAAATAGAGATATTTTTAAACATTAAAAAGTTCTCTTTTACTTTGTAATAAAGGAATACATTAGATTTAGAAACTTCAGGTGTCTAAACCCAAACTTCATTCTTCTCAGATCAATAAAACCTTACAGTGATGTTTATTTCTTGTAATGTCAATAAAGTCTGGAACAGATTCCTAATGACATACTCTTATCATATAGAATTTATTGACACATTTTTACTGGATCAAAACTCAGACCAGGGTTATAGTTCTCAGTATATATTTCTGTGTATATTTCTATATACTGTTCTCAGTAGAAAAGATACAGTCTTTTCTGTGTTTATTTTAGGACTTCCACAGAAAAGCTAACTTGCTTTCTTTCTAACACCCAGTATGCAAATGTATAAAGACAGGGATTTAGCTTAGAAATATAGAAGACTGTGAGAAATAACAACACTATATTATACTCCATTTCACCCTATGAAAACTTGGGTTTCCTTCATATAACGTGTTCTTGTAAAACACGCTTTGTATGCACAGTTTTTGCATGCATATGTTTATTAAAACTTTCTAAAACAAGTTTGCTTACAGAGTACTTTTGAATCTATGTTTACCTGCAAAGCTTGTCAGCCTCTGTTGCAGCACAGCCTTAGCCTCAGGAGTAATGGAATTAACTCTCATTATGTCAAAACAAGTCCCTGTTAATCTTGTCGAGAACTAATTAATAGCTTTGTTATGTAAAAATGTCTCATTCCATCAGATAAAGGGAGAATGCAGATAAAGCTGTTACAGGCAGAAGCTTTGCTGCAACGTGGGAGCCTGCTGTGGGTGGGTGGCACCAGGAGCAAAGCAGACTGTGACACCAGGCAAACACCACCCGTTTCTGCTGCAATATTTCCAAAAGCAACACCTTCAGTCCAGGGACCTACAGTGTGCTAACCCCAAAAGTGCAGGTTTACTCACCATTACCTGCAAGCCTGAACTGTCTTTTATGCTCATCTGCTTCTGTCTAGGAGCCCTTCTGCAGCTTACATCTAAATCACATCCGTAAAGAAACACTGAACACAAAGTTTCTCTTCCAAACTCTGATCCCATACAAAGCCAAAATCAATGTAATAATTTCTTAAGTAAGAAACATCTTCTCAAATTCAGTGAGGATTATATGTGTCCAGAGCCCACGGTCTTTCCAGTGTTACACATCTACAAACAACGTATTCTGCTGTGCAAAGGTAGCTGAACCTTTTTCTGAAAGAAACATATCCTAGTTAACTTTTTTCACTCAAAATATTTGAAGTCTATGAGTAACGTTGTCTGACAGTACTATAAAATAAACTATCAAAGAGAGCATGTTTTCGCTTACTCAACCCAGTGCTTTTATTCAATACTCTTAAAATGCTCTAAGAGTTGCTGTATCCCAGTGGGATACAGCACATCATGTTGGCACACTTGTATTTTCAGATGTTAAAAGAAGTATCAAAATACTAATTTCTTAACATGTTCTTTTAAACCATGTTGCCATCCTGTAAACAAGCTACACCTGGGGGTTTTTTGTGCTTCCTTCTATCCTTCTCTCTCTCATTTGAACTGACAAATTTCACAATTATTAGTGTCATAAAATTAAATATAGTCGTCTATTCTAGGTTAACCTGAAAGGTTTTTTTTATATTCTTGACTCTATACGGTTTCTTAAATGTGGGAATGCTACCTGTGGTGCTCTAGTATACATCTTCATGTGCAGCTACGGCAGCAACCTTAGCACATCGTTTCACAAGTAGGCATCTACATGTAGATATATAAATTTAGGTTTCATCCATGAGCTGAATCTCATTCTGAGATACTGAATAATTAGCTTTGCCTAGATTTTATCCAAAGTTTTCCAATTTGAAAACATATCTACTTATACTTTACATACTAATAATCCTAACTCCTTAAGTGCAGGACATTAAGCAAGGATACGGAATAAGCATCCTAAAAATTTAGGTAGGAAGTAGGCATAAATAAGCAGTCACATTCTGTGTTTATCACAAAGGATTGACACTGAATGCTTTGCTACAGAAGGAGAGAGTTCCACTTGTATTGGAAAGAACCCTGTGGAGTTCTCAGCACTTAACAAGAACATGCAATGGGAAACAAGAAGGCTAGATAATATATCAGTAATCAAATTGGAAGAAATGTCAATCTAAAACATTTTGTAACCATTCTCACGGAAAACTGACATCTTTTCATGTTTCATAATAATATGCTGGTTTGCTATAAAAAAACACTACTGTTTTCAAAGTATCGTAAGCAATAGATTAATAATCAGTTTGGAAAACGTGTGAAGAAAAATTGATCCTATTAACAAATACATTTCCAGGGAAAGGCAATGCTGCTGCCTACAATTGCAGCATATGTACAGGTTCATCAGAGGTAACCTGTGAGAAGTTCTAGGCTGAGGAAGAGCAGAGCTGATATCTGCACACAAAACTCTCGGGATTCTCCCTCCTGTCTGTAGCCCTCTGCACTGACAGTGACACGTGGAATAATTCCAGCAGGGATAAAAGTGGCAGGGGAGATATTTGCTATGAAGGAACACTATTCAGCATCACTAGGTGCTCATACTTTGCCAGGCTGGACAATATATAAATGACTCTGAATGTATTTTCATAGAAATTAGTGATATGCCTGCCATGCTGGCCCAACTGGCATGGGTCTTCATAAGTGGAATATCCAGCCCATATCCCTGACACCAGCCAAATGCCTCTGCCAAAACAATCACCTGCCTCTTCTCTCCTAGACATCTCAAAATCATTTCATGTGGTTTATAGATCTTTCCTTTCACTTTCTCCTCAGTGTTCAGAAGATCCAAGAGTTCCAGCTCTTCAGGCCATTAGGTCACAGACAATATCAAAATAATGATGCTGAAGAGGAGCAAACTTTTTCTGAAAAGCAAAAAACTAACACAGCAAAGGAATATGGAAGTGGATTTCATAAATCAGGTCACAAGATTTAAAAGAACTTGTTGATTCTAGAAAATGAATAGACAATATTTCTGGGTGAGATTTCTGACGTAAAGGTAAGCTGGCAGGTTGCTGGTGTTTGCTTCCAGTTGCTTTTGAAGCTAGCCGTTGTCCTTTTGGTTCTTTTTTGCATCTGTACATCACACAGCTTAGCTGTGCTACTCATGGTCACAGCATATTGGAAATGACTATTCATTCTTTACTGTGACATGAGAAACACTAAGCATCAAAAAAAATTACCAAATATGTCAGGTCCCAACAGTCAGAGAAGCACCTGCTCACACAGTGAAGAGTTAAACTCTGGGATATACTATAACAGGCTGTACTGGATGTCAAAAGCCTATAGGAATTAAAATAGGGATTAGATAAGTGAAAAAAAATACCAACCAAAAAACATAAAAATCATCCAAATATCAGAAAGTCCCTGGTTGATAGAATGCTGATAGAATGATGATACAGGCGTATCAGTGGAATTCCAGTGCTCACTTGGGATTTTATCAAGTATCGATACAAACAGCAAATAAAAAACTTAAATTCTAATTCACGCTCTTGAGGCTTTTCTTTCAACAGAAGCTTGAATGCAAAACAGACTATTACTGAAATATTCGTCTATCCTTTTTTTTAGTTTAAAAATCCAAGTCTGAACTGTTCAGTCCCAAGAGAGTGATTTTTGTGATGATGAAATTTTCCCATGTGCTTACAAACAAATCCAGTAACTTGCATGTTTCATGTCACGGTCCCCAAAAGTGACAATGCATCAAATTGCTGTGTTAATAACATTATAAATTAAAATCATGTTAAGTAATCCAAGACATAGTAGCTAAGAATGATTAAAGCAAAACACTGTGTGAAAACCCAGTGGCAGCTTCAGTGTTCAAAGAATGCAGTCCTCATCAGACTTAATAGTCCACTGTTTGACAGTTTTCTTACTACCCTCAAACACTGGAGAATGAGACGAATTCCTTTTTTTTTTTAAATGTGTACGTTATGTAATTTCCTGTGAGAGTGCAGAATTTTACATCATTACTCATAATGCATTTTAGAGATTCCCCTTTTTCAGTAGATATGTAAATCCAAAAGGTGTTTGCGTTACAATAAACAGTACAAAATTATTTAATCTATTATCTTAATATTGAAATGTTGCATTTGTCAGTACTTTTTTGAGTGCTTCATAAAAACCAATAGGTACACTATCATGAAGACTTTCATAGCCTTTAATTGTTTCGACCTTTTCCCACTGTTTCTAGAGATGGTTTGATAAATAAAGAAGTAGCAAAGAAGTGCTGAGAAACATTAAATAAATCAATAATTTTAAATCTGCTTTCCTCCTCCTACTTGAATTAAGAAAAAGTGTGAAAAAACAGTTCTACAAATATGCAAGATGTTATTGCAGGAACACCACCTAAAGTTAGGTGCAGAAATCTGGGAGCTCACAGTAGATTTCAAGGTAGCTCATTCAGAAATTTGAATCTAATGACTAGGGGTTATAATAGACTTTTAAGCATTTTTCGCTATTCACAGAGGACTGGTTCTCTGTAAGTCTTTTTGCTCCCACATAATAATGGAGTCAGCAGAACAACTCATATGTGCAAATGCTCAGAGCAAACATTAATAAAATGACATATTGTGAGGGGAAGCCAATAAAAAAAAAAATAATGCCTCCTCTCCACCTTATGGTCAGATGTGAAAAAAATTCAGAGATCACCAACTGTAGGTGTAAGGGGGAAAGGAGATGCTCAACAAAGGAAACATTTAAAGTGGAATGGCTTATTTTAAAAGACAACTTCTGTATGGAATTTCCTCTTACAAGATATAAAGGACACCTAGAAAAAATTGCAATTGCAAGGAAAGGTAAACTGTGTAAGAATAAGGGGGAGGAAGGGGGAGGGGGAGGGGGCAGGGAGAGGAGGGGGAAAGAGGTGTAAGGAATTAACTTTCAGCTCCCATAAATCTGTTTAGTTCCACTCAGTGCAACTGAACCATGTCAGTGTATGCCAGCCAAGGAAATTACTCTGTGGCTATAAAAAGATTTAGTGAAGAGATAATGGAAGTCAGTGTAGTTGGATATCTAAGTCTCTTTGGTACTCTTCAAAAATCCATCTTGAGCCTTTGTATGATGTCTTAGTATAGTGGCTACTATGTATTCTGCATATCTAATTGATTAGCTCTAACATAATTTGCCCTAAAATAGATTAATATAATTCTTTTCTTTTATTTGTGCTGCAGCACTGATTTTGTTAAATTATTCATTCTTCTCTTTGACTCCTATGATATTAAATATCGCTATATATTCTACCCAGATGATCTCATACCTGGCATCACACACACATTGCTAGGACAGTGAAGGTGGGTAATGTCCTCAAATTGTTTCTGTTTTTCAGTAAAATGGGGTTTTATAACAAATCTTATTCCATATGAACAATAATATTTAGATCAGAAATGACGGATGGGATTCATCTCGCCTAATTCTGAGCTCCAAACAATTTAACAGGAGTTAAAATGTCCAAGAGTTTGTTGCAGCTCTTGATTCCCTGATACAAGAAGACATGCTCTCTACAGTAGATCAAGACATGAGTCATCATCAGGAGAAAAAAAAATGTAATACATCAAAGTTATTATTGTGATGGCTTGGAGAATGCCTCCCTCATCTATGGTTTTATTGAAACCTCAGGGTTAATTCACAACCTCAGGGTTCTGAATGGGCCAGAAGAACCGAATGAGAAATTTTCTAAGAAACTAGGTTAGGATGTTTCAGTGAAAAAATATCTATTCACTAATACCAAATCTCTGTAAACCTGTATAATTTTCAATAATGTACTTTTAAGGAGGGTGGAGTATCTGATCAGAAATATGCAACCTGTCAGGGTTAGATGATGGTCAAAAGTAATTATGTAGTTAAATCAGCAGAGCTCCATCTGTGTAAACCAAAGTAAAATGATCACAAGTGGGCTTTACACTGTGTACTTTAATAAGAATATCTACTGTCTTCTAGTGAATGTAACATTATGCTCATTTTGCACTTACACCGAAGTCCAGATCTGATTTATGCCACCTTTTGCATCACTGCTAACAGTGACCTAAGGACCTTTTTTGTATTACAACTGAGTACACAATTTCCGGTTTCCCATGACTGGAAATCCTTAATCTTCAGACTCACTAACTGTATTTTTTTTGATTTTGCCAAGTCAGAATATCATTTTAATCTTACTGATGTCAATGAAGATGGCCCTGAAAATTCAGGAATGCCTTATGACAACAATAAAAATATACACATGAGGCTTACAGAGGAGGCTGGGATTTGAGTCAGAAAAAGAGTTTGGCATCAAGTCTTGGCATAAAAAAATTGTAGTATTGTTTCCTTCATAAAACAAATGAGTTGGCTGGGACTCCTGTCGTTCTCTACTGTCAACCAGAAGCAGAGCTTAAGGCTTCCAGTTGAATGTCCTCCCTCAGAGAACTGGTGACACAAGTCTGGCTGTATTCATGCTTTAGTTGTTTACCCTAAAAAAGCAGTCCAGAACAGAAGTCATATGAAATATAAATAAGTATGCCCTTAAGTGGTCAGACAGTTGGACTAAATGATCATTGCAGGTCCCTTCTAACTGAAAATACTCTTCTATTCTGTTCTGTTCTGTTTTGTTCTGTTCTATTCTAAATAATTCCATAATTTCTAGTCCTGCACGTGTATGAGATTAATTTTCCATACAGATTGAAAAACAGTTATTGGTGTTATTGGCATGTTTCAGTTGCTCCAGTGAACAGATGTTTTTAAGAATAAACACTGAGTAAGAGATAAATGGTTGTAATTTTAAAAGTGGCAGGGTCATTGTACAATACATTAGAGACATTATGGGAGAAAATGTTGCTCAGTATATAAAGAGTGGGGAAAAGGATCAATCAATGAAGAAGCTACATCATGGAGGTCAGAATATGTAAGGAGAGGGTAAGACCAACTTTAAAAAAAAAAAGAAATGAAGATACAGCAAAATCATGAATGTTACATGGCAGCCATGCAGAGGAACAAAGAAAGACGGTAAAGGTAGCTTTGCAGGGCAGACTAAGTTGACATTAAAGGAAGGGCACCCAAAACCCTGTGAATGTTTCAGTGATGACAGTGTTCAAAAAGTTGGAGTGACTAATGAAAGTAAGAATGAATTCATAGGATCATTTAGATTAATGAATTCACAGAATCATGCCCCTTAAGATAATTGAATCCAACCATTAAAATGGGAAATAGCATGTGAAGTGGAAAGAAAACACAGTGTTAGATGTTTTGACCTGAAGGAGCAATGAACAGAGGAAGAATACTATGTGTTCAACATTTCTGTAAAGCCAAACAAATAAGCAAAATGCTGGAAAAATAAGAGCTCTGATATGAAGGAGTTCTAATGAGTTTGCCAATTTGGAGTGCCATCATATGACAGGAAACTAGAAAACCTAGTAGTTGTATATTAACAGGTAAAAATAAAAAAAAAAGAATAAAAAAGAGACAAAACAATTATACTCTTAATAGTATTATTCAAAGCTTAAATAAAATTTTTAAGAAAAGACAAAATAAAATCAAAACAAAACAAAAGTCAATTGAAAATATGACAAACACACAGATTGTCCAAAATGTCTTGTGTTAAAGATCCTCATTCTTTTGATAAAATACTTCAATTTCTCATGAGGAAAATGCAGAAAATATAGTCACATATCTGGACTTCAGTAAAGTATTCAAGACTCAGTCACAGGAGAAATTTTTTGGGCTGGAGACAAATAATACAAGAACTGGAGCTTGGCGAAAGAATTGCTTAAACAGGAGATGACAAGCTGTATCTAAATGGGAAACCTTGGATCACATGGACACTGCACCGGAATTTCTCAAGGATCAAACTTGGACTAACTTCATGTAATGTTTTCATTATGATTTTGGCACAGAAACCCAGAAGTGATCTAATAAAACATGACAGCACAGAGTTGGAAGTCATTGTCACTGTAGTGAAAGAGGAGAGTGCCATAGAGAAAGAATTGGATGGCCTTTTGTTAGAGACAGAAATGGGAGAAAATTCAGTACTATGGAAAGTGAGAACATTCATTTAGGCGGTACTAAAACTTTGTTCTGGAGGCGTTGGATGCTGAGGGCTTGAAAGTAACAAAGAAGAAAAGAAGTCTGTATATTAGAAACTCACAGCATGACTATGAGCTGCTAGAGTGTAAAGGCTTATGTGATCCAAAGAAAATGAGGAAAAAAATAGCTGTGTACAAGGTAATGGTAATACCTCATCTGGTGCAGTGCACTCTGATACTCAAACAATAGAAAGATGGATTAAAATGGGAACAAATTTTCAGGCAGCACCATCTATGATTCTATAATTTTATAATATGGAAGTAATTTAAAAATTTCCAAATACCGATTATGGTTTGTTTCTTATTGTGAAAGGCAAACAATTCATAGTCTGTCTGTGACAGTAATAACTTTTGTGTTTTAGGCTTTCTACCTCTGCAGAGCTATGGCCAGGTGAGAGCACATCCCATAACACAGTGAGCCTAAGGAAGGATCATTAATGTTTCTTCAAAGATACCACATTGTGCCAAAGAATGAGCAGGGAAGGCTGAAAAACAATCTCTGAATACTTCTCACTGGGAGATTTTCTGTACAAGCTGCTTCACAATCTCATTGTGTCTATGTGCTTTCCACATCCAGCAGTATGATCTGGTATGATCTGACTTCATAAAAATAAGTTAATTAATGTGGCAATGGTCCACTCCAGCCTTGCCTGAAGTCCCATTCAGTCTTTGAAAGCTCAACCATCTCTATGCTCCTATTAGAATTGCTTCTAGTTCATTCTCAAGTTAGACAAACAAATGCAAACATCTTACTTATCCTTGCCCATTTTAGTTAGAAAGATTATGAATGTTTTCCATTCAAATTTATCTGATTTTCTCTAAAATAAGAAGTGAAGAATTTTAACTTCAGCAGCTAGTGCACTGTCTGCCCAATCCATAAAACCCTGGACAAGGGTCCAGGGTTTGTCCCTGGACAAGGAAGTTAAAGCAGCCTAGTATTATAAAAAAAAATTAAAAAATAATTATAATTAAAAAATCAGCTAAGGCTACAATATAAAAGTGAAGTGTCTGAGAGAAGCCAGTGAACCAGGACTTTAGTATGCAGCTATTTCTTCTATCCTTCTGTTCACCAAAGGATACAAAGTTCTTAGTCAGCCTGATTATTAGATCAGGCTATTAAGAAGAACCGATCTGTCTACTGAAGCCTGTATTCTTTATATTCCTTTTAATCTTGGACTAGGATATTTGCTAATTCCTTCTCAGTGTTTTCTTTGAGAACATTCTTTATTATATCTGTTTCCAAAGTGATTTTCCAGTGCTGGGTGATGCTTTTCAGTAAATGCTTTATTTCTATATTTGCTTAAAAACAAATTTAAAAAATCCCCAAACTTCATGGTTACCAAAATATGAAACATAATCTGAGAAGTACTTTCAACTAAAACAAAGAACCAAGGGAAAAAAAAAAAAAAACAACCATCAATTTATCTTTTTGAAGCATATGCAAATATGTTTCTAATTCCAGTTTGAAATTATACATTTCAAAAGCTGAATTAAATTTAAAGAAAAAAGAGAACAGTTTTTGAAAAGGGTTCAAGAGCTAAACCAAACCTTCCTGGGTCCCCCATAGTAGAGGTTTCTGATCTTCACATTTTTTCTATTTAACCTGAAATTCAGATCATGAACATTCATTTTTCTTCATTTTTATATTTGGCTACTAACACTGAGATCCCAGAGATAGTTTGGCTCCAATGACTTGGAGCCTCTTCAGCTTTGAGCAGTGAGAATCAGTAAATACCTAGGAGTATTTCAGCTGGGAGGATTGCAGTCCCCCCACTGATTCCCAGAACAGCTGCTGCAAGAAGCTTTCTTAATACCTGCTGCTTGTAAAAAGAATTAAGCAGTAAACGAGAACTTGCCACAGGACCTGTGTCCAGGTTTACTGAGCTTGCCCGCAGAAGCAAAAGCACAGGCATTTTGCTTTCTTCAGGGTTATATACGCCCCTTAGCCAGAGTTAGCCGTGGTTGTGAGAGTAGGTGTTTAAGGGTTTAGAAGAAGCAAGGAGAAAACCTGCTCACACCACCGGTGTTTCTGTAACCTGTGCATGAACTTTTAAATTAAGTAGCTTTGTTCATAAGCCTTAGTTATCTGGCATAGAACAGCTTCATCGCTAATGCCAAAAAACCCCATGTGGTTTAGAAAAAACAGTCAGTCCCCTCAACTCCTCACAGCCTTTAAATACGCTAATCCATGAAATAAATATATAAATATGTTGTAAAAACTCATATTACCCAAAATTTGTTTTTAAAGGCCCAATTGCTGAATAGTAAAGCTTGAGGGTCTTTTTCATTGAACTGTTTTGAAGGGATAAAAGAAAAACAGGTTTTATGTGTAGAAAGCAAATACCAAGCAGGGGTGTTTCAAAAAAGCTAAGTAGTTCGGTTTCAATAAAATCCTTTCGGGTTTGTCTTCAACTTAGAAATCACAGCGGGTCAGTTTAAAAAGTCAGGCTACTTTCCTGATAGAAATAAAAAACAGATTAAACTCCTTCTACAAGTTTCGTGTCTTCTTTGAGAGGAAGTAAAAGTGCAGTTTAAACTCAAAGTGTAATTATAAGGAGCTCTATTTTTGGAGATGGAAACAAAAAGTGAATTCCACCTGGTTGGGTGATGGAGAAGTGTATGCTCTGGTGATGGTCCAGGTTCCACTCTTTGAAGACTTGTCCAAGGTAATCTAATCTCTGTGTCCTGTCTCCCAATTTACAGAAAGATCTAATACCATTTCCCTAAAAATTATCGAGAAGATAAATGCATGAAGACTGTGATAAGGAAGACATCACGTAATTACTGTAAATTCCCAGTTCTTAAAATCTACTGAAGGAAGTGCAATGCACTTCATAGATCATGACCTTTTCAAACACCAGTCTTGCAGCACTCTGCTGTAGTACCTCACACATTCTGGGCTTTATTTCTTCTCTTCTAGAGAGAGTGAGCAAACGATGCTATTAGCTTACCTTGGTGTAGCACTACATAACAACATGGTTTCTGTTGTCTCCCTGTCTTGGTGTAACCCCAGCCGACAACCACGACCATGCAGCCGCTTGCTTACTCCCCCCCCAGTTTCAGATGGGGGAGAGAATGAGCAGAGTAAAAGTGAGAAAACTCATGGGTTGAAATAAAAATTCATTCACTGCTTCACATGGGCACACAGGTGTTCAGCCATTTCCAGGAAAGCAGGGCTGTGTCATGCGTAATCATTACTTGGGAAGTCAAACACCATAACTTCAAATATCCTCTGCTTCCTTCTTCTTCCCCTAGCTTTATATACTGAGCAAGATGTCATATTGCATGGAATATCCCTTTGGTCAGTTGGGGTCAGCTATCCCAGCTGTGTCCCCTCCCAACTTTTTGTGCACTCACAAGAAAAACCACTGGTGGGGCAGTATAAGGGGAAGACAAGACTTTGACTGCTTGGCAAAAACCAAAACCATCAGTGCACTATCAACACCGCTCTCATCCCAGATTCAAAACATAGTCCCACACCAGCTGCTTGCCAGATTAAACCATGACACCCCCTCAACCAGAGCCCCCTGAATAACCATGTGTGAGACTGCAGTAGGAAGACCCACACAATGTAGAATCGCACAGGTATGATTAAAAGATCCAAAGAGATGTTTTCTTGGGCCCTTCTTTGCCAAACTTTCCATGGGGTCATTTGGGAAGGGAACCTCTTAAGCCATGTCTGAATCAAAGAAGTAAAATAGCATGCTGCTTCCCACTACCAAATGCCAACCTGATGGATCAATTATTCACTTGAAAGAGATCTGGGGATATTTTTTAGCGAGTTGAATGCAGATACCAAAAGCTTAGGACATTCTCAACTTTTTACCAGCCTGGGAAAGCCATCAAAACATTGCACAGAAAAACCTTGCACATTGTAAAAGGTTTTTCCATGCAGTCTTACTAATCTTATAACACGATGTGTCGTATGCAGTACATTTTCAGTGTTAAGTAGGTGGCTTCTTACCTGACTCTGTGATGCCAAGTCTCAACTTATTATCACAAGTTTTACAATAGTTCAAGGATTTCTGAAAATTTAACTCCAAGCTTTGCATTCTTATGAGATCCATTTCCATTAAAAGTAGATACAGCATCCCCTTCCAGCCTGTGGCAGAGAAATGGTTGGAAATTCAAACCATAGCAACTTAAAAAAATAGAAAGCAAATAAAAGATATAGGAAGACCATGCTTGGAAAACATTGTGTATTTTCAGTCTCTCACGTAATTGGCTCACATAAGCCAATGACTGACTTTTCAAGTGTTTGGGAATGGTAATGATTAATTTTGCCTATAGAATTCCTATTAATATTACTCATTTCACGTTCCTTTGAAACTCCTGAGGGATATCTTTTCATCCTTGGAATTTGTTCCTGTTCTTTTTAAAAATTTCTTCAAGTCTAAGCCTTGACTGAGCACAGCAGTCATGAAATGAAGACTGTATGAATAAAGATTTACACAGATGACATTGCAACACCCGTCAAATGAAATTCAAATCTTCAAATTAAAAACAATTGGAGAAATAGGAATATTTGGACAAATTCAGAAAGAAGCTGGCAGGGTAGTTAATTTTCATTCTGCATACAGATGCGTCTGACATTTTCTCTATTTATTCGAACAGTGTCTTTCAAACGCGTCCTTAAATTCACATTCAGAAACTAGATTAGCTGTTTCGTCTTGGCTGCTACTTGAAAGGTATGCCCTAGATTAATATCAGCCAGAAAAACTAACTTGTGACTTCAAAGTAGAAAAACTGGGTGATGGCTGATAACCTGAAATCAGCTGTCATGGGTCTACATTAACATAGGGAATGAGAAATCATTGTGGGCAAGAACTTAGGTCATTATACCTTTTCTAGGAATGGAGCAAAAAACTTTTTTGGTAGTTCCATTTGCACACATTATATAAATCCTCGTATCTGCATTTAGAGTTAACAATGAAGCCTATGCCTCTAACATCTCAAGGGTGAATAGAACTAAACAGGGAAACCTAAGCCAAAGGCTAGTCTTGGAATGAGCATCCTTTTGTAACACACATGTTTTCCAGATGCAACACTATCTCCTCTAAATTCTTTTAGTACTTCTGACCAAATTGTTTGCTAAATCTATCCTTCTTTCTCATGATTCATGATTTTTTTCTTCAAAATATAGTCTGTAATTCAATTTGTGAATAGTCCAAAAAATTTCTAACACTAATGGACTTTGTAGACACAAAAAAATGCCACAATTTCTAAAATGAGGAGTCACATTTCTTTAATGGAGGTATGGTAGTTGAACTAGGTGATCATACAATCCACAAGAATTTTCATTATGAAAACTGAATTATGAAGATAAAATATAAATTCATCTTCTCTATATGAGAAATATATACAAATGCAAATGTACACCTGTCAGATATATTGTTATAAAAAATATAGTATGTTTTTAAATTCTAAGCCTGTACTTAGTCTAAGTCTAGGCTATGCTCCCACCATATTCAAATGATTCATTTTTGACAGGTAAAATGTCCTATTGAGCTTCTCAGGTTTGCAGAATGAGGACATTTTGGAGTGTGTAACTGATCCAGACTTGTTCATTTAGTTTTCCAGACATTTTTATTGTTATACCTCACTCCATAGTGAAAGACATGCATCAGTTCTCTTGCCATACAAAGCTCCAAAACTGGAGTGTGGTCTGGAGTTTTAAACATTTATTCACTTTAATGGGACTTTACCATGCTTAAAACTCAGCATATCAAGCAACAAGTGAAGAGCTGGAATTTAAATGAAGTGTACTGCAACAATTGAACAAGGATAAGTGTGAAGAGGGGAGAAAAAACAATAAGCGTTAAACTTTACTTTGGATATTTGGATTGAAAACACTTTAAAAAAGTAAGTTTGGTTTAAAAACAATGGGTTCAGTCTGAGCAGGTTCTTTTTCAGCTGCAAAGACCTATATAGTTTTTTACTATTAAATGTTTTCTTACTTAGCATGACAAGAAGCAAGTAAAAGCTGCCTGATGTGCTCAGCAAGAACTTAATCCAGCTGGCCTGAATGAGTATAAATACAATTAATATCTTTTCACCAGGAAATATGTCTTATTTATTTTTCAGAAATTTTTCAAATAAAACATCCTGACCAGTATCTTTTTTAACTGTTAGAAATTCTCTGGGCAATGCAATTCCCATTTTGTAGACTCAGATGTTAAAACTAGCTAGAGATTTTTGGTGCTACCTCTTAGATGTCTGTGTTGGCAATTGATATTCCAGGTCAGTGCTCAGCACTCCTTTGAGTTAGGACTCCATCAGTTACACAAGATGGACTCGAAACCTACCTCTCTCGGGACATTGATCTTATGATTAGCAGCTCTCTCTGCACTAAAACAGCTCCTCTAAAGATAGCAAGGACACTGCTGGCCTTTCTTTTACACTGTTTTGTAAAGAACCCAGGATCTGGTATGATTTCCACCTCTATGTAAAAAGCAACTTCAAAATGTCAAAGGATGCCACAGATCAGCAGTTCATGAATAGAAGACTACTGCCTACCCTGTCTCTGTGGCCTCCAGAGTAGTTTGTTGTTTTTTTTTTTGTCTGGCCTTTTTCTGTTGCTCCTGCTACTTTGTTAGGGAATGAGGTTTAAATGTACTGCAGGGCTTGAGAAGAAAGTTAATACTGAGAAAGAAAGAACAAAGGAAGACGGTCTCTACTTTAAAACTTTAAGTATCTTCCACTTCTTTCAAAGGTCTGGATGAGAGCTTACCTTGGCAAAGCTAAAAGGATATGAAAAGGCAAAGGCTGCTTTATATTTGTGCTGTTTCTTTGTGTGTTTTTTTAGTTCATGTGTGTCAGACAACAGTCACTGGAGGAGGACAGGCTAGATGGACCTTTTGTCTGATCTGTAATGGTGCCCTTCGCATCCTGATTTGTCAAGTTCAACACACTGTTGTTTGATATCTGTGGAGAAGAAGGGTCATTTTTTCCAGGCAGCCATAAATGCTTCTTTTTTGCTAAATATTTTTTTAACAGTGCATCATATGTTCAGCAAACATCAGCAGCATAGCTCCAAAACCAAATATAACTACAGGAATTTATATCAATCCAGGACACAGGCATCCTCCTTTCTCTGTCATTTTTCTGGGAATCATCTAGCCATACTGCCATAAAACTATGAGCCAGGGTCTTATAAATATTAATTATCACTCTTTCCTCTGTAACTTTGGATATTCTGAGGGAAGTAAGCCTTTAAAATCAGCAGTAAGTTTCAGATATTATTGCTCGGACAGAGAATATCAAAATATGGTTTGCAATTCCTATGTTTTTTAGTTTATCAAGCATACAAAGGGAAACTATGCTATACAAAATATTATACCTTCCACCCTCAATTCATAAACTACAGATTACAGCTATTCGTGAGAAAAAATGCATATCCACACATTGTATATTGTATTCTACACACTTTCCATTTTGTTTGCCACTTGAGATAGGGTTTCAAAGTCATGCATAACTCTTCATTCACAGGGCTTTTGCAAGCTTGCATTGATGGATGAAACTCACACTGTGTATGGGAAAAAGCACTCTATGTAATCCTCATAAATCCTGTAGTGATGTGAGTGCTGTTTCAGCTGAAACATTCCAAGGAGAAAGGAAAGATCACACTCCAACTGCATGTGTTAATTAGATAATACTGTTTTTTTGTACAATTGTTATCTCAAGGGACTTGTATAATAGACAAATGTGTAGTTGATTGGGATATTAACTGATCGTCTCTGGAGGCCTAAGTTAAAGTCCTACTAAGAGTCACATGCGTCTAGTTATCCTTCTTAATTGTGCATTAGGCAAAACGATGACTTAATGTGGTAAAACTGGTTCATTTTGTTCAAGGAGAGGTCGAGGGCTGTACTGACAGAATACTTTAGTTCAGGCCTGAGATGTGCTGGAAAGTTTGGAAGGAGGAATCCAGCTGAGCTTCTTCTCATATTATGCCCTGCTTAAGCAAATGCATCTCCATGGGGTAGTGAGGAGAAAAACTGGAAGAGCATCAGGAGCTATTTACACAACTGGAACCAGTCCATCCTCAGTCAAGTGAAGCAAATAGCTGTAAAAACGTTCTCTTATTTCAGCCATCCAAGAGCAACACGATGAAGTGGACATCATGAGAAGTCAGTTACCATGGGCACACAAGTGTCTAATGGGGAGAACACCCACAAACACTGAACTTTGGTTCAGAAAATCTGAGTTCTAGTCCTTTTCAGTGAAAGTCTTGCTGTCACTCAGCTTTAAAAGCAACCCAGGAGCTTCAAGGGAAATACGAGGAGCCACTGAACAGGTCCACCTCTGAGATGAGGCAGGAAAGAAGCAAATACAACATCCAACTGAGACAGAGGTGGGATATCTTGTTTTCTCACACCAGGCTCCACAGACACTGGTTCCACTTGACTAGCTCTTCAAGTCTGTGTATCTAACCCTTCTGAAAATACAGGCTGCTCAGTGTTCATAGGCAGTCTTTGGATAAATTCTGATAGGGATGGATAATTCTTGTAGTTAATTCAAGTATCAGCACCAAAAACTTGTGTGAAAAAGTATTTGGAGGTGCTTAGAATTTTTAAAATCTTACTTATCCATGGTTCAGTTTTGAACATGGGTAACAGATTTCTTCCTCTGCTTGACAAACTATAAAACCCCAAAACAACTGAGCAGAATTTGACCAAACTAGTTAGACAGTAAAGTCCTGCTTTTACACATTTTTAGAGCTGGACCAAATTAAAAAGGTCATTTTCCTTGTGGATGCTCCTGCATGTTCTTTTCATTTTAGAAACTAATTATTCATTTTTTTTTTCATTTGAATGAGGCATGAACATAAATTCTTATAACGACACAGCCATGCAATGCCAAATGCAATAAAACCTTATGACAACAAAAGAAATTATTATTCATGGGTCATAATTTAACTCTGCTGCCTCCCTTGCTTACAAATTTCCTTCTATCTCTGCAGTGCCTCCAGCCTTTCCTTCCACCCCTCATAAAAGAAGAGATTGGAAAAGAGATACTTAAGCCATAGCCAACACCTTTTTTTCAGGCTTTTTTTTTGGACTTGAGTCTTTCTGAAGAATACAATCCTTTCCCAACTGCCAAAGCAGAGGTTTGATCGCAGAGTCCAATGATTTAACCTGGAAAACACTCGCTTAAAGAACGTGCTCCACAATAACCTCCCACAACAATTTTATGACCCTGCCAAGACAGATCAAAACTGTTACTTCTTGGAAAACATGATCTGCAAGCTATGTCACATTGAGATGTGATCTCCAAAATAAGTAGTTGAAGCATTTAATCTAGGAATACCTGGTTATTGTCGGTCATTGTTTTAGTTCAACTGGGTTTAGGCTTCTCTCTAAGAGATTTCTACATGTATATTCAATTTTGGCTTTAAGAAACATTGTGCCATGGGAGTTGTATTTCTTCAAATAAAGTATATCACAGAAGACACAGTGCAGAACACAGTCTTACTGTGTTATCACAACGCAGTTAAAAGTAATAGCCTTTACCCAATATATACTTTGTCACTCTCTGATTGGTCTTGTTCAAATTTCTCCCTTCTTGCATTCTCAGAAAAATCCTAATGTGCCTCCCATTAGGAATTATTGCCTCACTCTATCAGGAAGCCCATACATCAAATGCATAGTAGCTGCAATATGATTCAGAAGATACAGAGAATTTTCAGAATAAATAAATGGCTAAATAGTGATGTGTGGTCACAGCAATGAAACTCTGAACTGTGTAGTACCTCTGAAAGAATTGAGAAGCTTGGATTAGGTTAAATTAGATTAAATCTAAGAACAAGATTTGCAGTGAAAGCTTGGAATTTTTTAATTTCTTTTTTTCTTCTTCTTTTTAAACAAATGGTAGCAGTCTTGAGTTCTGTGTCCAGAAAATTTTATGAGGTTGGACAGAAATGGGTTAGTTTCTTAAATCATCCCTAAACAGAAAGAATTTTTCCTTTTTCACACATGAATCATAGAATTCATCCAGAATTCGGAAAAAAACAGGATCAAATTTTGTTTCTAACAACAAAAAATAATTTAAATCTTTCTCCTCCCACAGCAATCCTCTCATCATTTGATAAACCAGGCTATGATTTTAAGTGAATATGGAAATCTTATAATGTCATAAAATTTAGAGGTTTCCTCAAGTTTCTCCTTTGAGAACTTTAAGTTGAATATACATTATCCCATATAAAAATATTAGCACTAGTTATTCTTTTTTTTTTTTTTTAGGTACTCACCTGGGAAATGAAAACTATGCTCCACTCTTCTGGATGTTTATTTATAGATAGTGGAAGAACTCAACCATGATACTGCCGTGAAGTTGCACTTATGGAATTCTTCTAGGAGAGAGGAAGTATGTTCAAATGTCCTCAGGCAGAGTGATACATTGAACCTGAACCTGACCCTGACCCTAAAAAACCCCTCATTCCTGCCCAAGAGTTTGGTAGCCTATACTGACAAGGTATTGAATCAGAAGGAAGGTCAAGCTCTTTTCCACTAGTGGCTTTTTTTCAGAAGAACTCTAAGTTTATCTCTTTTTCTTGTTGTTAGCAAAAGAACAGGTTTTCAGTTTTTTTGCCTTTCAAGTCCTGTACCTAGTCATATACCATCATCTTTCTCTTTCTGCTTTGATTAATTTGTGGAATTAAAATTAAAAAAAATACATCTCTCTTGTTTTCACAGCCCCCTCACAATCTATGTCAGCTGTCTAATGTTTTTGTCTTTGTGGGCCCCACAATTGAGATGTCTGCACGAAAAACTGGAGGAAGGAGAGAGCAAAGACTAGCTCTGTCCATCAACACACAAGGGTGGCACAGAGGACCGCCCCACGTCATGTCACTTGGGACTGAAGTGATAAGCACAGAAACACAGACTGGATAGGGATAAAGCTGATGCTTTGACAGCAGGAAAGAGATAACAGACACAGGATGACCTGTGTGTGCTCCATCTTGGTAGGACAAAAGGTGGCTCCTCCATGAATGCCAAAGGCCTGAATCTCAGTAGTCAAGTCAGTTTGAAGATAAGGGGGTGTAGTTTTCTTGTCAATCACAAATAAAACAGGGCTTCAGAGAAGCAGTCTAGTACCTCCAAAGAAGCTGCACTGTTCAGGAATAATGTGTGACATGTTTTACTAGTTTGGATGCTTTGGGGTACTTTTGTAACTCAATTCCCCTCCTGTTTTTATGTAACATTTACTGGCTGTTTGCCCTTTCCCATCACCAGAATGATTCAGATGAGAAAGCCAGCCAATTTTTCACTATTAAAAAAGAATAAGGTTGTAAGAACCATAAAATCATGCAGAATATTCAGCCAAAATGTCTCTCAGTGACCAGTTAAAAATTGTCCCCTCATTAAGAAAAGGCATATCTTCAGTTCAAAGGAGACAACATGCTCTCTAATACTATGCCTTCAAGAGATGTAACAGTGTTAAATTAGGCTTGCTTGTTATATTAATATAATGTTCACATTACACATCTGTGCTGCAGTAGTTTGCACGAGTTGGTCTTTAAATTACTTCAGCTACTGTAGCAGAATATAGTTCAGAGGAAGTGCAATGAAGGATTTTCACATACTACACGTCCAATGACTGTGGCAGTGGTCTTGTTGCAGTAAATACAGCGAGGATTGCAATCATCTCATCTGAACAAATTTGCTAATTAATACCATTGAAACTACTATCTCAGAGAAGTCTGAATGGTTATTTAATTTCATTTTATTTATTGTATTATTTTATTTTATTTGGAAGTTACTGGGAAGACTGTGACAAACCCTATCCCATTGTTACATTGTCATTAAGTCACAGGGGTCTTACTCAACCCTGGGGAATTTTTAAGAGCTTTGCTGATTCTGCATGCCCGACTGTGTGAACAGACATTAAGAACTTGGGTTTCACTGGGAAAAAAAGTGCTTTTCTCCCATAGCTTTGTGAATAATTGACTTTGGGGGAAAGAAGACTTCAGCTTTACACGATTTAAGTGATTTAAGAAAACCACAATAAATATATTGAGCAAAATTATCTGCTCCTGATAGCTACAATCTTGGAATGTAAGTACCCACAGTCTGAGTAACTATGCTGGTCATGTATTAAAGCTTTGTGGAATCTGCAAGCTATGCTTAAATTTTTCATAACTAAAAATTCAATATTCATACTGTATATATTCAAAACAAGATGAGATAATATCGAAATCATGCTGCACTTTCCCTGCATCATCACAACAGTCTCAAGACAGAGTAAAACAAAATTTAAAAATATTCAGTGTATTATTATTTTTTCTTACAAAAAAAATCTCTAGGGGAGGCCATATTGTGTTGTCTTAAAACCCAACTTCAATGAGTGGAAGTTCAGGATGTTTGGGGCCTACTGGGACTGTGCTATTTGTGATCTTACCCTAGTTGGCTGGTTTAGAGCAGCAGGAGATGGTGTCTGCAGAAAGATCTGGCATTCACGTTAAAGTTCACTTTAAAAAAGGAAAGAAAACTCTCTCCAGGTTCATGTTAAAAAAAGAAAAATAGGAAAAAAACCTTATGAATTCACATAGTTTTGGGGTCACAAGTCCCTAATTTTTTTTCCAGGTACAATATTTATGGTGTGGTAGATTTGATCTCTTTGTAGAAGAAAGTTGCAGTAGTAAAATCAGAAAGAAAGTTACTTTTCTGGAGATAGATTTATTTTTTCATTTGCATATTACAATTACCTGACACTCCTCCTCCACATCTTTATCATTCAAGTTATTACTCTACAGAGACCATAGATCCAAATTCAGGTGATGTGTTTGACTTACTACTTTGTACACTTTTTTACTATTTTTATTAATTTCTGATTTTTTTTTTTTCAGAAATACATAGTGTACTACTTGCTTGTTCATATTTTCAAGCTCTTATGAGTACATTTCTAAGCTTTCTGACATCTCAAAGGAGATGTCAGTATATACCATAAGGCTGTTATATGGTAACCAATTTAGCAGTTGTCATCTTTGCAAAATTACCTTTCTGGCATTATTTTAAGATTTTCCAACCCATGGCACAAAAATCAACATAATAGAGATTATTGAACACTTTATGGGGTGTATGTGAATGAGTGTCTGGGAAAGGTCAGGATTCCACAAGGCGGACCAGGCACCAGTGGAGTAGGAGAAATGTGCTCTTTCTTTCATCTTGACCATCAGGTTCCTGAAGAGCTCCTTTTAAACATTGTCAAGGCTATGTCAATATAGAAAACATTTGTCTAGGTGATGCACTGTCTCCCAAATTTTTCTTCTTGTGTGTTGATACTCCACTGTGTTCCTCTGTTGGCACTTTTCTTGTGTTTCAGCTGCAGACTGTCCGTCTGTGTCTGTCTTACAAACAATAGACAAAGACTGTTCTGTGCTCCTGACCTCCAATGACATGGCATGGCCTGCCTTCACACACACTTCATCTAGCTTCTCTCCAAAGAAAATCAGGATGAAAATATCCAAACTGCTCATGGGAAACAGACACAGACTTGTGCTGTCTCCTGAATTGTGCCCAGGTATTGTCTAGACAACGCTGAATGGCACATGGCAAAACAGTGACAGGGAGCATGGCAACTGTTAAATAACATAGATATTGGTGTGCTCATGCTCCAACTTGCTCCCTGCTCATGAATTTTTAGGCTATTTGCTAGCATAGACATAACCTTTCAAGCTGAGACAAACTTTTATTTTTGTTGGTGAAACACTGTTAACCCAGCAGGTTCTTTGTTACTGACAAAACCTCTTTGGAATGACAGAAATAGTATCCTATTACTAGAGTACATTTCTGATTTTTCTGGGAAACTTAGCTTGTGGAACCAGAGTAAGATGAAATGGAGTTTGTAGCAATTTTTTTCTGAATCTAAAATTATTAGTATTTTTCTTTCGGTAAGCTGAAACAAAAAGACTTGGATTCTTCTGAGCAAAACTACTAAAAATGTCCATAATACCTTCTTTTCTACTGGAAAACAGAGAATCGTTTTTCTTTCTGAGTACCATCGAAAGTGTGGCTGTCCACACAGCCTCTGTCAAGAAATAATATGGATGATCTAAGAGAAAGAAAAGCAAATCAGGAAACTGCCTGCAGAGATAAGACGGAGGAGGATTTAAAAGGATAGTGTTTCCATAAATCAAGGCAACTGGTGACAGCTTTAAAGTAAGGGTCAAAAACATTGCAAGAGGTGTCACTTGGATAAGAAGTTAATCCAAGTCTCCATCTCTCTGCTTTTAGTGCTTGTTCAAGTGGAAGTTAAAGATCCCATAGCATTATTTCAGGATCATAAGAGATTAATATCCTGCCTAAATTCTCTCTTTCAGGATCATCAGAGACCTCTGCACCAGTATCAATACACACAGATTTATGCAGTTGCTGTAAACAAAGGAACACATTTGTCTGCATACCATTGTTACAGTTTATTCAACTTGTTTGCATAGCAGCAGAGAATGTTAAATCTGTAGAAGCATGGTGGGTAGTATACATAGCAAAACCCATCAGGATGAGTTTGTAATGAAAAACAGAGGGGAAAAAAATTAAAACTCTCTAACACGAAGGATTCTAAGCAACCATGAAAACTGGGCATCAGAGCACTCCAATACCAACTGACCAAATAAGAGGGTTTGTATGAATTTATCAAAATTTCTTGCAAATAAATTCAGTTGGTAGGTTTTGAAATGGAAAGTATATGAGATAATTGGCCTGAAGAGGATAGAATTGTTCCTTGTGTTTCAATGAAGCGTAAGTCATACACCCATGCTACTCCCACACCATAGGTAGGAGCCCTGATATAAAAATGTAAAAAAACCCTCTTCAAACTAATTTGAAGAGAGCAAACCTCTAGTCTAGGTATGACCCAATCCTTCTTCAGCCTTCTCTAGATTTCCTGGAAGTCAGTCAAGTAGCTAGAGAGCTTTCATGACTAAGGAATCTATCAAGAGACCTATTTCTGAAAGTAGATATTGTTTTGTTTAAAAAAAGAAAAAGGGATTATGTGTTAATGTTGTTTACATAAATAATTTCAGCAGATATATACAAACTAGCTAGTGAAACATGGTGCTCAGGAATGGGGAACTAAAGGCAATGTTAATATGTTTTCATTTCTGTAACGTTGCCATGAGTCTTACTCTTCTATTTTGGTTATCCAAATGGAAAAGGGGAGGAAAAAAGGTCAGGGAAGTGAAATTTTTCAGTATTAATAGCAAAAAGGAAATTAATTCAAAGGCATGCAACAGCTAGAAAAATTGAAAATTCTGAGTGTAATTTTCCTCTTACACCAGTTTTACTCCAGTAGAACCAACTTCATGGGATCAGGCTGTTGGACAGGTCTCAGGGCATCCTTCCCAGAATGATGATGAAGTGGAAAAGAGTTTCTTTAGGTGGTTGAGTTCCTGTTTAAATGACTATTTGAATACTAAAGAGATTTTGCTCTAAGTGTACTGCAGATTATCTGCAGTCTTGCATAGAAGCCTTTATTATTCAAATCTAAATATAATAAACCTTTTTGGAAGACTCTTTTGACCTCCATTAAGTTAATTCTGACTTATCCCAATGGAGTGAAAACCGTTCTTGCTAAGGGGAATAATGTTGCAGGTGGAAGGAGGAATTTAAGTGGCTGTCTTAAGGGAACACACAAGCTGGAGAGGTTACGATGGGGGAAAAAAATTGTGCATGCCAATTCGCACAATCCCTGGGGTGGCAACAAGATCTGCATCTGTGGGAGATGATTTCAGTTTTAAATTGAAACACATGTGTTAGTGAGATTGAAGCAAACTGACAGTATCTTTTTAATGGAATTGGAAATTATGAGCAGCAAGAATGGCATGACCCTACTGAGCAGTAATATATAATCTATTTATAGAGATAACAATCAAGGAAGAATAAATAACATAAAACCAGCAGGGTTTCTTCCTAGGTAACAAGTAAATAAAGGGGAAAAAAAGGTTTCCTGATTGATGCTTCAATTTCTTGAGGACACCAAGAGGTTGCTTTTCTGAAAAGGTGTTGAGGTGATGGAAAAGCTTAAACATTTGAGAAATGTTCAGCTGCAGTCATGACAACTAAATGTAGATTCAATACTCCAATTAACTAGTCTATGATTTAGTACACTGATGAAGCTATCAGGATTAGTTCAACAAAATAGCAGAAAATGGTCCAAAGGGTCATTACCAACGCACTGAATGTTGAATCACTTGAAAGACAAATTAAGCATATAATATTTTGAAATATGCAAATACCTACCATTAATAACACTTCTGAATTATAATGGGAGATTATTGGTTTAATCAGGAAACCTTTACACTGTATGTAGATTGCAACAGTTTGCCATTACATGAGTATTGTGAAGGATCTTTAAAATAGTCACGAGCAGCACAGCTGTCTGTTTGGGAATTTGTTGAAGTGTTTGCAGTGAGTATCAGAGTGGCTACTGCCACCTCGCTGCTGAGTGTAAATGTCCTGTAATATCTTTAGTGTTATTTTGTGTTATCCAGAGTACAGGAAAGCAAGATTGTCAACATGTCAGCAAGAGGCAAGAAAGAAAATATCACCTGTCCCTTCTAAAGAAATAAATTGCTTTCTATAGAAATATTGTATTAAAAAGTGACTCTTCACATAAATTACATTTATTTAAAGAAATTCATTGAGTGTTGATGAGCTATAGAAGATTTAATAAGATGTTTCATGTTTGAATAAGTGAAAATAAATAATATCAATCCCTGAAAATAATTTTATTTGGGATAGAGCCAACTTACTGATCTGAGAAAAAATATTTTGTTCTGAAATGGGAGAAAGAGCTCTTTTGAGCAATGAACAAATAAATCAGTCATTCACAGTTAGCTGCAGGTCTCAGAGCACTTTAAGCAAGAACCATAGTTCCCATATTGCACGTAGGGCGGCAAATTAACTTCATTGCAACTGCTCTGCAAGTCCAGGATCAGTGTGGGAACAGAGCTGGAACACGTTTGGTCTCCCCAGGAGAGTGAGGCCAAGCTGGCTTAACCAGGCTACTTCCAGTGCATCAAGCTGTCTGTTTTCTATGACAGGGAGCTCTCTGTGGGTTAAGTTACCCAACCATGATTAAACTGCTTGCAGTTCGGAGATCCCCCCGTGACACACCACGGATCATAGCGTGAATTTCAGGTTTCACTTTTGAAACTTTGGCTTCAAATCACAGCCTGGTGCTCTGTCAGTCTTCCCATTCTGCTACTTTGTTGTATTTTGTCCAAACTTGGGTTCTTGGTCATGAAGTAACTACATTTTCAGCTTTACACTTGAGTTTCTGCCTCCAAGCCTCTGTGTGCTCCTGTGTGACATCTAATAAGCACAAATCACTCCCGCTGTCCTGTGCAGGAGGACACTGGTCGGTGTCTCTCATGGGGCTGTTTGCATTTCTGGAAGCTAGTCAGGCTTTGTGATGAGGGAAAGTTAAAGTTTGCCTCCCTCTTCATCAGGTGACTGGGAATGGATGGCAGGCAGCTGTCATTTCTAATAACCAGGACTAAACATAAAATAATCAGTGCCTGCATGACAGCCCACATCAATTGCTTTCATGCTCTGGGAGAAGATGTGGACCAGAGTTTGATTCCTGCCCTGCCCCAGAGCAACTATGCACTATGTGTTGCTCATTAACAAATGAGCTCGGTTCAAACTTCAACTTTTTTTTTTTTTTAAATAGCATCTTTTGTAACATTTTATGCTATTACTTCAGTTCCTATTTTCCGGGACAGTTTAATCATGCTGGCTGCATTGCTAAAGTCAAGTTTTGGTCTACTGGTATTTCTGTCCCTGGGGTGATTTGCTGGGTTACTCTTCTAGTGCCTGTGCTGCTACACTGTGGGGACCGAAAAGAGCCAGAACAAATGCAGGAAGACGTGCCAGCGCTTGGTACATGCTGAAAAATCCCAAAGCAACAGCAACATTTGGCAGAAACAGAAACATTGTTAATACAGTAAGCCACTAAAATCTGTGTTTAATCATCAGAGCATCATCTCCCCACACTTGTAAGAGAATTTTCAAATGAGAAGGGAAACCAAAAGGCAAATTGAAGTGCCACACAGGCTAGGAACAAAATATGTGCTCAGAGGTTTAACTCCTTAGACCAGAACCTCTCTTCTTAAGCCACTTTTGTTTTACAAGTGGGAAACAGATCATGCTCGGATGCACGTGTTTTTATTAGAATGTGAGTGAAATTACCATATTTCAATTAAATCCCCAGACACCCACTAAACTGTACTTGTGTTGAAAGAATTAGGAAAAAATGGAGGTAGAAGTGACCTATTAATGTTACTTCTGCTGGTTGCTCAGTACTAATTTCTTCCCTACAGACCATTATCGAGTATTTTGGGTGGGATAGTGGAGTCACTGACAGCTCTAATGAAGACAGCTCTTTCTGCTGTGAGTAGAGAAATTTTCTCATCCACACTAACATACTGCCACAGATTTCTGTGTGTTTGTCTATAGGTCTAATTTGTAACTTCCCACCACACAAGACAGTTTCATACACAGAAATTGCTGCAATAACACAGGAATGTAAAATAGTCAGCAAGATATGACAAAAGGCTTACTGCTTTGTTTCTAATTTTCCTCTCTTTCACAAGAGTGTTTTGGGGAATTATTGGTTTGGGTTTTTTTTTTGCTTTGTTTTTGCTAGGTTAGGTAGGTCAGTTGTTGATTTCAAGCTATGCAGAACACGTGGCAACTAGAGATATGAATGTGCCACTCTAAACAGAAATGTGCACCCTAGTTTTCCATCCCAGGTCAGCAACACCATGAACACAGCTTCTGAGAATACAGTAATGATCTTATTTAGAACCTTAGTCACATAGTCATCCAGGATTAATCAGCGTTGGTCACTGAAGACTGGTTAATTTAGAGCAATGATTGCTTTCCACAGAAAAGCAGTGGGATAGTTTTGAAAAGTTTGCCAGGTAGAATTGAAAAGAATAAGCAAAGTGCTATATATGTAAGCTTCCAGACAGGCAGTTGCATAGGTCAGGTTAAGTTTCTAGGAATTATTAATAAAAAATTATATTCCCCAATGAAGATCTGGGTAAAATTATAGTGAACTCTCTAGGTGCTTGACAAGCTGAGTTTCAGTCATGCAATCAAGAAACCAAATAAACCATGTTTTGAAGGAGGATGTAGAAATGAGCAACAATAAAACAAATAGGATAATATACGATAAGAAGTTGTTCTTTGCCCAGAGTAGTTCCCAAAACATTTAAAGTCTTCTCCTTTAATTTCTTGGGTAGACAACTGCTTGAGCAACTGGCTGCTTCCCAGACACTCTATATTAATGCTCCATTCACAATTTGCAATTTCCAGGGCTTTGACAACAGTCCTGAACTTTAGTAAGGACACATCTAAGTTTCAGCTGACCCAGAAATGTGATTTGCCATTCACTGTACTGAACTGCTCTTGATCTGCTAATCTTTATTTTCCAGTCATTTCTGCATTTTCCTGAGGTTCCATATAGGATGAAGGACCACACACAGTTCTTCCTGCTAGAAGACTGCTAGACTTAACAGTCTCTTCAGTGTTTCCTTATGGTTTGTGACTATTGAACCTCTAAACCACAAAATGTTGCCTTAAATTAGGTAACACCTCAGCCCAGGCATGCCTAAACATAATTAGTTTGTTCAGGTTTTCACAGATTATTATTACAGTTATAATTTCTTCCAGGTTACAACAAGTTACTTGAACAGAAATGTTCCCAAACACCTTAGCACAGAAAAATGCAAATGGAACATGATTCAAGCTTTCTCCTTAGACCCTTTAGTTTAGCTCCCATCTTCACCATTAGATTCCAACAGAGAGTTCCTCCGTGTTTGGGTTTCCTTTACTCTGAATGTACTCTGTTGTTGGGTTGGGATTTTCTTACTTTTCAGGTTTCAAACACCAGAAGTGCATGTCTGGAAATATTAAGCATTATTACAAGGTAGACAGAAAGTGGTATATAGTAAATCACATTAAAGACACTAATCACATTAAAGATTTCCAGAAAGAACAATGTCAGGCAGAAAATAAAGATACCATGCCCATACTCCTCAAAGATGAGATTTTCGTACCAAAATATAACACAGAAAGGAGCAAGAACAAATTCTTGGCCAAATTCTATCTTCTTTTTTTTTCCCAAGGATTCTGTGATCTTGTTTAGTGAAAGCTGAGCTTTTGGGAAATGGAGTAAAAAAGGAGAGAATCCTGACCCTTACTAACATCCAGGTCAATTATAAAAATCAGACAGTAAGGGATAAATCTTGTTTTGTCACAGGAACAAGATTACTCATTGGCTTCAATGAGTTTCCCTGGTATTAAATAAAAAAATCCAATTCAGCCTTGATGTGAACTGTTGTCTCCCAAATACGCACTTTGCTTTCCAAAAGCTTCATTGCATACCTTTATATAATGTTAACATTTCTCTTAAATTGGACAAATGCACATGAACGGAAAAGGTTTCATGCAAATGAAACTAAGAACACATGTTTTATTAATGCAAAAATTGTGCTGGTCCATTTTGGTGCCAAAGGGGTCTCTCCACACCTGCTGTTATTTCCACCAAAACAAAGTCCAGCCTCTCAGCAGGTGGCCTGGACAGATATCCATTTGGAACCGCTGTCTAACCAAGTCATTAGGCAGCAAAATACAACACTTTTGGCCTGAGCAAACTCAGGATTTTTTTCTGACTGTGGAGCACAAAGCCAAAAGCAAGGGTCAGCCAGTCTCTAGGCTATTAGGGTGGAGTGCTATCAGCTACTGTTGTCGACTGCTAACTGGTATCAATACACTATTCACTTTCAGCTTAGTTTTCCTGGATTTTCTGTATATTTGATTGTGGTTAGGTGGAAAGACTGTCCCTCTGCAGGGATATTTAGAACTATCAAAAGACAGGCATAAGTAAAAATTAACAGTTTGTCTAAAATGTGTCTAAATTTAGAAATATACATGCAGACTTTTAAGTATTCAGCAGGCATCCAAGATCTCATAATGATCAACAGAAATTTCAGTAATACTGTTGACAGCACTCAGAAAAGATATTGTGCTCCTTTCAGAGCAGACATCTATGGCATGATTCACCCACCTGATATAAGCATCTAGTGCCATTCAAGACATGCTGGCACATCAAGTAACACAGAACAAGAGGGAGATGTATGCTAATGCAGGGTGATAGCTGGAGCCCAGGTAAGATACTGTAAAATAATTCAAATGGTATTGAACTCCTCTGTTTAGACAACTTGGCATTTGACCACCTGTGATCTCTATTTTTTATTGGATTTGATTAATGTATCTAAATTTAAGTGTCTGACAACAATTGAAATACTCTTAGGTAGTCTGAGACTGTTGCATAGGACTGGAAGATACAGCAAAGTACAGGAGAGCCTTGTCCTGCTCAATTGGCAGATGGAGGCAAGGCAGCTGCCATAAGGTATCTCACCTTTTAAATTCAAGGTAAAAAATTGCCTTATTATTTGAGGTGATACAGTGTAAGACTATCCTGGTTTAGGTCTTGGAAGTGATTACAATGCAAAGAAATTTCTGTGATTTCCATTCAGAAAATCTATCCATTAAACCCTGTTAACTGAATTTCTGCTTACTATGATATATATTTCCTTACTATTTTCCTTACTTCGTCTCCTTGTTATAAGTAATACAATGATGTCTAAGGTGCAAAAGTAATTGAAAATATCAAGAAAATCATTCAGCATTCTAATTAAAAATGAATGGTGGTGAAATGTGGCAGATAACAGATGACAGATTGACCATGAAATAAATGCAAACATAGTCACGATCACAGACTATCTACAGTGAGATGGCGAACCTCATACACAGGGGTATGAATTAACCCTAACAAAAGAAGAAGTTCTGGAATGAAATGAAAGAGGATGTTGTGCTGCTTGTCTCCAATGTGATGAAGAAGACTAATTTTACAAAGTTTCCTTTAATAGTTCATCACCATTGTAAAAATAGATCTCAAAGCATGAACCTTTGCTCAAGATTTAGTAGTCTCAATAGCTATAAGTCAGAATGGTCTGAAATAACTTTCTCTAATTACAAGACAGACTGTGACTTAAGTTTAATTTATTCTAATATTAGTTATAAACCTGCAGTACAGTCAGATGTTTCCATGAATATTCTTTCCTGAAGCCCCATCACTTATTCTCTATTCTGTTTTACAGTCTTGTTACAAAGCAAACTTTTCTACTAAAGAACTGTGGCCAGTTACTGTACTATATAACTGCTTTGAGTACTTCTACTTGCACAAAGTGTTGTTTACTACAACAAATTCAGCTTTATTGGAATCATTTTCTATGTGTTTTAGCAGCATCTGAGGTTAAGTCCATGGTAGGAAAATGAACACGAAATTACAGACAGGAAGAAAAGAAATTGTCTGAAGTTCTCAGCTCCTTAAATGAAATGTTGTTTGGCATAGCAAGCCTGCTGATGCTGTACATCCCATGCAATGCTTCTCCAGTTCCCATTTGTTTGTTCCCAGTTTTACTTAGGTATTGTTTTGTTTTGTTTATCTTAGATTGGATTATATGGATGTTTATCCATGTATCAGATAACAAAACTTAAGCTCGACTGGACAGAAAACAGTTATCCAAACTCCAGTCATCACCACTGACTGAAAATAGTCTCTGAGATAAAAGAACAGAATGGTTGTTTCAGGCAAATGAAACATGAAGCTATTGGGTTGTCTGTCTCTGCCAGTTTTCAGAGGACCGTACGAAACAATCTTAATTTAAAGAAAACAAGCCCTAGTCAGTGGAATTGCTTATGCAGTGACTGATAAGAGTGTTGGTTGACTCTGCGGTTGTATAATAAGATAATGGTGTGAGTTTTCATTGTAGTACTTGATGCCCAAGTCTTTCAGGTGTTAGTATTCATCGATTATACTCGCTTCTCTGTGAACTGATAACATTTAATATTAAAGTAAATTAATTGAAGTTTTCTAAAGGCTCTGCACTCAGGGAAAAATCATGGAAAAATTGTCTGCCTTTATGTTTTAAAGACACCTTTGGCATTATTCAGGCTACAGGAATACTAATAAGTAGCTCTATATACGTACACATTTCTATCTATTGTCTGACACCTTCAGTAGGAATAGTCAGCCTAAACTCATTTTATGAGCTTAGGACTGTACTCAATGGACAATATTGAAATGGGGAACTTGAATCACCTTGTAGACATGTCACCACACAGAGGGAGTCTACACTGCAGTATCTATAGAATTCCACTATGTACGTGATCAAGGTAAATTTTGTTACCCCCACTCTGGAATTCAGGCTTTCTCAGCTCTAAAGAAAACCCCTCACACTTGATATTCTCAAAACCCATTAATTATTTTCATTTATGGCATAGAATATTAAAGTACTGATTTTACTGTGGGTGAGTCTTTGGGTGAAGATTCATTCCTGTACAGTTGTGTATGGAGGCAATGGTCTACTCTTGGTCACTGAGTTGCCAATGCCTAATATTTTGAAATACTAACCTAAATGTAGAGAAAAATATAGAACTGTGAAAGTCATCAGGACATATCATAAGTAGGTTGTTCTCTCACTCATAAAAGAGAAACTGAATCAATGCTATTAAGCAAAACATTTAGATAACGATAGTCTCTAAGTGCAGAAAAGGAAAAAACAGGCTGTTACAGTTAAATGGCTTACACATAGATTTCAATTAATGTGACCTTTATAGGGCTTAATAGTTCAGGCTTTTCTCATTAGCTTGTGTAACATTTTGTTCTTGCTGCAGAATATTCAAACTACTGAGTTACTGCTGGCAATACCTGAAGAGCATTACCATTTTTTATTCCAAACATTTAAATAACCTCTGTAATGGGTCATTTGTTAGCTTACTGCTCAGATATCAGCCTTTTCCATGCTCTAGTTATAATGAGCAAGGATTTGTTTTCCAAGCTTTTACTGGGCCTTTGCTATGTAAAAATCTTGTGAGGAACACAGTGTCAGAGGCATGTACTTTCCAAACTACCCATGACAAACATACTTGATCACATCATGTGGAAAAAAAAGACATTTTGTTGCTTTTAGAATTATTTTGTTGGAATAAAGGGTTAGCTTTTCAGTAAAGGAGGGAAGCATTTTGTCTCTTATTACTTCTTCTGGTAAGAAAAATTCAGCTCTTTCAGAACATTGAATTGTTCATTTAGACCTGCTTTTTGCATTCTTGAAGAAGTGCCAAATGGACATCTCAGATCCTGAAATATTCTGTTTATCCACAATGCATACAAAAGCTTCACAAGCCTCCTCAGCCACATGCCTCCAACTTGAGCCATCCTCCCCTGTGGGTGTGCCTGTACTTTCCAGACTGACTTTTGGATGTCAATGGCAGACTATCTGTGGTATCTTAACATCAGCCCCCTGAGGATTTACTCAGTGTGTTGGGCTAACTTATGTCAATGTGAAGCCAAGTTGGCTACACTGATCCCGTTATTGGAACTATTTAATTTAGGATGTGTGTTGTTGTATCTAAATTGGCCCTTCAAAGAAAAAAGTTCCATGACCCATTATAATGTCTGCCACTACAGTGTTAGAATATGTTATAGTTTTTAAACGAAATAGAAACACACAGAGAGTGTGAGATGTCAGTGCTACTAAACCTAGAACCTGAAATATCAGCAAGGTATGCCATGGTTGCTTTTATAATTAGATAGAAGAGTATAAGTTCCTTGAATCTCCTCAATCTGAGGTCTCTTATCCAGATCCATTACTTTCTATATACTTTACTTATACATTACTTCCTGAGTAGCTAAAAGTTTAATTAATTCTGAAGATGAACCAATCTAGCCACATGCATCCAAACTCCTGACTAGTGGTCCAAGTTCTACCCATGTTCTAAAACCATTGTAGAAAAAAATTGTTCTATTGTCCAGTCTCATGAAAGAAAAGGATTGTAAAACTCCCCCACATGGATGCTCTGAAGAGATAAGAATATTTCTAAATGGTTCTATAAATGCCAAGTATTATCAATGACCTTAATGGTCACTTCTGCTCATTACAGTAAAAGCACATCTAGTTATATGCATTAAACAGAAAAAGATCTTTAGCCTGTAAGATAATATTGTTCAGTCACTGGACCTTTCCTCTCAGGCTTTTAAAGTGTTTGGGCCATGTAAAGACCCTTAACCTTTTGCACTGATGGTTATATGAGCATTGTCCTACGTGATTAAGGCTCACAATGATGCAGGGAAATGGACAAATAGCATCTGACAGATTGGAAGAGAAAAAGCCTGCGTCTGAGGAAGTTCCTTATCACCCAGCTCACAGTCCTTGTCTGAACACAGACATCACGTGCCACGCACCATATTCTAAAAAGAGGTCTGCTTTAGAAGTATCCTAGTCAAGTAATAAATTGTGGATTGGGTTTTTTCTGTTATTTTTCTGTTTCGAAGTAGTTATTATACACTTGATACTCAGTGTAGCTTATGGAAGAACACAAAGCAAGACCAAATGAAGTAAGAAGCTTTCCTCATTTCCTCCTACTTTTACATACAGGTAACCTGGCTGGGATGCTATCTTGCAGACCAGACCTGCATTTCCAAGGAAATACACTAAGATATTGTGTATGATGTGCCTTTTTATTTACACAAGGCATCTTCAATCCCACATTGTACAGGGCAACCTATTAAACATTGCATTGAATATTAGACTTCATGGACATTCACAACCTATTTCACCTTCAATATTAGAAATTTTTGCTCTGTGCCACACCATTATAAATAGGATCTTTGCCACAATTTATAGCAAAGTAACAAAGGACAAATTTGTTCATGTTGATTAGAAATTCTGTTAGTGACTGAAAGAATGTCTAGAAATAAAAATGTTTCTTGATTCAGAAAGCAACACAGTCGTGATATGTTAGACGCTCAAATATATCATAAATGCAATCAAACTGTAACATTTTGGGGTTCTTTGGTTTGGTTTGGTTTGTTTTTTTAGAGAACTCTTCTATTCTGTTTTAATATTTCCTACCAGGACTTCTGTAAGAAAGAAGAACATGCAAACTGTGGACTTGAACATGCTTGGATGATAGAACAGATACTATTCAAGATGTCTTTTGTGGGAAATATTTTAATACATTGGACTTTAAGCTTTTTTAAATGGATGTGTGGAACTTTGTTTATTCTTTTGTGGGTAATAACTTGAGATATGGATGATGATTTCAAACCTGTATCCACCCAGAAATCCAAAGCAGTTGTCTTCTGTGTAAATCCTCAGAGAGAAAGAAATTATGACCAAAGCCAAGTCTTTGGGGCTAGACTGAGTGAGGTGGAGATCAGGTCCACTTCCCCTGTTTGGGAATCTTTGGGTTAATTTCAATGAATATGAGAGGACTTGGACAGTTTACCCCCAGGCCCATCTTAACACCATAAAATAGAATCAGTTTCCATGAATAAGAACCAGTTATTTCAAATCCCAGGCAAGCCAGATCAAATATATACTGTAGACCCTGTAGAAATTGTAGAGAGTATTAATGCTATGTGAGCACTGAGTATTTGGCAGCAACATGGGAAATAGTCATGTGTGTCTTTCATTAGTTAGATTACAATTCAGTTGTAGCAAAATTATGGTTCAGTTCATAAACTATGAAATCAGTTTAAACACAGTAATTTAAACTCTGTTGTTTAAATTTTGTTCAAAACAAAATTAGAAATTCTCAGTTGTGGGATTTTTGTTTCTCATTGCATGTGTTGCCATGGCTATGCATCACATTATTTTCATAGCTTCTTGGGAATTAGGTATCGATAACAGATTGTTCCATCTCCACCACCTTTCATGGCCATCCCAGGCTGGGACTGACTCTGATCCTCTTTCCTGATCTGGATCCTGAGCCTCACCTGTAGGCTGATGTCCTGGACTGGCCTCTCTTGTCCTCATCCCCTTGGAGGTGTCTGATGCCCAGGTCTGGGGCTGCCCCAGCTCCCCCCTAGCCTGCCCTGGTCCTGAGAACTGCCCTGAGATTTTCAATCCTGACACCCTGAGGATCTTCCTCATCTCCTCTGTTCCAAAGGAAGCAGCTGGCCCTCAATCCTCGATGACACATCCAGTTTCCTTGCAACGCTTTCCAAGACTTTGCAATCTTTTGTTCACTATGTTTTTGCTGAATCTCTTTTCATGGAAATATTCGTGGACCACTTTTTTGAAGTGTTTTTCCCATCATCTGTGAGTCATTTTTACTGCCTCCTTAAATCAAGAAATGCAGGAATTTTATAATACTGCATTGATGAGATCACAGAATCACAGAATCTTCTAGGTTGGAAGGGACCTTAAAGATCATCTTGTCCAACCATCAACCTAACTGAC
>JAOQGH010000001.1:9068377-9099181 GCA_025769975.1 Gallinago jamesoni | reverse complement strand
TACCAATGGGCCTGGTATTCTCCCCTTCCCCCTTCGATTCTAGTTTAAAGCCCTGTCCATGAGTTTTGCTAACTCTTAGCCTAATACCCTTTTCCCCTTTCGGGATAGGGTTTTTCCATCATTCTCGAGCATACCCGGTGTCCTATAAATATTCTGATGCTCTCGAAGTCTCTGAGTGTCCTGAGTCCACCTCAGCAAAAAAAAAAAAAAAATTCTTCCCAGATGTAAATCTGCATGGTAACAAAGTGCTTCTGTTCTCTTTCCACATAAATGAAGGGTGTATAGCAATGATACCTGCCAGCAGGTGATAATCGTTTTCGTCACAATCTCTAGACATTTCTTATTCTATGGTATATGCTCAATGTATCACCCTTTCACATGGCACTAGTTCTCTGCATGGAATCCCCATATTCAAGTTATACTCCTGTTTTTTAATTCTCCAGCCAGACTTCTTCTGTGCTCTGAGCTCCTCCAGCCTCTACTTCCATTTACACAGGATGAACTTCACCTTGATGAATTAATCTCCTGCACATCTTCACCTACCTAACACCATTTCTGCCTTTGTTTCCATTCTAGTCTTCCAGCTTCAGTGCTTTTCAATACTAAAGACCAGTTCAAGCTTTATTTTTCTGAGATAGTGTTGTTCAAAGTCACGAATTGGCTAATACCATCTAAGAGCAATTCCTCTTTCTTTCAGACCCTAAAGCAAGCACTGACTTTAGCAAGAAGCATACCATATATTTTGGTCCTCTAACTACTCTAAAACTATAGACTCTACAACAAAATTACTTGCAACACTGATTTATTTAGATTTTTTTTTTTTGCTTGAACGTGTACCATGTACTTCCCCAGACTGATCTAATCAGTTTGAATTCTGGACTTAATATGAAGACAAGTTGTGCTCCAGCTAAGCAAAACAGTAAGGTTCTTAATTATAAAATTGGAAATAACCTACAAAAGACATTGATATAAATAAGGAAACAATCTCAAAATGTGCCTTATTCTAGCTGTCACATGGAAGGGTATTTCACAACTAGTGAACTGAGGAGCTGTTGAATGAATTAATTCTTTCAGACTATTTTTGCCTTTCAGTTACACTTGAGGATTTTCTGCTGAATGCTGATAAAGTTTCGACCCATGTCTTAGGAATACTTTTATTTCTCTACTGTTTGAGAGCCCTGGGAATATCATGGCCTTTCTTCTAGCTGCTTGCTGTCTATCAGAATGTAAAAGGAATGCTCTTAAGCTTATTTGAGAATAAATCTCTTTTGGTAGAGGGATCATGGAATGCTGATTCTTCTATCTTGTTTGCCTTTTCTCTCAGGAAATCAGCTGAATTGCAGTGATAAAAATGAATTACAGTAGTAAACCTACAATGTACCATTCTGTAAGCAACATATCATGAGATGTATTTGGCACAAGCAGTCATTTTATTTCTGGTTTACTGGCGAATTATAGAGATTACATCTAATACATTTATACACTTTTGGGGCTGGGTCACTGTGTCACGGTCCTATTCAGGGAAGAACTTAAGCATTTGTATAATATAAATCATGTGCTTAGGTCCCACAGGTGTCAATGGAATTTAAACAACTACTCCAGTGCTCTCTTGAATAGAGACTTACTTCTAAACAACATTCTTAAAATAGAATATTCTCCTTTACTTTAGTCAGGGCTGAAATAAACTAAAATGAAACACTTATCATACAGGGTTTTGGTTGGTTTTTGTTGTATGTTTGATTTTGTTTGGGTTTTTTTTAAAGATTTTTTTAGACTACCTCAAAGTTTCCTATTCATTAAATTTGTTTGTCAACAATTGTGCAAACAGTAAAATTTCCTTAGAGCCTCTGACACATATAACTGCAGCAATTTATTCAGAGATAGATCTGATAAGCTTTCACTGAAATATTGCCACCTTCACTTCTGAAGAACATTGATTATCAACACATAACAAAGGCACTTCAATTTGTGTCACCCAGGGAAGATGTATACCTAAGTACCATAATAGTGTAGCCAAGGTCTCAGACACGCTTCAGGACCTTGCACATCCTCTTACCACTCCTCTTTGCTTTAAAAGCCTGAGGCTTCTGTAGTTCACCCCTAGTCTGAGCTCAAGCCTGTCTCCAAACTTGTCCCATCTTTATTGTAAAACCCAGCCAATCTGCTGTGAGAGGTTAGGTGAGAGAGCATTTCTGTCTCTACTTACCTTTCAAAACTTGCTCCTCTGGTAGTGTGCAGGATGCACTTAGCGCTGCAGAACACAGCAAGAACAAGGTCCCAGAAAGAGGAACCCAACAATTCTCTAGTCTTCACGCTATAGCTTTCTGTGTTCAGTTTCCTCTTTCTACTAATGTCCCTCTTCCTCCCCCTCTTCTCTCTTAACCCTCTCCCTCTCTCCCCCCACTCTCTCCTCTCAAACTTAGGGACCTTTCTTTTCCTATGAAGAACTGGTTTTCCTATTCTTAAGAAACAAGCAGCACAAAGCTGGCATTCTCCTGTCACATCACCTTTTTAATCAAAAAATCTTTCAAGAACATAAAAATTAAGGAGAAATGAACTATTTTTCCAACCAGAAGCCAGAATTAATTCAATATCTGTATTGGAGAACTAGGTGGTTCTTATTTCATTTCCAGCCTAACCAGGAGCCTGGGTCTCATTTCAGAGCTGGTAATTTCTAATGCTGTTGGAAAAAACAGACAGCCTGCTGTTCCCAGTCATCTTTATAATATTTTCCAGCACTGGAAATTGTTGACTAGCACAGCCTTTGAACAAAAACATTCATTATGCTAAATTTGGACTACAGTCTTGTAACAAGTGTGTTTTAAAAGAGCAATTACTATATCAGTACCAGTTTAACCACCAGCTGGATCAGAATAAGTCTTTCTTAGTCTTCAGAAAGACTGGAAGTCTTCCTTCTCTTCTGGAAGGGAAGACAGAGGCAATTAGGGGGCTGGAACACCTATGCAGACAGGCTAAGAGAGTTGGATTTGTTTAGCCTGGAGAAGAGAAGGCTCCGGGGAGACCTTATAGCAACTTTGCAGTATGTGAATGGGGCCTATAAGGAAGCTGGAGCTGGACTTTTTACAAGAGTATGTAGTGATAGGATTTCATTGTGAGGGTGGCGAGACACTGGAACAGGTGGACCAGAAAAGTTGTGGATGTGCCATCCCTGGAAGTGTTCAAGACCACTATAGGTCTTTGAGCAACCTGGTTTAGTGGGAGGTGTCCCTGCCAATGGCAAGGGGGGTTGGAACTAGATGGTCTTTAAGGTCCCTTCCATCTCTAACCATTCTATGACTTGTCCAGCTGGTACCTTTTATCTATACGTGGGGTCAGTGTTTTAACTCTGAGAATATTCAGAGGATCACTAAGAGCATCCACAGGAGTGTCTGCTCTAACATGACTCAGTTTCAGGACCTTAGAGGTCTCAGTTCTGTACAATTTGTATGATGTGAGCATTGGATGCTGTAGGTAAAAGCACAGGGAATAGAGAACAATCAAAAACACTTTAGATGCCTAAGCCTAGGATACTGAGCTGACCTTTATGTGTCTCTTTAAAGGTGAATTGAACTGTTCAGTAAATTCTATTGATAATGTTGACTATATTGCCACTAAATAAAAAAGGAAATTAAATACCTATCCCACATGTAAGTGCCTTATTTATATAAGTACATTAATCTTGATTTAAATGCCATTATAAGTCTGTTTTTAGAAAGTGTTATGTTGTTTACATTTTATGAAGAATAGAGGCACATGATCCTACATCACCAAAGGTTGAAAAATAAATTTGTGGATCAAACAGATATACGTAGGCAAGCAAGGGCTTCTAATGAAATGAGATAATATTGGTCAATGTGGTGATCACTAGCAGTGGTCAATGGTCTTAGCTTGATTATAGAATCATAGAATCATTGTCTAGGTTAGAAGGGACCTTAAAGATCATCTAGTCCAATCATCAACCTAACCCTGACAAAAATCACTAAACCATATTCCTAAGGACTACATCAACCCGTCTTTTGAACACCTCCAGGGATGGTGCCTCAACCACTTCCCTGGGCAGCCCATTCCAATGCCTGATAACCCTCTCTGTGAAGAAATGTTTCCTAATATCCAATCTAAACCTCCCCTGGCACAACTTGAAGCCATTGCCCCTTGTCCTGTGGCTCCTTTGTCTCCTGTGACTTGGGAGATGAGACTGACCCCCGCCTCTCTACACCCCCCCTTCAGGTAGTTATAAAGTATGATAAGGTCTCCCCTCAGCTTCCTCTTCCTCAGACTAAACAATCCCAGCTCCCTCAGACTTTCCTCATAAGACTTACTTACTTGATGTTAGCTTGCTTAGTTGTAAGCAGCCCAAGGAACAATTTTAAGGAATGATTTGAAAGTAGAAGAGATGCTCTTGTGGATGTGGCATGAGAGGCAGCATAAGAAGGAATATGAATATGTTCTTTCTGAGGTTGAACAAGTAATCATGTTTTGACAGGTTGGGAACGAATATATTTCCGTACTTGTAAGGTTGACATTCCACTAAACAGAGCTACAAAAAGAAGTCTTAAAAAACCCCAAACAGCTTTCTAAAATGCACACATTCCAATCAGGCCTCTTCCATGGGATTTCTGGTATAAAACTGGTGATTATAATGGAATTTCAGAAACAACTTGTAGGGCTCCCAAAACACAGGGAGGAGTCCCTCCCAGGGCTGGAATATTAAATTGGCTGGAAGAGTTGTTGGCTTTACAAAACATCCAGGACCATATTGTGATCATAATGAGATTTTCTTACATTTTTTAAAGATTTACATGAGAGCTCTGTAGGGATACAGGCCACTTATCAGATAACTCACAGAAAAACAACTTGTTTAGTGTGACAGGCTTTCTCTGAGGTTGCCAGATACATTCCACGAGCACATGTAGTTTAACTTTTAAAAATCCAGCTTCTTAAAACATCAGCAGCTGACAACTATGTAAAATGTCATTGCATTATGGAAAATATAGCTGTACATTTATTGGAATCATTTATTTGTACTCAGATCTGTGTTTAACACACAAAGAATCAAGTTTCATTTAATGCTCTCGTTGCATTTGTGGAGCTCCATGGAAAGAATACAAAGTGAAACTAATTCTGACAAGTCAGTCTAATAGAATGAACTCTATCTAGAGTATACTTTATTCCAATTCAGCTGTTAACAACCCTACCCTGCAGCCTCAGGTGTGAATTTTAATACTATGATGAATCTTTGTGGGAAAATAGACTCCTCGACACTGAAGTTGTTTATACACTTTCAGGATATTCATGGTTCAGGTATGGATTCAACGCCTCCACAGTTCTGAATTATGAAATAATCGTTGCAGATTACTGTAACTGTAACAGATTGTATCTATTCATGTAAATTCTTCCATAGGTTGCCAAGAAGGCTCATGTTGAACTGCAATATATTTAAAGGAAAAAACATAGCATGCTGGTAATTGCATATAGGAAGCTAACATGTTTCCTTAATAAAGTCCCATCTTTCATGAATACCCAACACCAACAACTGAATTTTCTCGAAATAGATAATTTTTTTCTTTTCCATTTAGACACAAGAGTGGTGTTTCAGAACCAATGAGATTCTGCTGGGAGCAAATAAGTCTGCTGACTGTTGAACAATCAAAACCCCTTCTCATTTCTCTTTCAAAATAGACCCTTGAGTTACGCTAAACTGGTTATATCAGAAAGAAATATATAAATGTATTTTCCTTTCAGTCAGTATGATTTGAAAACCCAGAAACTGAAATATTTCAATTTTTTCTTCAGAACTTGTTGGAAAATTCAATTAACAGCATTAACTCAGGAGTGGTTTATTAAACTGAGATTGTTTTGAAGCATTTCCAGTTCAATAACCATTTTACTAACTCCAAGAAAGGGTTAAGTAGATTTTTCCATAGAGACCTGTAATTCTAGCCTCCCCACCCCTGTAAAAAACAGTCAAGCCACAGCCTCCTTGCTCTCACTTGGAAAAGAGATTCATCTGGGCAGTGGTAATCCCTGAATCTGTGAAGGCCCAGACCCGTACCTGGACTAAACTCTTAGATCTATAGTGAGGGGTCTGGTGGCCCTGAACCTGAATTTTCAGGAGCAGAATTAGCATTTACTTACTCTTTCATGATCTTTCATGATTTCACTGTCTTCAGGGATGGTTTTCCTTGGGAAGAGATGAAACTGTTCAGTGAAATATTCGGTTTTGGGCAACTGTACCACCATTAGTTTTAATGAAACTTCAAAAATGTGTTTCCCTGTACAGCAGGTTTTTTGTGAGTAAGGAGGAAAAACAAAACACAGAATTGAACACTGTGGAATTTCAGATCCATGCAATACTTTGAAAGTGTGTGATTTTGTTATGATCAGACTAAATCCATTCTCGCAGGAAAATATAACTTCACAGAAACTGGACTGTCTGCCTTTTGTCAGTGCTAGTTTTCTTTGTTGATATCTTCAAAAATCATGTTGATTTGGAATGTGAAATAATTGTCCTAACCAGTTTATGAAGTTGTTGCTAGGTGAAATAAGGATAAGCTTTTCCATACACCTGAAAGAAATGCTTCATACTCCTGAATGTTCTGGATGCCTGTAGATCTAACAGCTCAATAACTTGAGTACGCAGATTTGGGCAAGTTAAGTTATTGCACATTCATAGTAATATCTATATATTTACACCTATCCTGTTTCAGATACAGGAGCAATACAAATCCTGTAGCAGATACAGAGGCAATACAAATTAGTATAGAGATCTTCACAACTAGTTTATAGCCTTATAACTTGAGGTGGGCTAATGATATCCATTATTGTCCAGACAACAATTTGAGTTAGGTGGCAGACAGTAATCAGCTAAAATGTGATAATTAAATCTTGTATTTTTAATATTGGATAAACAACATATATATACTTCCATTTTTGTCTTTCTCTTTCTTTCTTCCTCATGTACTTAAATAAATTGGATTTTTCCCTTACCTTGTCTTACACACCTGAAAATGTGCAGTGTTTCAGAGGCAGTGGTTTAATTGCTACTGGATCTAACCTTCATACATCCATAGGCTTCACTTGAAACAAGACTTGATGTGTATTACCTCCTTAATGGATGTAAATTATACCTCAGAATAACAGTAGTTCTATTTTTATTAAAGTTTCTTCTGGTTTTGGTGGTTTTTTTCAAGTTTTCTAAGCTTTTAGGGATATAAATTAAAGTTTGCTGTTAGACACACCTTCTAAACGAAACACTATCTTATTTTCTTATCACATTTGGAAATGAGTCATTTTTCCACACCTCCTTTCTTCCCTACCTTACAGAAATGAGCTTCTTATCACTTAAAAATACATACTGTTTTCATGAGGTGAGATAAGTGTTCTCAGATACATTCATGAAACTCTCTCCAAGCTATTGGGGCTATCTTTAGATCAAATATAGCAAAACTTTTGGTTTGAATCCAAGAACTGTCAATTATCAGCAGCCCTAAAAGGTGCAGAAAGAAACACTTGTCCTTCTCTTGCTTGTGATTTTCCCTTTATTCATCCTATTGTGTTATTAGTTTCTTTTCCCTCTGTGACCAACATTGTCTCTCTCTTCAGTTTAACTTTTCTAAGTATCATTTTCTTCTTTTAGTACTTTAAGGAATTCAGTCCTCTTTGAACCCTACTCCTCTTTTCTTTTTTCATTACTACATCAGGCAGAACTCTTGTAATCACTTAACATTTCTTTCAATGTTGATTGTTGAGTCCAGCCTTTTTTACTGACAAAAAGTGATCTTCTTCCTCATTAGCATTCATGTCAGGCTTCATTACCCCCTCATTAAGTCTGCAATCAGCACACATAAACTTATGCCCCTGTATGTGCAAGTGGAAGCCCTAGTCAGAGCAAATAAATTCATCTTTATAGCCCTAAGATGATTCTTTTAAAATTGCTGTTGTGAACTAAATAGAACTCTTCAATAGCTGGGCAGATTTGGAGAAGAGGCTTCAGGAATGTTTTTTACTCACTTTAGTGCTATGTGCAAGTTCCTAATCACATCGGACAACAAAAGTTTAAACGCTTGTGCTAGGATTTCTGCAACAGGCATCAAATGTCAATAGACAGAAATAAGCATTTCCAAGGTGTGATACACTTGACCTATTTTTTGACGTCTATTTTAAGATGTGATGAAATATTCCTCTGCTAACTAGCTCTGCTGCCTGCAGAGAGTCTCTGGTGACCAACCACAGATTTTGATTCCTAGGTTTTGTCAGTTATGTCATATACTTACTTCAATTCTGAATTAATTATTTGAATCTTTAAACTCAAAGCAGCATCAAATAAGCTATCATTTTAAGACATATCAAGAAGAGATGAAAGCATTAGAGTTTACCAATTCTAGGTATCGATAATATTAATGAATTAGTGGTATTAGCCCAGTGTAAAATCCAGAGCTTGAACACAGTTTCAGAATGATCAGCCAAGTTATTAGAAAGTTGGTAGTTTTTCAGCCAGAACAATATTTACAGGATTTATTCAGAAGATCCATTGCATTAAACCCCTGAATAATATCTAATAGACACAATCGTCTTTTATTATATCAAAAAAAAACACATTTATTCCCTACAAGTCTGTTTTCATTTGACATATAGAATATTCCTTACAGAACTCTATTGATTAGTCTAATGTCAAAAAAAAAAAGAATGGTTTGGATGAACATTTCCTGTCTTCTATTCTCAAACAATGAATTATTTATTTGTGCATCAGTGAACTTATAAGGTCTGAGATAAATATTTATATCGGCATAAGGCTTTTACAAATATCTTCTTGGCAGATAGGTTTTGCAAAAACTTTTATTTGAATTAAGCCATCAGACTAGACACAGGCCAAGTTTAAATTATATTTTATATTTTCATTTCTCTAGGTCTGATACCGGTAATGTAAAGCTGATGGACTGTAACAGACAACTTTTTTTGATTTCCTTCTTTCTGATCAACCATGTTTTTCTAATTACAGTTCCCACCAAAGCTTGTATTTTAATATATCTACCTTTAGCTATATGAACTATAAAATACTTTGTTAATTTTAAAATAAATGTTTTTAAATGCTTGTATTCTTGAATTTAACATAAATCTAGAAGCATTGCATGAGATGATAGAATGAACATCCTGGCTCATTAACTTGGGCTGATAACACTTACAGGACTATAAAGTTTTTTCTTGAACGGTAAATGAGTACTTCAATTTGTTAGACTTCCAAGATAGTAATGAACTTTCCATTCAGATTTAATGTGATATTAGGTAGCCTATTTCCACTAAGAAGGTCTTTAAAGTTTCCACTGGGACATGCTTGTAGAATTTAAGGCTCTAGTTTGCCAATATTTGAAAGCATGAATAAAACCTGGTCAACTTTTCAAGTGTTGGATTAGTTTAAATGGGTTTTGTATCCAACATATTTAAAACAACGACAGAAAAATTTATTCTTTACAGTGATAAACCCCAAAGATTTATTCCCACAAGCTAAATGAGGCTTAAACTGGGTTAAGCACATCTGTATTAAGCATTTCCTCCTTTTGTCTATGAAAGTTTGAAGCTCGCAGTATTTTAATGATCTTAATTTAGTCATAAAAGCACTTGCAGTCATGTAGAAGATGTCAAATTCCCAGTATTGAGTATACTGATTGACAGCACATTTGTGCAGTATTAGACAAGAAAGTGGAGTTGGGGCCTGGTGATTTTTATGGCTGGTAAAAATTATCATCCCAAAAGAGTACTTCTATAGCAAAGCTTACGAATACGTCTCAATGTTTCAGCATTCACAATGAGGTTTATCATCTCCAATATCTTCAAGTGGTTCCTTCTGGAAAGTCAGCATAAAAACATTACACTGCTTAAAGAAAAAAGACCTCATGGATAAAGTTATGAATTTGCCTAATAGAGCATTCTTTCTTCATCTACTCACATTAAATGGATGAAAAATAAATTTGTATTTCACAGGTATAAGAGTTTAAATAGATCTAACATACTGACACAATTTTTTGTTATCATCACTATTTAATGACCTCAGGGCTTTACTTGTACTGTACTTGTTAGTACTTTCATTTCAGGGAATATTTTTTGTTCGGCATATGAATTTTAAATGAAAATCTTTTTCATGAAATGGGAACTCTCTAGCTTCAAAAAAAAAATCAGTGGGAATGAAAAAATAATTCCAGAAGCAAGGTGATTTTATCTCAGTTTTAGAATATAGACATGACCATTCAAATGTTTTCTTCTGGTTCAGCTAGTTCGTCTCTACAGAGAAAAGTCTACAGAACCGAGCTTTACTTTGAAAGAGTTTACTTGGTCCCTACCAAGTACTGAAGCCAATCTTGCTTAGTAGCATCAGCTAATTAATGCCAGAGAATTTTCCTCTTCTCAAGAGTTCCTGTTCATCATCCTTCTCTGTGTGTGAAGGCTTTCTGGCCAGGCAGGGTAGCAGGCAAGCCAATGTCTATAAGACAATTACTTACTTATGTCAGGAAGGATGTCAAGGAAATACGGGAAAATGCTTACACATTTAATAAACATAGGATCATATTTATTTCCTTACGCTTTTTACTATATTTATCCTACAGAACTTTTCAGTTGCTTTTACTTCTTGATAATACTCTATCACCTACTACTAATATTTTAAAATTTTTTCATTATTTGGTGGTGTACTTGTTTAATTGCTGTCTGTACTGGGTGGAGTTAATACTCTTCATAGCAGTGGGTATAGTACCATGCTTTGCATTTATGGCTAAAACAGTGCTGGTACACCAAAGTTTTGGCTATTGCTGAACAGTGCTTCCACAGGATTAAGGCCTTCTCTCCAACCACCCCCCACCATGGCCAGTACACTAGTGGTGGTTTTGGAAGGGACATAGCTTGGACAGCTGACCCAAACTGATCACAGCAATGTTCCATACTATATTATATTGTGTTCAGCAATAAAAGACGACGAAAAGGGGAGGATGCAAGGGCATTAGTGGTTATGGCATTTATCTTCCCAAGTAACTGTTATGCATACTGAGGCCCTGATATTCAGGGAAGTGGTTGGACATCTGCCTGCTGATGGGAAGTAGTGGATAAACTCCTCTTCTTGCCTTGTTTCCACATACAGCTTTTGCTTTTCTTATTAAACTGTCTTTATCTCAACCTTTTATCTCAACCAAACTGTCTTTATCTCAATCAATATCAAGATTTTCTGTCTTTTTTTCTTCCCTGTCCAGTTGAGGATGGGGAGTGAGAGAGTGTCTGGGGAGGGATATAGCAGACAGACAAGGTCAACACACCATGCTGTCAATTAGGTGGAGCAAAGTAACACTCAATTAAGTGGAGGATTCATCTAAAAAATAATTTGCTGAAACTAGCACACAGTCATAGGCAGAGTTCCCTATGACTTCCTGGCTTAACTTGCTGATAATTGTGTTTTTCAAGACAGAGTAAAGAACATACTCTGCCGGGTAAAGTCTCTCCCTTTTAAGCTATTGTTTTAAATCTTTTGTAAACATTTCTGTTTAATTCCAGAAGGTCCCTTCCACTTTACCAGGATGTATTCTGTCTTAAATAAGATGCCACCTAAGCCCTAACCCTCTCTCCCCCCAAAAGTTCTTTAAATACTGTTGTAATGACTTTCTGTGACATATGAAACCTTTTTATGTCTGAAACACAGTAACTTCTAAATGCATGTTAAAAATGTTCATCTGCTTTTTAGTCGCCCATTTTGTGATGAAATCTGAAAATTTTCATTTATCATCTGTAGAGTCAAAAACTATGCATAGTAGAGGAGTAGAAAAATAGTTTTAAATTTATTGTTTATCTAATATGTATCATTTACTTGTTAATTCTAATGTGTATATATGAATATGTGCAAGAAAATATGAACACTGACTAAAAGCATAAAGGTCTGGTCATCATCCTGTGAATAAAGCTGCTGTCCTAATATTAGAGAGAAATTAGTAACGTATGTGAAGTTCAGTATTTAATATCAAATATTGATATTTCACATTCAGACAAAAATTGTGTGTAAATACTTATATGTCTTATTGACCAGGTCAGCTTAACATCATCTATGTATTCTTCATATCTCATCACTCTTCAGTAACGTAACTCAGTCCTGATTTTTTTAAGAAAATTCCACAAAACTGGTAGAACCTCATGTATTTCAGAGAAAAAGGAGCTGGAAAGAAAGCAAGAAAATAGCGGTTATTTCCATGAGTGCTTAGAACACCTGGCATTTTCTCGAGAGCTGTAGCCATTCATATACTAAGAAGTCATTTGCCGGCAAACTGAGATGCCTTTCAGCAACATGACCATACTTTTCAGAACTCCAAATCTATGCCAATAAATGAAAATGACAATGCCCTAGTGGCTTCTTTTAGTGTTAAAACAAGAGTAGTAGAGGTAAAACAGAGAAATTAGAGAGTATTTATTCCTTCCCCCCCCACTCTCCACGGTTGTCACTCCAAGATCATGAAGAAGAGGGAGGAGAAGTTGATAGGAGACAAAGAGAAAAGGGAGAAATAAGAAAGACACTAGCAAGGCAGAAATTCTGAAATGCTTCACCAGATCAACTCCAAAGTCCTTGAGAAAGTTGCAAGCCTCAGGGGACAAACTAATTTCAATTAAAATAAAAAGTCAGCAGAATCTGTCTTAAAATTGCTGTTCTCAAATGAAGGGAATAAGATGAAGAGAAAAGAAGAGGGGACACATTGCCAGGCAGATTCCCACAAGAAGCAGTGGCAGTTAGAGTCAAGGGGAAGAGTGTCTTGCTGAAGTCATTTTGAATAGAGACAGAGATGGACCGCACAAGCAGAAATAGCAGATAGGGGCTATAGTTCCTGGGAGCCATAGAGCCAAAACCATTATTACTGTCCTATCCCATGGTCTCCCATCGAGAAGCAAAGAAAAACTGTTTTAAGAACAACTGATCTATCTGGAAAAAAAATTGTGTTGATGCTGACTAAAGAATAATCCCTTTGCTTCTGCCTACAGGGAACTTGTTGGGTGGTAAAACTGGGTGGCCCATAGCCTAATAGATTGCTAAAAGCCTAGAGAAGAGGACCATATTTTATTTGAGCCATGCCAAAACTACTAAACATTATGTGAACAAGTCACTTCACCTATCAGGTGTCATTCTCATCCCAGCCAGAACTATACCATCAAAGATTCTCTCTTCTTGTCATAATTAACTACCAGACTTAGTACATGCATTTTCTAACCTCATTGTTCTCCCCCAAGCTCAGGATTTCCTTATTCACCTGTGATAAATCCAGTCTTGCTTGTCTTCTGTCATTCTCTCCTCTTCCATCTGCATATTTCCAGGTGTTACCTTAAGCTGCATGTCACACTGTAAATAAACTATAGTGGTAACTCTCTGTGGTGCTTCAGAGAACAGATTCCATAGCTAAATAGCTCTTATTCATGGCAAAAGAGGTACCACGATGAAGCTCTGAACACCTTGAGTGGTCAAAACCATTTCCAGAGAAGCAAATTAATGTGATATAAATACTTTGCACAACAACAGAGTGTACCGTAGTCAGTAATTCATTCAAGCTTCCTATGTTCTCTGTCTATCCTTACACCAGGCTTAAAAGATAGGCAAACCTCTGACAGTTTCCGCTACTGGGTGAGTGTTATCCAAAGTATACAACATAAATCAGGGCATGGGTTGAAAAGCTGATTGTCTCTGTTCTAAATATTATCCTTTCAGTGGTACAGAAGAAGACTTCAAGCCCTGAGGGACTCTTAAGCCATGATTGTTGCAAAGAGACATAGTTCTTTTGAGGAAACTAGAATGCTTCCATTAACTAGCCAGTCTCTGAAGCTGAATCTTTATCAAATTTCTGAAGTTACATAATATCCCTTTCTGCTACTAAAAAAAGAAATGTGAATGAAGGTTTTGTACTTTTCTTGGTGGTTAGACCAATATTCCATGAAACACAAAGGTTGAGTGTATGTGCCATCTGAACTGTGTTCAGGAAACCATCAGAATTTAAGGCTTTTCCCAAGTTAGTCAGAACCTTTTTACTGCCATTAGAGAGAGGCAAACTGGATGAGGGCTGGTCATGAAGTGGTATAAAGCACAATGAGTTGGATTGTGTATTTTGTAACTCCTCATATAAATGGAGGGAGAACAAAAGTGTCTTTAAAATACTTTGATGCTTTTTATACCCTAGACCATGCCAGGCAGCTGATTAGTCAGTAGCAAATTAGAACGATGAAGAAGTTGTGTGCAAGGGTAAAGTTAATCCGGGAATTTCTTGTCTGGAGCTGGTCTCAGTTTCAGTCAAACACAGTTGTGTTAATGCAGTGTGTATGTTTAGAAGGGGGAGGTTTTGATTTAAAATATTGCAGTGGATTTAATTTCAAGTTTTTTTCAGATATTTATTTTTAAATTTGGTAGATGAAAACACCTAAGAGAATCCATGGAAAATTAATAAAACCTATCAATGCACTGAGGTTTTGTAAAGTATTCATTATACTATTTATAAAGGTTTTTTATACTCACATTTTCAGAATTCTTAAAATTACTCCCTCTCTAATTTTAAGACAATGTCAGTGACTGTTGGCTTGCATGAAGAATGGCAATAGAGACTCAGTGTATCATCTCTGAAGATTGGGGAAATCCAGAGGAGAAAACAGATGGGTGAGAGAAACAGAGTTTTAAAGAGGAGTCTACTTTTAAGCATGAAGCAAAAACTCAGTTCAACTGTACAGTTTGCTAAAGTTATTTTTTGCTAATATATAAATTATAAGATCCAGTAGATTACTATTAGGAAAGTAGTATTTATAGTTCTGTAATTTCTCACTGAATTGGTCAGTAGGTTTTAGTGGAACAGACCTACCAAGGGTAGTATTAGGAAAAAGTAAGCCTGATGCTCTAGATCCATATCCACATTGCAAGTTCAATCATGTCCTAAACTTGCTGGGCTCCCTACCACTAGCTGAGGCAATCCAAGAGTACTGATCAGAGATTAAAATACAAGAACAAAATGCAAATGAGCACAGGATTTTGTGCCTTTTAGCTCTTGAAATAGCAAAAATATATAGCAAACAGCAGTAACACAAAATCAGAGAAACAAAAATATCACATCACAAAGAAATGAGAAAAGACGTGTAAATGTAATTGTTAATGTTTTTTAGCTATTATTTGGAGAACAAGTTTTCTAATCTGTCATCACTGGCACTGTAAATCATTGAGATTTGGTCCATTACACAATGCACCTTGAGATGTAGGAAACTTTCTTCCCTTTATCATTTTGCTTTCAGCAGAACAGGTTATGAAACCCATAGCTCTGAACTGTAAAGATAAAGCATTATGTACAATGATAAGAGTCTAAAGATATAATAAACAAGGTGAAAAAATTGTCAATAAAGGCAGCCCTAGGTATATGGAAACTAAATTACACCTGTAGCTCACTGTATCTAAATGCCTGGATTTCTCTCCATCTCCTACAGAGGGGGAAGACAGGGAAAAACAGAGTGTAGATGAAAGTATTACATTTCATATTGTAAAATGTATGTAGATTATTACCTTCTAAAAGTAGTTGCTACAGTCAGTGGGAATAAAAGTAAGAAAAATTAAAGATCAAAAGAATAAACAATACCACTGTCTGAGCATCATCATGCTTGTCCTGCTCTTGGTGAATGACCATAACTCTGAACGTTTACAAGCCTTTGAGATTTTACCAAAGTAAATCATGAGAGCTTCTCTATCCCAACAAGAAGAAAATTGAACATCTTGCTCATCATAGGGGATTAGGCAATTTCCTAGATTTGTTTCAGACCTCATTAAATAACAGGGAAGAACACATTCTGTTCTGGTTATATATTTGTGGAATAGATATTGTGCTAGTCAATGACAATGGGGGTTGGTGGTAGTTACAGCTTACATCTGCACACTGGTTCCTGAGCACCATTATAAGTTAAGAAACTGATTCATCTTTTTTTTTGTTTGTTTTCCAGATAGTTTTTAATTTGGAGCATGAGAAAGATTTGATTTCAAAAGGCAAAACTCCTGAAAATTGAAGTAGTTTGAACATGAACTTCCAATAAAGAGTATAAAAATACTGAAGATGAATCATGGTGAAAAAGAATACACACATGTCTTTCAGGATCTGCCCAAGAACTCTTGTAGGTACTCTATATTTGAAAAGAGCATAAAACTTCCTCTTACCAACATGAAATAGTCTGTGAATAAGAATGACAAGACAACTAAAAAAATTTATTTTATTTCCAGACACATGCCGCAGCAATAGCAAAGCAAGTTGAGGTCAAGCAAATGTGTCTTACTGCTAGAGGCCAAACTTATTTGTATGTTGCTCCTGCAATCTCCTTTGGGAAAAACAGAGCAATCACACACAGGTCAAAGAGAGGGGAGATTCTGCCTTCCAGGCAGTGATCTTAAGTTTATGGTCTGGCCAATAATCTAACTATTGAAAAAGTTAAAAAACCCAAGAGGGACATCTGAACCCCTCAAGGCATAAGAGATCACTTTTATGGGTTTCCCATGAAACAAAAAAGTTTCTAGATCTTAAGGGTGACACATCATTTCAGCTTTCAGAATAGATCTGTAATGGTTCTCTAAACTAGGCTGAATTTCATTTTCTGTCTTCTGATACCTATCATCATACACATAGATTTTGCTTCCAGCCTTTAATATTTTGCTCCCTTCAAGTTAGAAACACTGACACACAGCATGTCTAATAACTGGGAGATTATAATAAAGAGTTATTTGATAACTGATCTTCTGCAAAGTATTCCCTAAAGATTGACCTAGATGATAGCATGTTCCCCCTCATATTCCTCCTTCAGACACTTCTGCTATGAATTGTTGGGATATTGCCATCCAACAATGAACATTAGTGATTATGTGAGTAGATTTATGTGCGTAGATTTATGTGCATCACAATTTACCAATACTAGTCTTCTCAAAACTGTTTATTTGGCTGTACATGTAACATATATTGTTTGTGATTTCAGCTATTTGAAAGTTTAAGCCCTTTAGAAATCTAGGGTCTTTCTATCCCAGGGAGAACAAAATGAACATCCAGGGATTGAGGCATCTTGACATAAGAGAGGACTATAAGATAGATGGGAACAAACCTTTTCTGGAAGTAGTTGTTGTCTGTCAAGGCAGGCTAAAGAGTACAGCACTGAAGGAACCAGCACAGAAGGCAATGTTGGGTCAGGTGAATTACATTTCACCTGTATATGTCAACACTTCAGGTACTAGCAACTTTATCCTCACTATCTATTGATAAGGAAGGAAAAAATGACTCATTAAACTGAAATAACAGGAAACCGAAGCAGAGAGAGTATGCAGTTTCCAACGAAAATATGGAAAACCTGTGGTTTAGGAATTGCATGTCCCATTAATTAAGACCTTGGGTAACATATTGGAGTTTCTCCTATCATTCCTAAGCTCACCACTCATTATATCTTATAGATATGTTTTATATTATATATTTTATAATTATATATACTAATTTTTTTCATATATACATTTAAAAGAGAAGCTGACCATATACATGCATATATATATATATATATATATATATAAATAAAAGCATATGTTGACACCAAATCACACATAGTACGGTACTAACTTAAGGGCCTTATAAAAAAAAAATCCAGATTCCAAAGAATAAAAGATGGAGTAACTGTACATTCCCCAAATGAATAACTGAAATACCATTTTGATTGGAATTGTTCTGCCTTGCAAATGAACTAAAGTGATACATTCCTTATTCCTATTATGTCTTCCTGGAAAATATTTCTTCAAATTTAATTAATTCAGCAGAATGCATTAATGGCTGCAAAAAGAGGCTAAGAAAATTATGGGACCAAATCAGAAGTACAGAGGAAGAGTGAAAGGGATAATTTTTCCAATGCAGAACTCGTTAATGAAACATTTGAAACTTTAACAAGTAAAAACTTCAACTGAGGATCTAGTCCAGAATTACCTGGTATAACTGCATTACAATCTAGGTAGCTAAGCCAATTTGCATCAGCTGAGGACCTGATCCAGTATCCTTCTGTGAAATAATCTTCCTTCTGTCTTCCAGAAAACATTACTAAAAGTGTGTGAGGTTTTACAGGTAGATTAGTCTTTTAGTGTACAGTACTAGTGACATTATATGAATCTAAAATATCCTTACCATATTTACTTACCTTCATGTTGGTCCATCTGGAGTTTTATGTCACTTAAAGCAGCAAAGCTGAGCCATTGTCGATTCATTTTTTAATTTATTTTTTAGGTTTTCCTAATATCTTTTGTTGTTCAGTCCTAGTTTTTGCACATAATTGAGTGTTATAATTTCATTTACTTTTGAAGCTGTCTGAATTCATTATCATCTGTCTAGCCACCTAGGAGTGGCTCCAGCTGTCCTTTATTATCTTTTGCTACCACTTTTACCCTTTTGCCAAAAACTGGCTGCTTCTCTACAGTTGTTCATCCTACACCTAACATTGGATGTTGCCAAAAGGAGAACCTCCAACAATTTACCAACTGAACACCAGTCCATAAGTATGTGCCTGGTTTTCCATAGCTGTTCTGTGAAATATTTCAACCAAAGATAAGTCAGCACTATAATCATATGAGATCTTTGTTTATACTTCAGAATACATGTTCTTTCTTGTTTCAACTCCCAGGCAAACAGATTGTATCTGCACTGAGTGAAAGTTTAATGACTGATAAACCCTGGCAATAGCACTTTTACCCTGAGTCATGTGTTAAAAAAACCAACTATTGACATTTTATTTTGAAGAGCTAAGGCACCCAAAGGTTTTACTGGCAATGACTAAGTTGTTGAATATATTCTATTTGGAACAAGAAAATAAGACCTGTATTTTGGACAAGAAAGGTGACCAGAGGAGACATGCAAACATACACGTGCATCTTCATAGTCTCTGTTTACCTTCATCTCTGTGCAGCGAGTAGCCCTAAAACACATTCCAAGACCATTCAGTAAATACATTTAATTAAACCTTCTTTTAGAGCCAAGGTTTCAAACTATGCTAATTTGTAGTAATATTTATTACACTGAGTTCCCTTCAGAGATGCCAGATGGATATGCTTTAGCACACATGGAACTGCTCAGACAAAATATCTTCTCCAAAAGGTAAGAATTTGACTGTATTCTTAGACTGATGAGACAACAGAAGACTCTGGCTGTCTTGGAGATGACTGAACTAGTCTGGAAATATGCTTCTGAAACAGCACAATAAAGAGTAAAGAACACATATGATACAAGATTAATGAACATTTGCTCTTGGATTGTACAGTTTGTGCTTTCATTCAAATGTCTCGAAGTACCATATAAATTCTGAATTTTTACAATGTATTTCAGCATACTGTGTCTGCAATATGTCACATGTACAGATGCTAAACCGCTCTGGAATTTGTTTGTCAGAGAAGCCTTGGAGCTGGATTGCAATGATGAAATGGAAGTGCAATTACAATTGGAAAATGTAGACTGATCTCGAAAGTGCAGTTGGATAGTGAGAAAAGACTTCATCAAGCCAAATGCTAGATATGAGGGCCACCAGAAAGTCACTTGAAAGGTGATAGAGAAAACAGACATTCCTGAAGAACAACTCATCTCACTCTACATACATATAGGATATACATAGCTAGGATACATATATAGGCTAGTCAGTTGAATCACTCTGACAGTGATGATCTCTCTCTGCGAACAGTGAAAGGAGTCTCAGGAGGTCAGAATCTACTATATACACCTACACAATATATAACTAAAAATGTATTAGATGAGACCCAGAACACATAGAATCACAGAATCACATGGGGTTGGAAGGGACTTCTGTAGATGATCTAGTCCAACACCTCTGCCAAAGCAGGTCCATCTAGAGCACATTCCAGAGGAACTTGTCTAGGCAGGTTTTGAATGTGTCCAGAGATGCAGACTCCATGACCTCTCTGAGCAGCCTGTTCCAGTGCTCTACCACCCTCAAAGTAAAGAAGTTCCTTCTCATGTTTAATCCCTGGGCACCACTGAAAAAAGACTGGCCCCATCCTCTTGACACCCACCCTTTAAGTATTTATAAGCATTTATGAGAATCCCCCCTCAGTCTTCTCTTCTCAAGACTAAAAAGGCCCAAGTCAAGTCCCTCAGCCTCTCCTCATAAGGGAGATGCTCCAGGCCCCTAATCATATTTGTAGCCCTCTGCTGTACCCTCTTCAACAGTTACCTGTCCTTCTTGATCTCTCTCATCACTCTATTCTATTGCTTACAAGAAGAACTAATGCCTACTAAAGCACTGGTTATGTATTTATGGCTGCAACATTTTTAATGAGTTGCCTTCAGAGAGTAAAAGCCTTTCTGTTGTCATGTACTGACTGAGGTAGCTCAAATAAATTTATTAAGAAGTCCTGTTGTGAAAGCCTGACTTCAAAGCAGACAACAAAATTTTTACCCTACACAATGAGATCAAGCTTTCATTCCTAGGTTCTAGTCCTAAAAATGTATAAATAATGACATTTGAAAGGGGGTCTAGATTTTGTCTATCTTTCATCCATGGCAAGTCATTCCATATTTGTGTGTCTACTTTGTGATTTCAAAAGCTGAAACTATTTTTCTCCACAGGGTGATTTTGCATTTTTTTGGACGTTCGTATTTATATTTCAGAAACACTTCCAGAAAATAGCTCAAATGTGACTGCACTGTAATCTTGTTTTACAACTTTGTTCCAAAGATATCACTTATATCTATATATGAATCCATATATAAAGCCATAAATCCTTGAATTTATATAGAAATGCTAATTAATACTAGATGAACTCTGTGCAAAGTAGTGTGGATAATGAAATACCATCTATTGTCTCAGGATCTGGAAAGGCAGAATGAAACGTCTTTATTCTTTTCTATCATATCTGAAGCAAAATATCATACTCTACATAATCATTTAAACAGGAATGTTAGAGCAGTTGGACATTGTAACTAGAGAGAAAGATCTGAAGTAGATGCTCACCTCTTGACATCATAAGGTGTTTGGATTAAGCCTGTCCTCCGTACTAGGTTGGAGAAGATTTTCTCCTCATGAAAAGTATTATGCATTTACCCTTATTCACACAAAGTCTTTTGCACAGGAAGCACTTTATCCATTTCTGAAATGTAGTTGACAGTAATTAGGATGTGAGAAATTGATTACAAAGTTTGAGTTACCTGGATAATTATTAGATGGACCTAAAAATTCATGGAAGGACTCTTATTCAAATAGGCATTACCCTCAGTATCAAATATTAAATTTGAAGCCTTTTTGCCTTATTCTTGTGAGATCATACTGGTATATAATGACCCCTGTGCTCTCAGAATAGTACCATCTCTGGCAGAACAAATTCCTGAGCAGCCAACTCTGCTTTTGATTTGGTTCACAGTGAAAAATGCAGTGGTTTTTTACCCTATTTTATTAGCAAGAAAAAGAAAATCACTTTGAGACATCTCTTCTGAGGTCTAATATTACATTTTATGTCCAATACATATGCAATGACCTTCTGGGAGAGAACAATATGTTCTTAAGCTTTGTACAAGACTGGGCACATGGTCAACACCCAGCTGAGAACCAGAAAGAGCAAAAAACTTCTTGCACTTTCTGCTGTACTTTGTGCAGGCAATGACACAACATATTTAGCAGGGCCTCTACTACAAGGGATGGAGCAGAGGTCAGCTTCCTGAAAAATCTCCTGGTCTTTCCTGTGGTTTGAGAGTCAGGTACACAGGGAACCTGATCTTGGTGTATCAATTTTACTCTCCATAGTAATGTCACTGTTGGAGTTATGGGGGTGGGAAGGGTGAGAAAACAGCTGATTTATCCAGCTGTAATATGGGCTCTGGAGTCACTTTGCTTCTAGAAACCCAGAAAACTGAAAGAGAAAAGGTGAAAAGAACAGGCAGCGAGCAGCAAGACTAAAGATGAAGAACGGTCAAGCACAAAGAGAAAACCTTAATGATAAACAGAGACGGGCTTTGTCACTTAAAGATCTTCAGAACAGGACTATGCTGGAGTCTTTTTTTTTTCTATCAACTAGATCCTCATAAAAAACTTTTGCAACCTTTAGTCAGCAAAATCTTACTTGTAGGAGCTATTTTTTCTGTGACAGTCTCCCAGATCATAACCCAAGACAGTGCTACTATTTTAAAGAAAACAGAAAAAGTAATATTAAGGAGGGTAAATATGAAGGTGGAAACAAAGCTCATTCTGGGAGATTTTTCATTCTTTGATGCTTTGAAAGAAAGAAAATCAGAAGAAAGGGAATCAGAAGATGTGAGTGTACTTCTTGTTAGACAAACTCAGAAAGGATTAGAAAATTTTTATTTAGCCTGACAAAAGTATTGGGGGAAAAAAGGGATTGATTTTGTTTACCACAAAGCGGTATCTACAGCAAAAAAGAATGCAATAAAACATCTCTTTACTAAAATGCAATTGGAGCACATAGAAATGGAAAATTGGGTGAGGCCAGAAATGAAAGGAAAAATATCTTTTATAAGTTGTTTCGAAAGATTAGCTTAATTTCCATTTCCTAAACCTTTTCTCTTTTTTCTTTTTCTTTTTTTTTTTTATTTAATCCTTGCCACAATACATATATTTTCTTTTAAAACATGCTTTTGACCACTTAAGAAAAACTGATTATACTGACCTGTGGATGCTCGGGATTCTTTTTGGAAGGCTGGCTTGAAAACAAAGCTTCTGTTTTTTCACAGATTTTAGATTGTAAAATGTGTTTCTATTCTGCTGGAAAAGGAAAGCAAGTCAAATCTGGCAAAGCTTTTTTAGAAGTGGGGGAAGGGAGGCAAGGAGAGTGGGAGGTAGAGGAAAAAGAGAGGCCCAGAGAAGAACTGCCAACAACATGGAGGATAAGGTTCTCATCTGGCATGAGAAGAATGGAGCCTCATGTTCTTCTTCTGAACCGGGCAGATTGCCCTGAGTGCTGGCCTATTTGGGTTTGGCATTTCTACCTTAAAATTGAATCCTGAACCCAAGAAGTTTGTTCAAGAAAAGTTTTGTCACTTCAGAGTAAGAGACAGACTAAATTATTTACTGCCAGAATTTCTGTTTGGGGGATAATAATCTTTGTTTCAAGCTGTGTTGAAAATCAAGGTATTAACCTTTAAACGCTAAGGATAATCAATACATTCATTTCAGAGCAAGGAAAAGTAAAGGACAGGAAAGAAAGAGGTATTAAAATATTAGGAATATACCTGAGACTTCTTCAATGGAGTGGTTTGCTTAGTATCAGCTGTATAAATTCTCTTTGTAGTTGCTTGGACTAACATGCTTCTTTTGTGAGAAATCTCTATTTTGCACTCTGAAGTGCTTATTTCTCCCCAATGAGTCTTGTTCAGGTGAAGACATGTACCTATCAGGCATTGAAACCTGGTGAGGTGCATACTCCCTGCATATTCAGTGATGTCTGTTCTGAAAGTTAATTTAAAAGGAAAATCTAAGTTGGATATTCAGAAGGACCTTTTGGAGCAGGATAGACTTCTGTGTGGATAATACAGATAATCCAGGAAGATTTTTGTTAAATTTAATTTAGACTTTCAGTACCTGAAATTTAGATCTCAAAAAAAAAAAAAAACAAAAAAACCCACCAAAAAAAAACCCCCACAAACAAACAAAACCAAAGCAAAACAAAAATAAAGACAAACAAAACAAAACAAACAAACAAACCCACAAAACCCTGCCCATACAATACTTTTAAACAGTCATTGATGGTACCACTTCTACTGACTGGCAAAAGCTTGTAACAATATGAAGTCTTTTTAGCTTAATGATTGATAATGATGGTAAATGGGGGTGGTGGATACTCTTGTCAGTGTCTCAAATGACATCTCAACAATTTTTATTGTTCACCAAAAATAACCCTACATGAAACAAGCTTTGCAGTCCAGCACCTTCAAGAGGTAAGTAAGTGGCAGATTAGTTTTACAAGTTGTTCAGAGGGAGAAAGAAAGAGACCAAATGATTTAATTCAATGCATAGTCCAGGGCAAAACCAGGCCTGAAAACCATACATTCTGACTACCCAGTACTTTGTTTTTACCATACATCTATCCTTTCAATCTATATTACCTTACAACATGCATAGCTGGCCTCCCAGCTGGAGTTAAAGCTGCAATGAAATCTGTGTTTGCTATAGTCAGTATGTAAAGCAATCCCTGTCACTAAAGCTACACAAAGATTTCTGTGAGACCTCTTTCAGTTCCCTATACCTCTCTGTTTTAATGTTTCCATCTGGAATAGCTTGTTTCTTCTCACTCCAAGCAGTAGTTCCAAATGAGTTTTATCCTAGAAAGGGATGGATAAAAAATTGTGTATTTTGCATTATTAGAAAAGTTTACCACTGAATTTCAATCACACCATGACTGCAGGAGTTGGATGGTAGATACTTGTAATGTCACAGGGAGGTCAGAGACTTGCTGGAAAACAAATGCAAACTGAATTACATGTCAGAGCTTTAAGGACATATATAATATCTTTTGTATGAGTGTAGCAGATTTTGTAGAGTAGTTTTAGGACATAGAATCATAGAATCATAAAATGTAAGCCCTGATAAAAAGTATCTCTGTCTTTCTTATGAGCCCTCTTTATAGATTAAAAGCCTGCAATAAGGTCTCCCCAGAGCCTTCTCTTCTCCAGGCTGAACAACATGGAGAAGAGAAGCCTGTCCTCATAGGAAAGGTGGTCCAGTCCTTGGGTTGTTTTTATGGCCTCCTCTGGACCCTCTCCAATAGGTCCATCCCTTTCCTGTGATGAGGACTCCAGAACTGAATGCAGTACTCCAGGTGGGGTCTCACCAGAGCAGAGTAAAGGGGCAGAATCACCTCCCTTAACATGCTGACCACGCTGCTTCAGATGCAGCCCAGGATCCAATTGTCTTTCTGGGCCATGAGAACACAATCCAATTTTTCATCCACCAGTATGCCCACATCTTTCTCTGCAGGGCTGCTCTCAATCCCTTCCTCCCCCAGCCTGTATTGATACCAGGGATTGCCCCAATCCAGGAGAAGGACCCTGCACTTGTCCTCATTGAACATCATATAGTTCACACCGGCTTAAGCCTGTCAAGATCAAATGATAGCAATCAATTATACCAGGGTATTCCGATTCATAGCCAAGCTGCAGGAAAGTAAACATCTCTTTTCCTTTGTAGAAAATTTGCATTACCTGCAAGAAGAAAAGGCCTCCCCATTCTCCCCTACAGATCAGAGCTGCAGTGGGAATGGAGCAAGTAGAGCACCATGAGGATGGAGCAACAACAGGGGCAAAAGTTAGCAGCAGCTCTGCTGCCAGTGCTAGGAGTCAGCAAATATCAGAAGTGGTAAAGTTTCAGTATCCCAAAGATCTGTCTCCCTCCATGTAGGATCAGCTAACGGGTCCTTTAGCTACGGAAGGCAACATCTGGCACTGCAAGAAGGAAGTTCCACCTACTCTGTCACATTCTCAGTGCTGAATCATAGAGTCACTTCTACTATTTCAGTGCTGCCCTTTCTCTCCAGACTATTGTCCAATATTTGCCCAGGAAACATAGTTACAAAGCGGAATTGATCCTTTTCTCTACCACTATGCAAACCAGTAAAAGCAGTGTGAGTCTGACTCATTTGGCTGGGAAACAGTAGATAAAAACAAAGTGATCTTAGCCCTGGTGCTGGAGCTTTGATAGATGAGCCTGTACTGCTTGTTCCACAACACTCACGTGCAGCTTGATTGTTGAGCAGGGAAAGCTGAACTTAGTGCTGTTCTGCAGTGCATTGCCCCTGATAATGTTTGCTACGGTTTACATTCATTGGCCTTGATTCTTGCTCCCCATATTGTACAGAGAAACTGACTTTTAATCTCTTCTTTCATCTCTGTCAAATGTGGATAACACTTTTCTGCCCCAAACTGGGAGCTAAGGAGGACTTTGTTCTTGTTGAAGGTGTACTCAAATATTGCTGCAGCAGGAAACAGAGGGGCACCAACAAGGAAGATTCCTCTGTGCGCACTGCAGCTGGTGTGGATTAAATGAGGCATAATGTTATAATGAAAGCTAACAAATATAAAAAAAAAAATCACAGTGGCCTCGCTCATGAAAATCTGCTCATCTTGTGCTTTGATGGATGCAGTTGTACTGCAGGAAATGGAAGCTCACTCAATAAAATAGGATTGCAATACACTTTTGCAAGGGGGCAGGTAATGACTTGGCTTTTCAAGTAAGTGTTTCCTGTTTATTTATTCTCCTCAGCAACATTTGTTCATGTTCTTGCTTCATGTTCTTGAACACTTGTTCATGTTCTTGTGGAAGACGTTTGACTGGTGGTGCTGAGTTTTTCAGCCAGCAGCAAAACCCAAAAATGAATGAAAATGTGTTACCTAATAAGAAAAGAAGTGCAGTAGAGAATGAACTTTCTATTCAGAGGAAAAGGTGTAAATCTGCCCATTGATCCTAAGTCTGTCTGAGAAAAGGATACCCTGTATCAAAAGCCATTGCAATACCCAGACCTGTGTGACAGACCTGTATGAAGAGTAGTCAGTTTCCCATGTTTCCTGCTGCTGGCTCTTCAAATTCTTTTATCAATACTTTTCATAAATATCCTGAAGAAAGAAAACTTAAAGTATGATATCATCCTAATTATTCACTGCCAAATAATTAGGGTCTTCACTGCCAAAGCTGCCCCTCATGAATCCCAGACCCTGGAGACAAGGGAGAGGGTCTGGAGAGAGGAAGTCCTCCCCTCTGTTGGGGAGGACTGGGTTAGAGACCACTTGGCCAAATTAGACATCCATAAGTCCATGGGCCCTGATGGGATGCACCCACGAGTGCTGCAGAGAACTGGTAGATGTTATTGCTAAGTCACTCTCCATCATTTTTGAGATATCTTGGAGAACAGGAGAAGTGCTTGAGGACTGGAGGAAGGTAAATATCACACCAGTCCACACAAAGGGCAAGAAGGAGGACCCAGGGAACTACAGACCAATTAGTCTCACCTGTGTCCAGGGGAAAATAATGGAGTGGCTCATGCTGGACGTCATCTCCAAACATCGGTATCGATCAACACAGATTTACCAAGCGTAAATCATGCTTGACCAACCTGATAGCCTTCTATGATGTTGTAATTGGCTGGTTAGATGAAGGGAGAGCAGCAGATGTCATCTACCTTGACTTCAGCAAGGCTTTTGACATCCTCATCAGAAAATTAAGGAAGTGTGGGATAAATGAGGGGGCAGTGAGGTGGATTGAGTCCTGGTTGTTCTAATTAATGGAGCAGGGTGAAGTTGGAGGCTTGTGACCAGTGGTGCCCCTCTGGGGTCAATACTAGACCCAGTCCTGTTCAACATATTCATAAATGACCTGGGCGAAGAGACAGAGTGTGTCCTCAGGAAGTTTGCTGATGGTACCAAATTAGGAGGGCTGGCTGACACTCCAGAGGGCTGCGCCACCATCCAGCATGACCTGAACAGGCTGGAGAGCTAGGCAGAGAAGAACCTAATGAGGTTCAACAAGGACAAATGTAGGGTCCTGCACCTGGGGAGGAGGAACCCCAGGCACCAATACAGGTTAGGGATGGACCTTCTGGGAAGCACTACTGAGGAGAAGGATCTGGGAGTCCTCGTAGATAGCACACTTTCCATGCACCAGCAATGTGCCCTTGTTGCCAAGAGGGCCAATGGAATCCTGGGCTGCATAAGAAAGAATGTGGCCAGTAGGTCGAGAGAGGTCATTCTCCCTCTACTCTACACTGGTGAGGCCACAACTGGAATATTGCATCCAGTTCTGGGCCCCTCAGTTCAAGAGGGACAGGGAACTACTGGAGAGAGTCCAGTGTAGGGCAACCAAGATGATTAAGGGATTGGAGCACCTCCCTTACGAGGAAAGGGTGAGAGAGGTGGGACTCTTTAGCCTGGACAAGCGAAGGCGGAGGGGAGACCTTATTTATGTTTATAAGTATCTAAAGGGTGGGTTAAAGGATGTTGGAGCCGGACTCTTTTCAGTGGTTTCCAGCAATAGGACAAGGGGCAACGGGCTCAAGCTGGAACATAGGAAGTTCCATTCAAATATGAGGAAAAACTTCTTTCCGGTGAGTGTGACAGAGCCCTGAAACAGGCTGTCCATGGAAGTCGTGGAGTCCCCTTCTCTGGAGATCTTCAAGACCCGCCTGGATGCCGTCCTGAGTGATATGCTCTAGGCATTCTTGCTTTAGCAGGGGAGTTGGACTAGATGATCTCTAGAGGTCCCTTCCAACTCTGACAATGCCGTGATTCCGTGATATATTTATGCTGAGGTGGAATCACATGGACATAGGTAGTCCAGCATTGAGTTTCATGTTTGATGCTGGTTCTTCTAATCTGAAGGAGTGTAACTCAAGCAATGCAAGAAATAAACACATTTTTACATAGACTCTGGGACTAGAAATAGGGCCCTCACTATAAAAACATAACACAAGAGAGGAAAGAAATGAAACCTCAAACTTGACTGTGTTTTTCTTAAGATTTGAGTGAAATAAATTCCCTTTTAAGACACACAAAGGTACGCAAAAAAAAAAAGGTAAGCAGTTAAGAAGAAAATAAGAATTACAACAGTATAGATATTAGGAAGCGTCAAAACACAATTGATTCAGAGTCCTGTTAACGTGTCAAAGCAGGGACTTGAGATGAAATGTGTTATTTCACCTTATACCCTCCCTAGTAATGCCTGCAACTCATATCCATTTAGTACTTAGACTGGATTACTGTTCTTGCTTTCAGCCCATCTAAGGGGTTTGCAATTTTATCCATTTGTCTTCCGAAGAATTTCCATTTCCAGACAATTATCTGTAGTTCTTTGCATATAGTATATACCTCCAGGTGGAGATGTTTTCTTAAGGTATTATTTCATATGATTTGTAACCAAATTTACTTCACGGAAAAATAAGGTCAAACACAGTATTCTTCTTACATGTGTATTCATTAGTATGAATGAGACGTTTAGATATGTAGGTAGATCAGGAGCCTGACCTTGCAAACATAAGAACATGAGTACAAACACAGCCATTTGCAACGCAGCTTTGGCATTCGTTCCTGATTCATTGGCAATGTGAAAAACAAGGGTACCAGATAGGTACTGGTTAAGGAACACAGGTCCTGCTACAATCCCTATATCTAAATTGCTGGAGCAGTCAACGGGTGTAAAATATTCTACAGAACATATTTATTTCTTTCTTTGCTAACTGCAAGTTTCTATGTGCTCAGTCTGCCAGTCAATATTGATTTTTAAAAAAAAAAAATCCATGACTTCTTTAAATTTGGTTTTTGTTTGCTACATTTATTTTCATTCTTGAACTATGATTCTTGCTCTAGCATGACCTTTGAGTCTGATAAAGCTTCTGCAGCTATTATGTTTTAAGGTATTTTGACCAAAACCAGACTTCTTTATTTTAAAAAAAAAAGTCTGACTCACTTTATGTTTTGTTTACAATATTCCCACAAATATAAGAAATTTAAAGCATTAACATCTTCCTTTTTCTGTACTTTTCTAAGTCAAGGCTGGAAAAAATGGAGAAGGAAGAGGGTGTAAAACATTTTTTAAAAAAATTAATCCAGTGAGTTACACAAAATAGTTGCAGATACACGCTTCAAAATTCTCTGTGAATACAACACTTTTGAATTAGATCTGTTTTTCCTGTAATTCAGGAAAAAAGGCTTAGTGCCAGGTTATACTTGTATTTGAATTCAATTCAAGATATTACCCAGAAATCCAAACCAAGTGCGATTATTGATAGTCTCACCATGTGTAGTGGAAGACAGCTGAGTGATAATAGTTTTGTATATATTATGGTATCTCATCAAGTAGTATGGTACCTCATCAAGTATTATGTGTACTTGTGTGTCATACTACTTATATCTGGCATGTCAAAAAACCATCTTGAGTGCTTTAGGATGTGAAGCATGATGTGTGTATTTCCTCTTCAAAGACCATGCTTTCTTCATTAACATGAAGAGCAATTGCACATGTATGGAGAAGGAGTCTAGTGATCTAGGCCAGGTGGAGCTACATGGTTTTACAGATTAACACTTACTGTACTGTACCATTCACATTATCTGTAGCAAAAGATTGCGCTTCTCAGAGATGAACTGCACAATTGAGGACAAAACACCACAAACCAGCTGTAAAAGTAATAGCCTCAAAGCATTAAAATCTTATCCCTTTGAAAATTAACATATTAATCATAGAATCATACGAGGTTGAAAGGGATGTCTGGAGACCATCTACTCCAAACCCCCTGCCAAAGCAGGTCCATCTAGAGCAGGTTGCACAGGAACTTGTCCAGGCAGGTTTTGAATGTCTCCAAAGAAGGAGACTCCACCACCTCGCTGGGCAACCTGTTCCAGTGCTCTACCACTCTCATGTTTAGGTGGAACTTCTTATACTCAAGTTTGTGCCCATTTCCTCTTGTCCTGTCACTGTCCTGTCCTCCTGACACCCTCCCTTTAAGTATTTGTATGCATTGATCAGATCCCCCCTAAGTCTTCTCTTCTCAAGACTTAAAAGACCCAAGTCCCTCAGCCTCTTCTTGTAGGAGAGATGCTTCAGGCCCCTAATCACCTTTGTGGCCCTCTGCTGTACCCTCTCCAGTGGTTCCCTGTCCTTCTTGAACTTGGGAGCCCAGAACTGGACACAGTACTCCATATGGGGCCTCAACAGGGCAGAATAGAGTGGCAGGATGACCTCCCTTGACCTGCAGGCTTTTCTTGATGCACCCCAGGATGCCATTGGCCTTCTTGGCCACAAGGGCACATTGCTGGCTCATGGTCATCCTGT
>JAOQGH010000001.1:9013115-9068277 GCA_025769975.1 Gallinago jamesoni | reverse complement strand
GCCACAAGGGCACATTGCTGGCTCATGGTCATCCTGTTGTCCACAAGAACTCCCAGGTCTTTTTCCTCAGAGCTGCTGAGGTCAGTCCCCAACCTGTACTGGTGCTTGGGGTTATTTCTCCCCAGGTGCAGCACCCTTTGTAATAGATAATTATCTGTAGAGGAAATACAATACATTCACCTGCAGCAAGAGATATAAGGACTGAGTTCAAACACTTCTCTGTGTGCACCGAAACACCATAGACAACATGGGGCGTGCAGCCCTGCCACGGGGATATTGCTCCAAATGCCTAAACACTTCCATCAGTGGAGTGAGGATATTCATGTGTGTGACAAAATTCAGACTTTTTTTTCAGATCAGATCTCTGAAACTTTCAGTATCTGCCATCACAGTGGCTGTTGCATACCAAAGATGCAAGAACATTGCTGGAAATTTAGACCTTTCATGCTGACAGGTGGCATGACTCATCCTCAGTCAAATCAGTACAAATGCCCTTTAAATCCCCATGACAATGTCATGGCAGAAGTGCTGTTTTGGAGATCAACATGTGGCTTCTTGAAGCTTGAAGAAATAAACAGCTGTAACCAATATGAATACTATCTCTCTTGGAATATTAAAGAAGTTACAAAGAATGTGTTGGAAGAGTATGTATCTGGGGGATGAAAAGTTTTAGGGAAGGGATCCCAGGTTTAGTCTGCTGTGTTACTGCTGTCCATGAGTCTCTTTCAGGAAAGCCCAGGGTATTGGACCTGTGTCAAGCTCTCAGCAGCAGATGTGTAACCTCTGGTTTTCCATTCACATACCATCACCTCTTTCCCCCAAGCAATGACCGTCCACAATACATCTTCCCCCTACCTTACACTGCAATACCTTTGTTTCGCTGGGATGAAAACAGAGATCCAATATTCATGTTCCTTTATCTGAAAATTCCTGTAGCAAGTACTGTAACCAGAGCAACAACAAAACACTGACACCAGTAGACCAGTTTTAGCTGCTTACCAGGTGATGATGGGGTAACTGCCCATGGACAGCATTGCCTATGCCACAGTGCTGGTCTGAAGATGAAGTGTGAAGGTAGCACCTGGGACGGTAGTTGGGAACCTCTGGTTTAAAACATAATGGATGGGATATGTAGGCTACTGCTCCTGCTTGACAGTGACCCAACATCATGAAAATGTAGCTACTCCAAAAAGAGTGAATAGTTCAATCTTTATTCCTTGTTCACTAGAATATAACATAGAACATCTCTGCCCATATTTACTAATGTTATAGGGGTTAACATCGCAGACATAATAGCTATAAAACTTTCCTGCTTTGGCATAGATCTGAGAAGCATTAGTACAGCGAGCAAAGGAAATGACTCCTAGCTCAGAAGTGGGAACAGATTCCTATGTTCCTCTCGCTAACTTATATATAGGGAAATGTAAATTTTGTTCTCTGGACCGATGACTTCCCAGGAGCTTATACTGATTAAAAACAATGCTTACAGCAAAAAGAAATCCAGAAGTCTATAAACATTTATGTCTGAGTCAAAGCCACAGAAAGATGAGTATAAAACAGATAAACAAACAATAAAAAAGCCAAGTACAATGGCTGGCAAATGAGGCAGACTGAATTCCATACTGCACACAACCCCCGTATGAGGCTTTTGCAACAGGAAAAGGTGATGCAACAGAAGACTTCTGGAGAGAAACCCAGAAGAGGAGAAGGCTTTCTTGCTTTCTGTGTACACAAAATACCCTGTAGCTTGTGCCTTTTCCACCTTCTCTGGATGGAGAGAAGCCTCCCTGTGCCAAAGGCTATTGGTGCAGAGGGTAAGTGCTGTTCCCAGGGTGCTTTTCCTGTTTTGCTGCAGGATTGACATTGAAATATTCCGTGTTTTATCTGATAAATATAAACCTCTTTTAAAGGTACTTCAGCTACAGGAAAGGAAACAGCAGAACAGTTGCTATTGGATTTCCACAGATCTTACCCACCCATTTTCTTCTGATCAAGGCAATATTTAGCTTTCTGTCCTCTTCCACTGAAAGAAGAGACTAGAAGAGATGCAGTTTGCTCAAGCAGCTGTAAATTTCATTGACCCAAAGTCTTTAATGTTGTACTCTATCTGGGTATAAACCTTAGAAGGAGTACAGTTAAGTTGACGTTTGGGAACAGGCCAGGGACACAGAACATAGCCTTGAGGCAGTCACTTCCAATGGACATTTAAAGTTTACTAATGTCTTAAGGTGTTCAGAAATAGGAATAAAATTTCATGGGTTTGTTTAGATGGCTGTTTTTTCCTTCCTGAAGACACAGAACAATTGTCATTAGTTAGATCTGGATAAAACCTGTCAAGAGCTATATTTAATCCTGATTTATGTGACATGATTTATGTGTCAGCAGATTTCTGTAAATTAACTTACAAAAAAAAAAAGGAAGATTATTCCTAATACTTAAAAGCTGTATAGATGTAGGAAAAAAAATCTTTTTTAGGAAAAAAGAAATTATCATAAAAATATTAAAAAAATTAATGTCCTATGTGACTGACCCAGTGTAGTCACCCACACGATATATCTCACATATACCATTTGTTGTTATATGTAGTTATACATACAAAAACCATATTTTGAATATTCCATATAGTTTGAAATAGAAGCATATTTTAAAATATACTAGATGCAGACTGTTTCTCAGACATTTCTGAACAACAGAACAGCACTAATCAGTCAAGCTCAAAGGATGCTTTTTTAAAAGCTGCTGTGCATCTCACATTGTGATTAGAAAGGAATTCCCATCCCCTGCGTTTTCATTAGTCATGGCAGTTTGAGATGCTCACATATATGCAAGCCTGCACAGAGAGATTTCCTTCAACATAAACAGAATATTCAGAAAGAAAAAAACAGAAGAGGGTATAGGTTTCCTCGTTAAGAAATACTCAACATATAGGAAAGATCTCAGACACCACATTGGTCTTGCATTCTTTAGGTCCTATTCCCAACACCCTCACTTGTGAGTATTTTCAGAGAAGTACTATGGTAGACTAAAACTTCTGCAAGAAGGGAAATAGCCATCTCAAGCAACTGCAAACCCCAAAGCCATTCATTGGAATGCACTGAAAGTCAAGGAGCCAAGGGCTGTGTATCCAGGAAGATTGATGGGCTGAGGAAAATAGGACTGGAAACAGACATATCAAAACCACATCGGAAGAAGAGGAAACGGAGCAGCTGTGTGGGCAATCCTTGTCATAGACCTGCCATACCTGCCACAACAGGCAGCGCTGTCGAGAGAAGCTGCAAATGCACGTCCTCCCCTCCTCTTAAATACAAGCTGAAGGATATTTGACAAATCCCCTCTACGCCTTAAGGAACAAAGCATGTGTTTTGTTCAGTGTGAGATAAATGCTACAGAGAGAGGCCCCAGAAGAATGGTGGTTGAAGACAGACTAGTATTTGGACATGTATAATTGAATACCATATGGATGCTCGTTGTATCATGTCTTGTAGTTGTATGATATTATGCTGTCCAATTACCCCATTTTTACCTGGAGGCCCCTTGAGTTTGCTCTTGTCGTTCAGCAAATCTGTGCTTTTGTGCTCCTTTTACAGTCCATTTCTTCCTCCTCATTGCTTCTTTTCAGAAAAGAGGAAGGAGAAGGCAAGCAGGAGGTGAAAAAAAGCAAGAAAGCATATCTGTAAAAAGCATTCACTTATCAATCAAATCTGAGCAGGAAGCCTGCACGACGAGGGGCAGACTGGAAAGTCTTATGAATCACAGGTCAAATTTCATGCAGAACAGACAGATAAAGGCCGTATCTTCTCCATTGTAGTCACATTTCACAGTGGTAAATGCAGAGGAAAAAATGTTCAGGCGGGCTTGGAAAGCTCAGTCACACTCCTCTACAGAAGGAATCACTGAGAAAGGGACATTGTGACAAAGCAAATCCCCATCTGTCATTAAGGCAGGATAGCCAGGTTGAATATCTCAACTCAACAAGCAGAGGCTTCCAGATACTACGAAGCCACACTTTTGCAAATGATAGAAAGCATGACAACAACTCCCTGTTTGTACTTCCTGACCTGTCCTCATGCTCACCATTGTACATTTTATCTGAGTAAGGAAGATGGAGGAAGACAAGACCAAATGGTTGATTTGGCTGCTTCTGGATGCACAGATACTTGTGGAAGAGTTGAAAGAACTGAATATAAATATTACAGTAGATTTCTTCTGCTTCCCAGTTGTACCTCAGTCTCATTTCACTTCCATCTCCAGTAAGGCCTGGAAGTTCTCTGGATCTCTTCTCAGAAAAGAATCTTTGCTCATGAGAACAAGGTGTTCACAAACAGAAAAAAAAAAAAAAAAAGCCCATTCTATTTAAGTTTAGAGGAGGCTATTTTAGATTCTGTTAAAGCAGGATGCTATCTCAAAAATTGGAATTACATGAGCAGAGTAACAAGGTGGCTCTTCTCAGACTATGAAGAAGGAAACATGCTACAATTAGTTTTAAATAATATCTCAGGCCTGAATTTTTTTAAGCCTTGTCCATAAAGTAAATTATATCTTTTCTTATCACTTCCCTTCTCCTGGTAAATGTTTACATGCAGCATACAATATTATTGATAAAAATATGGAACAGTTTCTGGAATAAAATTATTCAGTGCATTCTCCTCTGAAAACCCCAAAGTATTTATCGCCCTTACATTCAGGAGGGAGGAATCAAGCTGCAAAAGTATGAGCTGTTCATGCAATGCTTCTCCTTAACATTTTATTGGCTAGAACAGAATTCCTCATTTTTCCTTCTCCCTTCCTCATCAATCAACACAGCTTCTTAGGAGCCAAATCACTCAGTCCAGCAAACTCATACCATCCCTAACACCTCCTCCTTTCTCTTCACACATTTAAACTTCCACCTTCTTATCATTTTGTGAGAACAACGTTTTAAATTTTCCTTTAGGTTTTGAGAGTGATGAAACAAACTTACCATTGGGTTGCGTTCCCCCAGACTCTTAAATCATTGAAGTCTTTTCATATACTATGTTTATATTCTGGATTTACAAGCATTTTGTCTCAGCTCTCCCATTACCATCATGATGCACAGACTCAAAGAGACCTTCACTGGCTTCCTTGCAGCTCTGCAGCTGTTTAGATTTACCATTGATGAAGTCAGATTCCAGGTGCAGAGAATGCTAGAACAGTTGGGGCAGGAAGCTGCATAGTGGTTTCCATGGAAGATTTTTCTACCATCTTCTTGCTTCCCTAGAAGCAAAAGATGGATATACAACTTAAATCCAAACTTGCACATTTCAGGAAAGCCCCGAGAGTGCAGTGTGTGCCTTCCAGAGTAATTAGGAGATAAAACAGTCTTGTAACGTCTGATGAACAACTGATGATTGTCTGATTTGTTGAGATGATTTTTGTCTTTGTTTCCAGAACTACTGTACTGAATAAACTGTTCCAGTTGTGATGATGAAGAGAGAAAGGAGAAAAAAGAGATTGGTGGGGTGAGTTAAATAAGATATTTTCACTGACAGTGTGTTCATTGCTCACAACCTTGTAAGACCTAAATGAAGATGAAGGCTATTCTCATTAAGAGTTAGTATCAGTTGTTCTCTCAGAAGAACCAAAGAAAAGAAGTATTGATATGTTGGCCAATAAGTTATTGATAGATACTAGTCAAATAATGGTAAACTGCATTAGCTAAAAGAGTAACAGGTTTGGATAGAAAGAGAAAGACACACTTTTGAACATAATTCTCTTCATCTGAGATCATACTTCATCTTATAGATGGTTAATGAATCTAATTTTGCAGTAACAATGGCTACAAAGTAAGTGTAAATTCATGAGAAAAGGAACATAAACCAGTGAATTTACATTTTCATATAAGGAAAAATTCACAAGACTGGATTTTACCCACTATAAATCTGACACAAGAAATAAACCGAGGAGCTGGTTTTAAATTGCATGTGACTACAATAAAAGAAATTTTCTTAACTAGCCTGTTATCTGTATCTCCAACATAGTGGCGCCTGTTGTCATTCTTATAAGGTAGTGTCTGGAAGCCTCCCTTTGCAAACCTGTTTTTCAGGTGCATGCAACCCTGCTGTTAAATTGAATCAGAGCCCACAATGGATTTAACACATTTTCATTTGCAAGAAATACGTCCTCTGATTTTTTTCATTTTATTATGAGAATATGAAATATCATAGAATCTTATTTGTTTAGAAATATTATTTTTCAGGTTCATAATTACTACTACTCTTTTTTTTTTTTTAAGCAAAACTTCTTAGGGTCCCACTTTTAAGTGTTATACCACACCTGCAAATCTACTGACATGAAGGTGAAGGTAGGAAGACTCAGACTAGGAAGGAAAAGAGGATAACACAGGGTTATGAAACTGAATTCTATTAAACATCTTCCTCAATTATAAGGGCACATCCAGCTGTTTATAAGTCTAAGATGAAGAGGCTTTGATGCACTGAATCTCAGATCTAATTGTTTATGAAAATCTGAATCAGAACTATAATTTATAGCATCCAAGCCATCATTTCTAAGAACCAATGTGAGAAAACACTAAATTCACACAATAACAGAGGAATTTTATCTTTGTATCTATCACTGGGTTTTGTACCCATCACTGGGATCTATCTCAGAGACCAATGGTAATAGACTATTCCTAAGGGATCAGTAGAATCATAGAATCATAGAATGGTCCAGGCCAGAAGGGACCTTCAAAGGTCATCTAGTCTGACCTCCCAGCAGGGACACCCTGTCCAGCAGGGACACACCCAACTAGATCAGGTTGCCCAGGACCTCGTTGAGCCTCACCTTGAATGTCTCCAGGGAAGGGGCCTCAACCACCTCCCTGGGCAACCCATTCCAATGTTCCACCACCCTTATAGTAAAGAACTTTTTCCTAATATCCAATCTAAATCTGCCCTTTCCCAATTTAAACCCATTGCCCCTCGTCTGTCACTCCAGGCCTTTGTAAACAGACTCTCCCCAGCCTTCCTGTAGGTCCCCCCTCAGGTACTGGAAGGCCGCTATTAGGTCTCCCCGGAGCCGCCTCTTCTTAGGCTCAACAACCTCAGCTCCCTCAGCCTGCCCTCACCAGTAGATTACATGTACTTGCACATTTGAAGCTTTAACTAGTGTTTTAACTGTTTCCCAGACATTTCAAAAGCACTGACTTGCAGCATTGCTAAAAGTGGTGAGTCTGAACTTGGTATTTTGCTTCTTTGGACTACTTACATGACCAAGGTACAGATCTAATTACAACCTTATGAATGACACCAAGAGTCTGTGAAAGGAAATTTGTTTCATGGCATGTGGCATTCTGTCAATGAAATAAAAGGAATTTTTAACTGGGGCATAGCAAAGACAAAGAGCCAGCTGGTGATATGCTTTTTGTTGGTTCAAGTGGAATGTTATATGCTCTGAAATTCTGAAGCCCTAATAATAAAAAAAACCAAAACAAAACAAAACCAAAAAAAAAAGCAGTTCAATACTAGAATTTGTAATGGCAAAAGTCACAGTAAGGACTGAAAATTAGATTTCAAAGTTAAAGTATACACAGGTTTTCTTTTTTACATGTATTTTTGGGCTAAACTTCAGGACCTTGTTAATTTCTCAATAATGAAATCACCCAGGAGAGACAAGAATGACAGATTCTCCAGTATTTCTGATCCAGACTGGATCAGAAAGAGTCAGTGGTTAATTCAAATATGTACTCCATAAATAGCATAGATAAAAAATTCAGTCAGCTGCAGTGATAGTTATAGTCTCTGGACACTTACCTGTCTATGACAAAAAAAGAACAGAAACTAACTTCACATTGATATATAATTCTATTTCTTATAAGCTGAAAAAAAAAGAGAAGAGATTTATGCCTCTTCTCATTTGCAGCAGGGAGTGGTTAGTTTTATCAGATGTAGAGCTCTCCAGCTTATACTACAAACAGCCAGAAAAATATCTATCATCCTTTACACAAACACATTAAAAAATCAGTATAAAAAATACTACCACGTTCTAATTCTCAAGGCCTTCTTAAATAACACCTGAGCAAGTAAGACACTGCCTTTGAATTATTTCTTTATCCTGGATAACTTCATATACATTCCATGTGATACTAAATTCAACAACTTTTATTTATTTTTATCAGCAGAGAGAAAACTTAAAAATTCCTAACTTCATTTCTAAAGGTTTGTTCGCAGACAGGAAGAATCACAGATACAAAGTAAGAGAAAAGGTCTAAAAAAGAAAACTTTTAGAAAAGGTTTTCATTTGGATTCCAGCAGAGCCTTTTTCTTTCCAGGATATTATTCTGATATCTATTAATCTATACCTATGGATATATTAATCTATCTACCTACCTATCTATCATCTATCTTTTTTCTTTTATATATCTGGGTCACAAGGGACTTGGATCAGAAAGGTGAATTACGTAAAAACTGATCCTAAGTGTATCCCACTTGCCTGGTACTTTCCCCAGTGGAATATTTTCCTAGTCCTAATATTGCTTGCTCAGGTATTTCTTGGTTTCACAAGACTTTATACTCCGGAACAACCTTGATGTGCAGAGAGACTGTAAATTTTCCAGGTCTGTGTCACTGATCTATAATTGTGGAAGAGCGCTCTGCTTGTCTTAGTCTTCTGAGATTCTTATCTAGATATATAGAAATCTGTCTTCCCTATGGTAGCAAAGTTTACTTCATTCAGCACTATCAGGTCTTCTTGAGTTAGGGTAGCAGTTAAAACCTCAATGTCAGATTCTGGTAGATTTTTTAGGATTTTTTTTTTCCAGGAGAAACTTCAGGTTTTCTACTTTTTGTTCAGATTTAGAGAAAAACTCCTGAAGTACTGAATTTTCCCATAAAAAAAAATTCAATTTGGGGACTTTTTATACTAATAAATCTGTATTAGTATACTGATTTCATCTATAGAGGAAGTTATACCAACTTAATATCCAGTCAAATCTTCTTTTAATGTTATAAAGATCAAATAACCAGTTTTTCTGCTTTTCTGTAAACATAGTTATATTTCTACCAGCTAAGAAAAACTGATGACTGCTCATATTGTAACCAAAGGGTTCATGACATAAAAGTTGGAAAATATGGCTCCAGCTTCTTTTTAAATGATTTGCTTTTGTGTGTGTTTTATCCTCTAAGGCAAAATATTTGTCATTAGTCTTTCAGAACTGGGAGATTAGTTCACAAGTAGCAAAGAAATCAGGGTGTTTTCTGTGCTATTAAAACGTAGATCAGTAATTACTTTAACTCATCAGTAGTGTGACATACCATCAATTATCCTGCCATCATGGATTTGCAGCTGTGTCACCAGAAGTAGATTGCACCCAACTTGTAACTCAACAGCAATTTCCTCACATTTAAGCTAATTTTTTCATAACTATTCAAGGTAAGAACATACGGTCTTGTGTCATGTGCTAATTGAAAAGTGCTCCACGAAAATTTGAACTACTTTTCTGAGCCAGGGACGATTTTCTGATGGACCAATATAGCCAAGCATACCGGGATTTCTTCTGTCTCAGCTGAGTTATGGTTCTATCAAGCTATGTATTAGTCCTTACAGTGTTTCTGGAATTTCTTGGCAAAATTAGCCTGTGCCTTGCATCCAGCAGTTAGTCAAAACAATCTAAAGGTAAATTAATGTGAAAAAATAGCAAGTCAGGTTAAGATAAAGTAATTTTATTTGGCAACCTTGCTAAACCTCGCCAAGGCATTTGATTTCAAGGAGCATACTCAATGTTTTATTGTACTCTGTATCTATTGCCTAAAGGAATATTTAGCTTTATCTTTTGATGTGCCTTCTTCAGGCAATAAATATACAAAGGGTACTGTTTTAAGTTAACATTTGCCTCATGATATTTATTGCTAGCCATAGTTATCTACATATCTTTAGCAAAGTTCCCCCTCCAGATAAGATACATTTTTAAACAAAGTATTTACAATTTGTTTTATTTTCTCCAATTTTCAATTCAATTTAAAAGTTAGAGAAATTATATCTGAGCTGAATCATTTCACACAGATACAAAGGAGAATGAGAGAAAGAGCAAGAATCTGAAGATACATTATATCAGCATATTTGGTTTTAACTAATTAATTTGTTTAATTCTAATCCTTGATCTTGCAACTAACCTGAATCTTTAGGAGAAATCAAATTAATCTTTATTGCATCTTTCAATGCTGATCGTAACCATTTGTTAGTTAAAACTAAAATAGCTGCAGATTCTATTTAACAGGGGCACAGTCTTCCCCTAACACCACCATCTAAAACTTGTGTTCTGTTAAGTTCTGTAAGGTTTTTCTACAGAGGGTACATATGTGAGCTAAATCTCCTCACAGCTGAGTGAGGGGGGCATTTGGAAGTCCATTCTCCCACCACAGCACAGCTGCTGCACAGTGTCAGCCAGAGCTTACAACTTCACAACTGTTGCATGCAACCACAGCACAGAGCATTGCTTGTGGGGTATAAAAATGGGATGAACATGACACATGGCTCCAATACTGCCTTTTTTGGAAATGACATGTGGGCTCATATTTAGCACATCTTTCTGAGTTTGCTTAAAAAAGTTCCATATGACTCAGTCTTCCATTTGAATATTAATCCCAATTTCCAACTGTTTCATCTTCTGAGCATGACAATAAATATCAATTACTAAATGCAGCCATGAATATTTGCAAAAATAGGCTTCCTAAAATGAAACAGCTGTTGTAACTTTAAAGATAAATCATCAATCTCTTGCCTCCAAAACACCAACAGTCTCCCAATGGTGTTTAGCAGATCTGATAAAGAAAAGAGTCAAGCACTAGATCTAGGAGCTGGAATGTGTAAGTAATCTTCATCCTATCTGTGGATGCATGCCATAGATGGGTTGACCAAAGTTACAGATGTGATTGACTTCCTACCTAAATTGCTCTCCTTCAGAAGCTGATGATTATGGGATGTAGAGCTGAATGTTGAGAAAGTCCAGATTGGCTAATGGCAATTTCCTGCTGTGCCTTTGACACCGCTTGACTTTAAGTCAACAAAAGGTTCCTTCTATATAGTGAATGTCTACATTTTCATTTGACAATGCTAATTGAACACTTCCTCTTCAAAATTTGAACACTGACATAGAAGATGTAATTGTGTGTTGACTTCCAATAGTGAAAAGTTAATTAGCATGCAATAGTTCAGGACAGGATCAAGTTCCATGAGCACAAAAGCTGAAATATCCTTTTTCAACATCCTATTCATTTAACATTAATTTCAGAAAATAATGAGAGGCCATGCAATAGACCAAGGTGTTATTGTCTTTCAGGTCATGTTTGTTTGCTGAGAAATAAAGGTTTAATTTGAGTTGATCAGCTAAAACAGTGTCAGCTGTGTTTATTACTAAATGATGCAAACATCTAGACAACGAATTCATAGATACTCTGACTAGACTAATATGCTGTTTGGAAATAAGAAACCCTTCATTAGAAAGGATCACAGAATGAAAAAAGAAGGAAAAAATAACCAAACCATGAAGGTAGCTGATGGTAGAAAACAAATAACGTATTTTTTCCATGTGCAAATTAGTTCAGTGCTTTAACAACACTGGTCTTGGTATATTCCTTGTGTTTAGTGATATACTAAACTTGCTACACCCTTCAAAAGCCACAGCTTTCCCTGGACAGGGAATTCTTTCTGTGCCAAACCATGTGGTGGTTTTATGCTGTGAACAAATGAGAACTGGTGAGATCAACAGCTCATTTTGGGTTATGATCTAAGACAGTATGAACGGTGTTCTCCAGAGATGCATAGCTGATGTTCCTTTCCATTGCACTGTGTATTAAAATCTTTTAATGACTAGTTGTGACTACATTCAGTGGAAAATAAATGCTCATCAGGCTAGTAGGTAGAATTGAAAGTATAACCCTTTCCTTCTACTCATCACAATTAATATTTCAAATAAAAGTTTAAGTACAGCAGAACTCCTTCCTTAGGGCAAGAAAAGCTTTCAAGTATTGGCCATATTAAGAGACCAAGTTCCAATGAGGACACATTTTTCTAAATCCTTCTTGTTAGTGAAAGAGCTTCAGGCTTTGTGCATAGTTTTTGCCATGCTGGAAGCAAAATTTAAATTCATGTTTGCTGCTTTTGGCCAGCTTCTTTGTGTTCATAATCCACAAATTTAGGCCTTGTTTCTTCTCCTGTTTTTTTTTTTTTTCCTCTTCCCACCCCGCCCTTTCCCTCTTCCCCCCACTACTTCCCCAGCTCCCGTTATTCCAGTTAAATAATTTTACTCAATCAGGGGAACAAACTAAAACAAACTTAAAAAACTATCTTCAGAATCTCCAGCAACAGGATAAAAATGCTTACTATTCCATTCAATATCCTTCCTCTGGTTCTTTTAGATCTACATAAATCAGTGTGAGTTTCTACATATAAAAGTGTCACAAAGTCAGATGGCATCTCAGTAATAAAACCCCAGTCACATTAGATAGAATCAGTTGGGTGAGTTTCAAAAGACATTTTACTATGTACAACAAGTTTGGGTCATTCTAAAAGTATGGACAAATTTCATAAGATCATAGAATCATAGAATGGTTGGAGTTGGAAGGTACCTTGAAGATCATCTAATTCCAGCCCCCTGCCATAGGAAGGGACACCTTCCCCTAGACTAGGTTGCTCAAAGCCCCATCCAGCCTGGTCTTGAAAACCACCAGGGATGGGGCATCCACAGCTTCTCTAGGCAGCCTGTCCCTGTGCATCATCACTGTGACAGTAAAGAATTTCTTCCTAATATCTAATCTAAATCTACCCTCTTTCAGCAAAATTTGCCAAAAAGTTAATAAAACCATAATCCCAATGTGTTAACTGTTAATTTTGACATCTCTAGAGGAAATGGTTTCCTGTAACCCAATGGTTAGGGTAATCTGAAATATGGTTTAGACTAAAAATCCTCTCTATCTGACCTATAGAGGGGGATTAAACTGAGGAAGAGAAAGAGCTCCATAATCTAATAATCTAGATGCTCAGATTTTTAAGACTAAACCAGGTTTCACAGGGGATATCAACACTAAGAAGTCATAGCCTGATGTGTTTACAGAAGAATGTTCTCTAACTGGATTTGGTGGTAAGAAATGATGTTCTGTGTTCAGGTACTTAGTATTTGATTTAGGATTTTTCAAATCCTAGATAACTCTGGGCTATTCAGCAAAAGAACATGTTGTAGCATCATCTTTTCTCTCCTCAGTCAAGCATCAGCCTTTTGTGTAAATTTTTCAGACCCATGGGGAAAAACATGAAAAGAGGGAAAGCTGAAAAAAATTAGTATTAGGTAATTTAAGCTTTTTTGTTCAGACACTGAAATTGAAAAACGAATTGGAAGAAAACCTGACAGTAACTGGCACTCCAATAGTGAAAGATATTTTGATCCCCCACAAGACACTGAAAGCAAGGTATGGACAAATGTACAACATCAGGAAAAGCTGAAAATCTAAGACAAGATTTATTAAGACAAGAGATAACACAGGTGTGGGGCTGATTAACAGCAGAACAACAAATGTTTGAAGAAAAAGAGAAATTTTACAGTACTGAAGAAAGAGATGATAGGAGTTGAGGTGCTGGAGCATGTCCAAAGATGGGCAGCTAAGATGGTGAAAGGTCTAGAGTACAAGTTTTATGTGGGAGTGGCTGAGAGGCCTGGAATTGTTGAGCCTGGGGAAAAGAAGGCTGAGGGGAGACCTTATTGCTCTCTACAACTACCTAAACGAGATTGTAGAGAGGTGAGGGTCAGTCTCTTCTCCCAAGAGACAAGTGACAGGACAAGAAGAAATGGCTTCAAGTTGCATCAGGGGAGGTTTAGATTGAATATTAGGAAAAATTTCTTCACTGAATGGATTGTCAAGCACTGGAACAGGCTACCCAGGGAAGTGGTTGAGTCACCATCCCTAGAGATATTTAAAAGATGGGTAGATGTGGCACTTAGGGACATGGTTTAGTGGTGGACTTGACAGTGTTAGGTTTACGGTTGGACTTGAAGATCTTTGGGATCTTTTCCAACCTAAATGATTCCATGATTCTATGAATTATTAGAAGACTGGAAGCACAAGAGACAAGGAGAAGTCCCACTCAAATTACCTCAAGAATGTGAACATGGAGAAGTGAAGCTTCCAAAGGTTGTGAAGAAAATCTAACAGAAGAGATATTGAGAAGAATTGGTACTTATATTTTTTTTATAAACATTGCAGTCTGAAGTGGCACTAGAATGTCAAAGAGCAAATGTAAGAAGAATAACTTCATACTGACAATCTGATCTGGAATTGCTGAGATAAAAGTGTAAATATATAGTGGAGTAATCCACTTTAAGAGAGTAATTCATATCCTGAGGTTATTAAAGGGAGAGGCATGCAAAGCAAGAGAAAAAGGAATGGACTGTACAGGATTTTGAGGCCAAAGAAAGCTAAGGCAAAGTTGGGTAAACAATGATCAGATTAGGGAGAACTAGAAAATATAAACAAAAATATGACAAGGGGAAGGCTGAAGTGTGGCTGTGTCAGAGACTGCAGAGAAGCAGGAAATCATTTATTTATAAACTATGAGAAATTAATATGCAGAATATTGCTTAGACAGCTTGGGCAAAGCAGGGAGAATGAAATCTGTCTGGGAAGAAATCAGAGTCAGCTGAAAGAGAAAATGTGATTACTGAGATCAGTTGCACTAAGTTTTGGAGTTGGGTGATTAAATGTCCTTTCAGGCTTGCCAGGTTACATGTAGGAGACGTGGCTATGACAGCAGGAACACTTTGAATGAAAGACGTGAGTGCAAAGGTAACATATTCAGTATGGACAGGTTATTAAATACAAAGCCAAGAGAAGAAAGAAAGGGCCAGACTCACTCTCTCTTTGAATGTTCAAAATGTAAAGCTCATTATGTCATTTTAGTCCATGTCTGGTCCTTGATAGCTCAAGCCAGTAAACAATGCTACCTTTTAACTGCTCCTATGCACAGAAAGATTTTCTTTTAATCCATGTTCACAAGGGCAAAGTCAACAAAAATGCTCCTGTGCTGTTCCCCACTACTTTCTTTGTCAGGCAATTACTGTGAAAGGGGCAATATAATAGAAAGGACAAAACAACTACTGTGTCTCTGGCTTGAACTGTAACTTCAGCTCCTTTAGATGCTTAAAACATTTCTGAGGCACCCATGCTGTGAGTCAGACTTGAGCTGGCTGTGCTGACAACTCTGGACATTTTCAATGCAGTACAACAGTAGGAGTTTTTCAAAGCCACAACCAGGATTTTTTTATTGAGTTGTGTTTACTCCTGCTACCATGTTTTGGATTAGTTTGGATGTCAGAGTAATTTCATGTACTAAACCTGCGATATATTGAAAAGTGAGGTAACAGCTGTGTTGTATGGTTAACCAGAAATTTAAACCCATTATAATTCTGTTGATGTTAATGTTTTTGGACAGCAAGCTTCCCTTTGAACAGTGTGAATATCCATAAAATCTGTTTATTTTTTTCCCTAAACACTGTCCCCTATCCCCCACTTCTCTCTGCATCCACTTCTTTAAAAAAAGGCTCCAAATAAGTGCGGTCAGTGCCAAAGCCCTGAACAACTTAATTTGGACCATGATTTAAGCCTATACATCAACTCCTACACTAACGCTTTATCAAGCACATTATTAAACTTCCATTCCAAATATGAAATTCCGTGTGGAATCTAAAGCAAACTCTCATTTTAGGGTTTTATCCAGCAATATTTCACAGTGTTTTTCTCATTTACTTAGTAACCAGTGAGTTAAAACTAAGACTTAGAAATTTGGGCCAGTTTCCATTCAGCACCTATTCAACACCCACTTGTGCACTTTCAATAGGTGAGACTTTTGTTTTCAAACTCCTCTTCAAATAGAAGCTTTCCAGAATATACTCCTGGCCTTAGTTTGCAAGAGGAGCACTGTAATTATTACCAGTCCACTGGCAGGTATCCTTCAATTGCTTCCTTTGAACTCCCCTCTGCCCACAAACTACTTGACAACTACTTAGCAAGCCTTGGTGAGCTGTGAGGATTGCTATGGCAGTTGACTGAGTCTGCTGAAGGTCTTTCAACCCCTTAAGAAAAGCTGAATGTTGCTACCTTGAGGATGAAAGCTAAGAGAATGAGAGGCCCAAGCAAGGAGACAAGAACCAGGAGGTGTTTGTGGAAGACACTCCTGAAGAGTGGTCCTTCCCAGAGGGTTGGGAGGGCTACAGCTGTAGTCATCATGATTTAGGGAGAGACCGTTTTCCCTGCTAATCAGTAATCACAGCCCTCATACCCGTATCTTTCCCCTGGGAGCAACAACAAGCATTGCTTCCCCAAGTTGGGCAGAGAGGTCATGGCCTTCCTAGTGCCCCCAGCAACTTCTTCTGCTCTGCACAGCTGCCAGCTGGTTCCGCCTGGAGTCCTTGCCGGATGGTCACCGCAGCAAAGCTCTCCTTAGTGTTAGGATGGCACCACCACACTGCAAAGCAGGGCCTAAGCAGTAAGGCATTGTCATAAACAGAGCCATCCTCTGTGAATCTTTTTCATGTATTCTATCATCCTCCATGTTCCCTGGCTATTTCTGATGTTTTTAAAACAAATAGCAAGCAGCTACCCAAGGAGTCCTGCACCCTGCACTGAGGAATGTCACAAATACTGCTTAGCTTTAGCTACCCGGTGTTCATTGCAACAGAGCAGAGGTACTGCTGTTTGTTTTTAAATATTAGAGGAGACACTTTGACTATCATCTCACCAGATAAACATTTGGCCTCCTTTTGTAGCGATAGAAGAGTTTCCTTGATGCAAAAACAGATTATGTAGCAGTACTCAAAGGCCCAGGAGGTGATAATGATTTAAAGTATCTGCCATAAACAATCACTTAGCCACAGCCAGGGGCAAAGGGAGAAGAAAACATTAGCAAAGTGAGAAGTGTCAGATTCCAATCTGGCAGGGGGTGGGAAAGCGATAACATCCTCTAGGCCACAGTGTCTGCCCATAAACAACCCCTTTGAATTGGTCAAGTAAGCACGGAGTTGTGCTGTCCACCTTTGGCATGGCTTCAATAAATCAGACTACAGAAAGATGCTTGACAGGGTTTTAAAGTCGATGGGGAGCACTACGGCGAGGGAGATGTTTTCCCCAAATTGTAAGATTTGGACTTTCCAAAAAAGATAAACAACCAAATCAAAAAGCCCTTTTCACAGATCAGGATGAAAAATGAAAATCTTCAACTTTTTTAGTACCAATAAATAAATACAAATTGGAACAGTGAAAATGTTCTGAAACTATCGGAAGTATTTATTTTGACTTTCACGTTTCGCTTTACTTAAAGGCTGAATTTCTAGCCCAATAGTTATTTCTTCCAGAAGACATCTTTTTGTGAGAGCTGTTTCCCCAGATATGCATTTGGGCTTCTTTATGAAAAGAATACATTAATGTGTTCTGCATTTTTAAGAAAAGGTTAAAGCTGTCCATTGGAAGTTTTTGACAAGATTCACTTTCCCTCTGTGCTCCCACGGTAAAGCCCTGGCTCGGGTTGACTCCTCCAGTACAGGTAGATGAGTCAGTGATCACCAGGACACACAAGGTCAGGTAGGAACATACAATCATACAGCAGCTAATTCCACTTTAATGCCAGCAGCAGGAGCAGAGGTGATAGCTGACCCCACAAAGTTAGCTAGTCACATTTTTTGGAACAAGGTTAAACTAACAAAGTGAACCTAACAGTGAGTAAACCAGAAACACAATATATCCGGTTTTGCTTCATATGATTGCAGCATTTTTGATCATGTATTAAAAGTATTATAAATAGATTTATTGTCTCATGAAGTCATAGTCCAAGTCCTTTGAATCAAACAGCTTTGGCTTCCTGAGTTGGAGAAAAAATAGGATTAAATATGTTTATTATGCCATCCAATTGTAACTATTTCAGTTGCCTACAATTAGACAAAATATGTTTGATGGGAAATATTCTGTAGAAATTGAATTTATTTTGTCAGGCAGGTGAATGAGAATCAATGGATTTAATGCAGCTTTGACGTTCCTCACTGAAGGCTGGAAAATGTAAACGCTCCCAACTTAATTAATAGGCAGGAAGTTACTGTAGATATATCTGCTTTGATTATCAATGCAGAAGACTAGCATGAAAACTAGATGGGATTGTCTCTTTCTGCAGGGATTCCTTTACATAGAGATTTTCCAGGGACTTACTGCAGCTTATTCAATAATTGCATGGCTATAAATTTCCTGTCTGTCTTCTGCAAAGAATTGTATGGCTGCAGGCCCATAGGAGGAAACCCAAAACTGCACCTCACCTGCCCCAGTTTTACCCGTAAGTAGCTGTAGATGGTTTAGATAGTGACAAGTGAGTTCCCCTCCTTTACTAACAAGATTTATAGGGAAAGGGCTAGGCCCAGTAAAAGGCTTCATTGTCTGCAAGTTAAATGCAGTGTTTAGCTCTTAGCCGTATTCAGCCCCTGGAGTGGAAATCAGAACTATGTCTCAGTATAGCAGAAATTAAGTTTTCCAACAGAAAGTTTGAGGCAAATGAAGTATGTTAAAAAACATTGTGTGCCAGGTGGGTCATTTACAACTACCCTATAGAAATTGGAGCACAGGGTTGTATCCGAAGAAGTCTGATACTTGATTGAAGGCTGCAAGCAGTCACCTTCTACTTCTTGGTAATGCAAAGCTCAGGACCTAGTGAGAATAGATGTTTATCATGTTAGCTTAGAAGACTGAGCATGGCTACAAACTTGCCTATCCAGCAAGCCAATTACCTTTGAATATGAAAGTTAAAGACAAACTGCAAAAAGCTTATAGGAAGGGAATGATTCTGAGAAAAAAAAAGTCCTAAAGGTCCCACAACACCAGTATGTGCTAAGATAAAGCATGTTAAGAATAATTTAATGAGAGTAATGTGAACAGCATTATCTGTTTTGTTTGTTTGTGTATTTTTATGTTATCCAGCAGTACTGTGATTATCAAGGAGACCCTGTTGCTAGTAGAGTGTTGCAAATACATCATGGAGTGCTCATGTGAAGAGCTCCAGATTCAGAGGTTGGCCATCTCTCTATTTACATAAGAAGTCAAGAGGAGGTGTTTTTGTTACCAGGACTAACACAGCTGACCTGGGTGATGGAATGAGTTTTGTCTGTGTGTGTTAAATGCACTTTGAGAAGTAAGTCTTTCAGCGGAGACTGATGGAAGTGTATGCATAGCTGCAAGATGATGACTTGTTTGGGTGGGTTAGGGTGTGAATGGCCTGCATATGAGAATCTGTAAACTCTATGAAAAGCAAAGGGTTTTTAGAAAGTTCAGGGTGCCTGTATCATTCTCCAAGTATTTTAACTCCTTCTTAGATCTAGCTTTGAAGCTGTATGAGGCTTATGGTAGAAAGCCCCCCAGTGCTTGTTATTTTATTTTGTGGCATTAATACTGTTTTGGGGTCAACAAGAGCCTTGATCCCAATTATCCATTCTTGCGAATGCATGAAGTACTGGTAAACCTCTGTTATATGTATTTCCATGTCCTGCAATACTTCGAGAAGCTGGCACTTCAGAGTAACAGTATAACACTCTGATCCTTAAAGTAGCAGTTATTTAGCATCATGTACTTTAATAACAACCTTTCTTCTTTTCATGGCCCTCTCTTCTGTCATCTTTCTAAGGAATTTTTCCTAGACACATTCAATTTCTGCTCTCAGAAAAGGTGTTGTTCAAAACTAATGGACAATCATAGAATCATAGAAACATAGAATGGTTTGGGTTGGAAGGGACCTTAGAGATCATCCAGTTCCAACCCCCCTGCCATGGGCAGAGACACCTCCCATTAGAGCAGGTTGCTCAAAGCCCCATCCAGCCTGGCCTTGAACACCTCCAGGGATGGGGCATCCGTGACTTCCCTGGGCAACCTGTTCCAGTGTCTCACCACCCTCACTGTAAAGAATTTCTTTCTAGTATCTCATCTAAATCTTCCCTCTTCCAATTTAAAACCATTGCCCCTTGTTCTGTCGCTCCACTTCCTGACACAGAGTCCCTCTCCAGCTCTCCTATAGGCTCCCTTCAGATATTTTAAGGCTGTTATAAGGTCTCCCCGGAGCCTTCTCTTCTGCAGGCTGAGCAACCCCAGCTCTCTCAGCCTGAGAAACTCATGCAAAGGCAACCCAGTGAATTAAGTATCAAATATTGACATGTTTTTCTTATCAGAAGAAGAAAAAAAAATCCATGTCACGTATTCTTCAGAAACTAGTTTGTTGTGTTAGGTCACACAGCATTACAATCACATCTCATCTTCTGATAAAGTCGCAGATTCATCTCCTTTAACGTCAGCTGTCTAAAGATTAGGCATCTGGCCTTAGCTCATCATCTGGGCTTCCCTGGTAGTCTGTGATGAAAGACAGACTTCCCCTTCATCCTTCATATACATCTGTTCTTGGAGAAGACGAATTATCCTTTGTAGGTGCCTGCCTCTTCATAAACTAGACTACTGACATGACTGGCTTAGACTCAATGCCTAGCCCTTAGATAGCTAAAATGAGGTGATATGTATCTCACCTCCACACAAAGGTCATGATTTTCTACTCCTGTTTCTGTGCTTTCAACCTTTTGTAAGCCAAGTAAAGAATTTTTATTCTTATCTGAGTGCCCGTTGAAAACTATCAAAATCTACTAACCCTATGCATAATCAAAAGCAGCAACAACAAAATCCCCAATAAACCCCCCAAAGAAAAGAAGATTGTTTTAAATTGATAGAGGACTTGCAGATAATCCTGTGAAAAAGGTCCTGCTGTATTCTGTCAGCTCTCATACCTTTGATTCTCTTTTTTGATAAAGGGAGTGTGGATTTTCACATATCCCATTCTCCAGGAATCTGCCATCCAAATATGCATGTCACTACCCCCTCAGGGACAAGCAACCACCCCTTCCTGAGCTAAAAGAGGATTTCAGCTTTTTTTTTTTTAAGTAAGAAATGCCTCAGGGGTCTGGAGAGAAGAAAAAAGAATTCAGAAACATCCACATTTACTTCCATTAACACCTGGACTTTTCTGTATGCCTAGTAAGGTAAATTTTAAAATCTATAATCTATTTCAACAGTATGGATGAGATGCTCAGCAGGTGTAAATGAATGTCATTTTTATGTGAGCCTATATATTATTTCTTCAGTTTGCTGTTTAACTACTTTAATGGCCCACTATAGTTTAGATACCGGTGATAAATATGAACATTTTTTAATTTATGGTATGATGATCTGTATAAATTGGGATGGTGGGGGGGATTGGCTTGGTTTTGTGTTCTTTTTTTTTCCTTTTTCTGGCAGAGCAACGAGTATTGGTTCTGATCAGCTTTTGTGTTTGATTTTCAGATTTCAACAACACTAAAAGGTGTTCAGCACTTTTAATGAGCGAACCACATATTTATTTTAGATGTTTAACTTCTGGCATCCATCTTTGAATGCCTTGTTCAAGGATCAAAGTCACTGAATTTGACAGATCTAGCTCAGTTCTTTTTTTTTTTTTTTTTTACTGGAGGTTTTACACCGTTACATAAATTGTGTGTACTATATCAAAGCCATGCTGGTGGCACAGGTAAAAAACATGTTCTTATAAAGAAAACTGAGCAGAATAAAATTTTGGGTGCTGGGGAGGCAGGAAGAGATTTGGGAGTCTGAATTCTAGGTTAAAACCCAGTCTGGTAGCCACTTCTGCTGCTCCTCCAACTCACGCCCAGAGGGAAGAGGTATTTTCTAGTTCCTCCTTATCTTACTCTCTCCTCCCAGCACAGTTATCACCACAGTTATGGGAGGTTGTGAATACGATGTCATGCAATTATGGGGCTAGCTGCCCAGGTTCTCCCCTGATACTTGTGTCCTTGTAGGTCTTGGAGCAGAGTCATCACTGCAAAAGTAGGATATATAGATGTATAGGGCTTGCCTGATGAGAATGTCCAACAAGGCCACTCCAGACACAAGAAGTTGAAGATGATGATAAACGAGAATGGCCCAAAGAGAAACAGAAAACATTAGATAAACACGGAGTTTGTTGCTGATGGCTGCTGCCTCTAAGGAAAGTTAGTTCCAGGAAGATCAAGGTGTTGGGGGGAAGGAGAAGGTGTCGTGGGAAAAGTAACATATAGGAAAGTGATCAATTGTTATTGTTATGGGGAAACTTCAGAAGGGAGAGGAAGAAGAGGGGCAGAGAGATTCTTTCCTGATAGAAAACAATATTTCAGTCAAAACTTCCTGCTTGTTAGACACCAGAAATTTCAACAGGAAAAAAAAAAAAAAACCACCAAAAAACCAGCCAGTTTTCTTTGTTTCCATTGCTCACATCATCCCTCATTTAAGCATCAGCCTTTTTATACAGCAGGATAAAAGCTCTGTTCAATGGAAGTCATTAAGGTAGAAGCAAGGTGTGGTTAAAGCACCCTGGTAAACCAAAATGCAGAAAGTTTTGATCACGTGTCTGCAATATTGTTTTCTGGGGATTCATTTCTCTGTCCGTGTAGTTCAAATGTAAGGATATAATTCTGTGTTTGAGATAATAAAAACGTTGCTGGAAGGCAGGCATCAGCTCAAACAAATCTCTAGATTAATATGGTTATCTGACGTTTGCTCTGGGGTTGTCTCTGTCAGTTCAAAATAAAGTTTGAGCCAGATCACAAAAATCTCCACTCACTCTATAGATCTCTACTATCATACCTGAACTAGGCTGAAATTTATTACTATTCAAATCTGTTTTCTTATTGAGAGATCCTTTTCAGCCAGAGTCTCAAGGGTGAACCCTGATAGAAGTTCCCCCTTAAATGGGTATCTTCATAATGCCTTACCCTTTCTGGTGGATCCAAGCCAACAGTAAAGTCTTTTGAAGTGACTTTGTCAGTCACCCCCTTTAGTCAGCTGCCTATCGCCTCAACACATGAAGGAATAAAATATCTCTGAGAATTCCAAATCTCTGTCAAATTGCACTGAATTTGACAAAAGGATTCAAAAGGTATTATGGGGAAGAGAATGAGAAAAAAAATATGTAGAGATAGATATATATGTGGTCCCATAAATTTACTTAAGAGACTAAGCTAAAACGTCAGTTTGTTTCTAGCTCGAGCTTTTTTTCCTCTAGTCCAAGGATCTTCTTTGTAGTCAAGAGAATAACCTTCTGACCTCGGGCCACCTCCCTGACTAACAGCTGCCCCATAGAGCTAATCCTTCAATTTCATGAGCAGACCAAAATAAAGCCATAATTATGCTATTTGTATTTCTCCATTCTACAATTTTAGTCTGTGCCTAAAAGACATTCACCAGATGTTTGAGAAAGACGCAATGTGCTCATGGACAAAATAGTTTTCCAAAAGGTCAAAAAAAAAGGGGGAGAGAATTCACCTTTCTAAAGTGAACATTTGCACCTACAAAATTGTATATTATTTAATGTATCTCTGTATTTCCAAGGTTTCATAGCTTTTGTCTTCTATTAGTTTTTCTTTTATAATCAATGGTATGGTTAAAGTTTGTGCTAGAAGCTGTGCAAACACAAATGAGAAAATAGAGATCTTACCATCTTAGCAGGCAAACAGCTACAAAGATAATTTCCCTGCACATCGCAGAGAAAGCTAAGACCAAAATTCAAGTATTAGTTTCCATGCGACGTGCTAGATAATAATGTCTCCCAATATTATGTTCAAAACAAGAGAGCAAAAGACAAGTCATAAGATCTCTTCATGTTTTCCAATAATGATTCCTTGGGTTTTGGAATTGGATGATGCTGGTAAAATCTGCACAGAAAATCTCCTTCCGGGAGTTAAGGGCTGCATGCTATACATCTTTCCAAGAAAACTTGTTCATTTGCAGCCCGCTGTATGGCATTGTATACCCCAGCTTGGATGTGAGCACAGTAACGATCTTGTTTAAGCAGCTCTGGTACTCAGCAGGGCTTAGGTTAGTAACACTAAACTGACACAGTTTCTGGACCTTGGCATCACTGTGTTTCAAGAATGAACAAATCCCCTCCATCCAAACAAAGCAAAATGGCCTCAGAAGGGGAAAATAGATGTTACATCTTTGAACATGAGTGCAGAGGTCCTTGCAGACAAGGCTAAATTGTTTTGTGTGAACCCAAACAAGTTTTGGATGGTCTCAGCTACTGGACACTGCCACTTTCTGACAAGCAGTATGTTGAGCACTGCAAAGCTGTTCTTTGTATGTTGGTCTGTAACTAAGATAAACAGAATGCTTTGAAACAAACTGGCATGTTGGGGGCCCTGATACATTGTTCATTACACATCTAAAAGATTCACACATTTAGCTCAGAGGGCCAGCAAACAAGTTGTTAAATTGACCATGCCACACCATGGCTGTAAATGTTACGTCCCAATACTTTACAGATTAGAAATGTCACCAAAATTTCAGCTGTGAGGAGAAGTAGTTTCCTCACAATAGTATAAATGACTTCTATACCCTGAAGAAGAAAGGAGTTGTTGTCCTGCTGTTATGGACTAGCCATGGGAGGAGGGGGAGAAGGCATGATGGGGAAAAATAAGGTTAACATAGAACTGGCCAAGGGGAATCCTAACATCCATTTTATTGTGATTTGCTATGAAAGCCTTCTGTCTTTTGTCATTCCTCCCTTTCTATGAGGAATAACCCCTCAATTTCATTGCTTTTGCAGAAAATCTGTTCCCTCAGGGCTTGCTCTGCCAGTAACACACTGGCAAGTTATCTATGAAGTAGCCAGAAGTACAGAAATGAAGTTGTTTGTCTAGTAATTATAATTGATAACTTACAACTGTGATTATAATAACAATAATGTGTTTCTGGCCATTTCCGTTTTGCCTTTCTGTGTGCCAGAAAATGGAAATGTAAAATACCCTTGCTTAAGATAACAATGTTTCTATTTTTGTCCTATTAATGTCAGTGGTGATTTCTCCTCAGCTTCTATGAGAAAAAAGACATAAAATTGTATGTTTTTTTAAATGTCTCTAAATGTTTCTTAAGGCATTTTTAACTTATGGAAAAAGACGAAAGCTACAAATAGGAAAACTCCAAATTGAAAAAGTTATTTCTTCTCCTCTCACTGTAGAGGCATGTATTTCCAATGTTTTGTCTAGCTTAAAAAACAAATACCTTTCTAGTTTCAAGCCACTTTCCAGCAGAAGCCCAAAATAAGCAATGTAGATGGCAGAACACAGGAGCAATTGTAGACTGAGCAGATGGGAAGAGAAAACGCCCAAAAGACAGAGGTGAAGGAAATGCCTAAGATAGTCTCCTATTTCAGTTTTCAGAGGATTTTCCAAGCTTCCCCGCAGTGCTAGTCAACACCCCATCATTTTCCTCCTCCAGATGGTAACAGTGAGTGAATTAACTCTGAGAAACGTCTTTTCTCTGCTAGTTACTAAAAGACAACTCCACCGGAGCATCACAGCGACACAAAATGTCAAACACGCCTTCGCTGCTACATGGTCTGCCCAACCTTACAGGAACGTCAGCAGCATACACACATCATGCAAGTGGGAGGTTTGTTTTAGCAAATATGTGGAAAGGACAAACAACTCAGTCTTTTTGGGAGCTTCCCCACTGCTTTTCATCTTCAGGGAAAAAAAAAACCTTCCCAAAGTAAGGGTTGCTATTCCTTTCACTGAGGGACTTGACTGTTATTTGGACCAGAAAACTGGTGAGAAGGATTCCAGAGTCCTACTGTGTTTGTTAGGTTTGACCTGATTACATTTGAACTACCTGGTCAGCTTTGGTGTTGCTGTCAGAGCTATGGCATATTATTATTATTTATTTTATTTCATTTATTTCAAAGGCTGCAGCTGTTAAGATGGAGTTCACAGCAATTATTGCAGTCGTATTGTTGTTCCCCTCAGAGGTGCAGTTTCATGAAGAGAGCAATTTCTAGTTTCTTAGAGGACTAACTTGAACTAAAAGACAACCACATGACTGGGGACGAAAGCACGGCCCTGCCCTCTTGCCTGTGTGACAGACCCACTGCCAGAAATCCAGAGAGATACCTTCTGCTTGATTTTCCCACCTGTAAAGTGGTATTATTGAGCTCCCTCCCACATGTGGTGCAGGCTGGAGTTTTTCTGAAATCTCTGAGGGAAGTGTCTGCATGCAGGATCTTCTCTGAACCACAGGGCTGCAGCCCACCATTCTTGAAAAGCCTTGGGCAATCTCAGGCTTGTTTTGCTTGAAATCCACCTGCAGAGTTACAGTCTGGAGGACTCGCCCTTGACTCTGTTGCTGGTATTAATGGTACCAAGTATTCTCATTGCTGTGCACAGCAAGGACCATAGCACTTGACATGACACATGAGAAAAGTAAATACCTGCCTCAGATCTAGTCCTGAGCTCCAGGCACAGAGGGCAGGAGCAGGAAGGTGAGCAAAGAGAAATGGAACAGAGCATCTGTTCATGCAAAAGCAACAACTACAACTCAGATTTATTCACTTCTGTCTCTTCTACCATGTGCTCTTCATTCATCTAGGTAGATAGTAGTGTTACATGAGGGTTAGATGTCTTCAATGGCTTAATGACTTAGAAACTGCTCATTAATAATTAAAAAAGTGTCCCCCTTTTTTTCTCAAGGAGTTAGCTGGGAAGTCAGAGGCCTATTGTCCCAAATACAAGAAATGTATGGATTTGGAAATTTCTTGATGAAATTCTGCATACAAAGAATGAATAGAAACTTGTATCACAGAGTGCAAAGGTAATATTACAAGAGTATTTTTGCTTATAACTCAAAACAGCCCTTTCAACTAGCAGCAAATCCCAAACCCTGAACTTCTGAAAATCAACAACAATCCTTGTTCCATTTTCCTTCAGCTTTCCATTCTTTATTATTTTTTTATTTATTTATGCATTTATTTTTGTTTCTGTTCACAGGCAGAATTATTCCTAACAAAGAAAACAGCAAAATTCTTTTACTCATTTGTGTCTTTTTGTTGTATTTTGTTGACTACAATTTTCCCATTTTCTTGTTTTCAAAAGACTTTATCTGCTGCTTGTAATCATTTGTAGTGATAAGTAGAATGTAAGGTCAGTTTGTGACAGTATGCATCAATTTGAGAGGGGTCAAAACTTTATTTTTGTTCAGTTCATTTTGAGCACATATAATGAATAAAGAGTTATTTCTATTTGAAAAGCTTCTATGGAAAATTTCACATAACAGTGTATCATACCTTGTTCACATATGCAACACCTCTACAAACTCTAGAGCAGCATTGCAACCTACATGGAACCTTCACACACTAGTTCTGAAGATAGATATAAAACATATGTGCCCTTAAATGTTATATTATACTGTACTGAGAAGCAGGCTATATATGTTTGACCAATTAGTGACGCTTTAGTCAGCTGTGCTTAGTTAACATGTCATTAAATGGCCAACAACAACCACATAAGTGCAGATTGTCAGGCTTTGATTATACTTCTGTTTTGTCAAATAAAGTTTGGTCAGACCTTTGATGTATCCCTAACTTTCTGATGGTTTCCATATTTACATCAGCAGGCACAGCAATTCGCAGACTGCTGCTCAGTTCCATAAGGGTACCACATCTTGCTTCTTAGGTCACCTGCAAAGCTCTCTTAAAGATTTATCCGTTCTCCATCTACTGACTCTAAGTGAAACTACAGACTGAGGACTGAATTTATCATGAAGATGTATAATAAATTTATATCAAGTAATAACATTCATGTTATAGTAACCTAATCAAAGGCAGAAGAGGTTTTCCGTAATTTAGGGAAACAGTATAGAAAAAATATAGAAAAGTCCAAATTTATACTTTCCCTTGCAGCAAAAGCATTGATTATCTTTTAGAGCAAGCAAAACCAGCTCCGTTCAAGAGAATAGAATTAAAAAATTAGTGTTTGATGGTTATTTGGTATAATTCTGTTCAACATGTCGCTTTTCAGCCACATCAATCAAAAAATATCCTTTCTGTGTCTTCCTGTCTTTTGTCAGCAACAAAGTCTAGATTTTCATGGGCTGATGACTTTTTTAACTTTTTCTTTTGCACTAAAACTAATAAAAAAAAAATAAATCCAGCAAAACCAAATCCTCCAGGAAATCAGTGATGCAGCCTAAGAGTATCATCAACACTGTATTCCTCACCTGAAATCCAGCCTAATACGGGTGGGTCTTCAGGATAAAACTTCAAATCAGTTGTAATCTGCCAGGAAGCCCCTCGGCATTAATGCCTTCACAGACCGTATCTTCTGGTTTAGGAAAACAGTTGTGGCTTAGTGAAAAGAATCCGTTTATGTGCCTTGCAACTGCTTCCCTAAGTGAAGCAAAAGCACAATATTCAGAGACTATAGGCAACTTCCTTCAAGTTCACACTCCTGATGTGAATTAAAACACTAATGAAGATGTACTCAGAGGGGTCACGAGGCCACGCAGTAGAGCTTCTGTGACAGAAAAATCCCGCAAGTCAACTGCTGGTGTAAAAAGGACATCGCTGCTTGTTGTGTAGTACTTAAAAATTAAATATCAGCAATTTTGTTTTGCCTTAATGTGCTGCTCCATAAATTGTGGTTGCTGAAGAGCTGTTTCATGAGCAGCCCCTCTGCCTGTGTGCCTAATGCCCTGGGGTAAGGTGGCCAGGCTTGGGAAACCCTTAGCTCTCTGGTCCCCATCCTTGAATCAGAACCCAGAGGCAAAAATACTCTAGCCACTTGCTGGCATTTACATGGTGAACTGAAATGCTTCCAGGCTGAGAGATAAGAAGTGGGATTCACCCTGAATGCTGTTGGTAAAGAGGGAAGGAGGAAAGCATTGGCTCCCATACCCTGTGACACCGAGCACTTTCTGCATCACACAGAGCTAGAAGAGTGAAGGCAGTCTCTCTCCTCCTGCCTTTTTCCCCATGTAGATAATTTCCTTAAGGTAAAGGCTACCAGGTCCATGGCAGTTCTGTATACATTTTTCTGTATGAGATACCACCATCTCAACAATTCCATATGCATGCTTTCGTTTCAACTACCAGAAGATTTGCACAGCTGAATCCTGTATGTTTGAAAAGTTTTTACTGGAAACACTGCCATAACCTTAACTACAACAGCATGAATGATGCTTCTATAGCACTGAGGTAATTTTTATAAGGTAAATAAATTCCAGTTATTGATGCTTGTTACACAGGGTGCCTTACACAAGGGATGTAATTACTCTGGAGATATTTTGGCTCCTTCTGTTTCAAAAGACAACTTACTTTTACAGTAAATGAAGAAAAGTGTATATTTATTCCCTTTTTGTGTCACTTTCCACATTATTCACATTCTTGATGGGGGATGACAGTAATAAGGTGTTTTGTTAATGTTACAGCTATATGATAGCTGCCTTCCAAAGAGCACACAGCCAGTGACTCACACACTATCCCAGCAGGTGTACGATGAAACACATATTTCCCCCACTGTTTTAGAGGCCGTTGTATTAAAATACTGAAATGATCTGGAACAACAGACCTGACTTACTCATACTGCCTAGCATTTCAGCCACAATTCTGAACTGGGATATTACAAGGATGCAATCATTTGAATTTCTGGAATAAAATCTTTTTATTATTGTTATGGTACACATTGGGTTGCTTCTTGTTATAATATTCAGAGGAAATACAAATTAAATGTTTTTTCTGTCGGCTTCTGTATAGAAAAAGACTGCAAAGTCTTGCAGTTCAGCAATGTTAAGGATCTAGTTTCCGAGTAATAAGTTCTCAAGTGGTCTGAATACAAAAGCAAACAAATAAATAAATACTGCCTGAGGATGTTTATTAATCCAGCTTCATATGAGCTATAGGCAGACTCTGATATCATCTCACAGCTTGCTCATAAATTGTTTGCAAGTATGCAACTTGCCTCATTAAATTTCTGGATGACATGTCTACTCTTTCCGAAGGAAAATATAGAGGACATGGAAAACAATGTACTTTAAATGAAGGCCAGATTGAACCGTGTGTGTGTAAGTGAGTGCAGTTTAAAATATTCTAGTTTCATAACCATGTGTATTTGTCTAGGCTGTGTATTTGGCATTAAAAATGGGCTGGGTCTTGTACCTTAACTTGTATCCAGCTCACACTTTCAAAGGCTTCTGCCTGGGCCATATTGATCTCTGGTTAAGGTTTGGAAAGGTCTGGTAGCTCCAGAATAAAAGGTGTGTGCTGGTCCATGTTAACATGGGCAATAGAGCTGATGTGGCTGTTTGGGAACCTGTTTCTGACTGCCTTACAGATGTTAGGTGCTGCTTTCCTCCTCATTGAGTAGCTTGGTGGCAAGCATGTTCCTGCTCCCTTAAGTTTTGGAACATCATGCTCCATCCTTGGGTGGACAATGCTGGAGAGTCCTCAGAATTGCTAATGAGAAAAAAAAAAAACATCTGGGAGAGATCCTTATCAATGCTTTCTGTTTGCCAGCACACTCTTGAAAAAGATAGAAGTTAAACATTTCTGAAAGAGCCATCAGGCAAGAAGGTGTCTGGACACAAACAGGAAGTGACCATGTGCTGTAGCTATGTAATGTGTGCAACAAGCCCAGCGTGCTTGAGAGATGTGAGACCTATTGGGTATCAATTGCTTATATTGCACATAGATACTGTAAGTCTAAGTCCCATGCAAAGGAAGCACCACAGAATATAGCCCTTCCCTGCCACCAGAATATGTCGTATGTCCTGTCCACAAAGGCTGGAGTTAGACAAGGCCTTCTTAAACCTTGATGAATGAAAGTTGAACCATTAGTTTTGGGGGGGGTGGGGGTGGTGTTTATACCTAATTATTTACGTATGTAAAAATACATCACACTGGCAAGGATTCATAGCTAAGACTCCCCTTTCTCAACCAAGTATCCTAATCAAGCTATCAACAGAAGTTCCTTTCTTATGACAAAAAAAAAGTTGCATTTCCTTCTGAACAGTGTCCCAGACTCTCCAGGTAAGATGTAAAGTGTTGTTGCCAAGTCATCTGTTTATGGCGCACTAGCAAAGTAGGAGGTATTGCTGTGAATCCCCTGAGATTGATCAGAAAACTGAATCCAGATGTCTCATTAGAGGTGAGAACTCAACCCCATATTTTACAAGAAAAGCAGCCACCCCTAGACACACTTGTGAAAATAAAGCTGCAGGCCTCTACAAAACTTTCAGGTCAAAGGAGAGCTGCTGTTTCAAGTGAAGAATTTTTGAATCAGAATTTTGAATTTTAGTCCTTGCTGCACACTTTTGTCCTGTTTAGATGTTCAAGTAACGTCTGATCTCTTCTATAGATTAGTTTTATAGCTAAGACAGAGTCACTTATTGGTGCAACTCAACAGAAGCATGCAAAAATTAAGTTGGCCCAAGAAACTCATTTATTTTAGGAGGTTATTTGATAAGCTCAAACTGCACTTGAACTTTTCTGTTCTATTAGAGTGCATCTGGAAGTCACCGTTTCAAGAATCAACTTATTCTCTTTGATCTAGTAATATACTTTTGGTTTTCTTAAATAAAGATTTGGTAACAAATTAACACAATACTAGTTGCTTCAAGCTCATACAACTCCTGAAAAGCATGATACACATTTTTAGCAGTGTTTTCCAAAAGAGCTGATATACATATGAGGTTGATTACAGAATCAAAGAATTACATGGGGATGGAAGGGACCTCCGGAGATCATCTAATCCAACCCCCCGCTAAAGCAGGTCCACCTAGAACAGGTTGCACAGGAACATATCCAGGCGGGTTTTGACTATCTCCAGAGAAGAAGACTCCACCACCTCCCTGGGCAGCCTATTCCAGTGCTCTACAACCCTCAAAGTAAAGAAGTTCCTCCTCATGTTTAGGTGGAACTTCTTATATTCAAGTTTGTGCCCATTTCCTCCTGTCCTGTCACTGGGCACCACTGAAAAAAGACCAGTGACATCCTCTTGACATTTATAAGCATTGATCAGATCCCCCCATAGTCTTCTCTTCTCTAGATTAAAAAGACCCAAGTCTCTCAGCCTCTCCTCATGAGAGATGCTCCAGGACCCATGATTGACTGCATTTGCTTTGCTCTGGTCATCTTGCCCACAGTACTGCTTATGTAGCTGTTATCTCTCAACCTTTTCTGGAAAAAGTATGCTTTCTGACACAGGGACCACCTTTACCATGCGTTTGCACAGCACATGCATCACACCTCATAATACACTCTGCTGGCCTGTGCTGCACGCCAACGTGATCACCCTTAATTCCACATCATGTTAGCAGAATATTCAGCTAGTTCTAAAGACCTTTGCACCTCCAGAGTAGATATAGCTGCTGATTTTTATCTACACCTCAGGTATAACTGTGCCTCTAAGCCAATGTACACACAAAATATATAAAAATTAATGTGTACTTGATCCTGGTGTTGGCAGCAAAGAGACAGCTCCTCTTGGCTCTTACTTGGAAACTTGCAGCTAGGCATCAATGTATGCTCCAATGTAAGCTTCCCAGAGTTACTGTAAGAATTTTGTTAACCACAAACTTGTCTTTGGTTCATTATTCATAGTTCCGTCTGGTCTTTCAACTGCTTATACAGGCAGGACGATTCATTGGTTCTATTCATGACAGTACTGGCAGGATCATGACAGTGGGTTGTGAACCCCTAAAGGTTGTGTATCATTCTGTGGACTCCACCCCTACAACATACTGTCTTCCAAAGGACCATTTTGTTCTACTGATTTGCTTGTCTCATGCTGTGATGTTTTTTAGAATGAAACAGATATTTGGGGTGGGATTCAGCTGCCTAAATCTGTGTCTCTTTTACCACATGAAGTGTTAGATGGCATCCAAGACAGTAGTAGAAGAGTCATGGACCCCTAAGGGACACCTGCAATCTCCTGCAGGGGCAGCAGGATACCAGGCAGGATACCCTGGAGCATCACAAATGACACTACCTTCCTGTGAGTAGCCAGCTGAACCAAGCCAAGATCCTAAGCAAATATGACACATCCTACAGGAATGAGGTTAATGGTACAGTATAACAACAATTATGAATCCTCTTCATGATTTTTAAGCGTACAGCATCACTTTTATAGAGAGTGCCAAAGTATTGCATGAGATCTTGGGTTTATATTGCATGTATGAATGCGTCTCAACTCTGGGGTTTAGAACATTATATATTTTTTGTACCAGGTCAAGTAAGGTCTTGGCATTTTGTCCTGGTTTTCAGGCATACTCAGATATCCTCTAGTGTATCTAGCAAAGATCCCAAAGGAGACACAACCTAGAGCTGTCTGTGACTGCCCATGACCCAGTGTTCATCTTCCCTGTAACTGAGATGTGGTAAAAGATCAGGTAGGAGCAAAATGGGCTGAGTGGCTTTAAGATTTGTAACAAGCTGGGTAAGGGATTCTTGTGTGGCATTTTCTGATGTGGGAAGGACAGCTAACTTGATGAGAGAGTTTGCAAAGTGCAGCAAGAGGCAGTGGTATCTTAAACTACTGTTGCAACATCCAAAAAAGTAAGACTGATTATAGTCTGCAGTTCTAACCAGATCAGGGCATGAAACAGCTTTTTCACAGTAAGTTTGTGCAGCAGCTAACACAAAGATATACTGGCCCCTTACCAGGAATCCCAGTACCTTCCCCCAATGTTGTTTTGGAGTGATTAAAAGATGTGCCATCCAGACTGATGTTCCATAGGAGTTTTCCTCTGCAACCCCCATGACTTCAGTACTTGTCACCTCCTCCTGGGACTGGTTGTTCCTGCTTATGCTTTGCCCACTCTTTTTCTCAGGCATCTGTTTGAGTGGATGGATTGTGACTGAGAGGTAGGGACATATTCAGGTTAAAAGCATGGTATGAATGTATGTATGGTTTTTTTGGTTAGTTGGGTTTTCTCCAGAGATGACAGGTAAAGGGATGGCAAAGGACTGGAGGCAAATCCTGGACTAGGAAGGAGGAAAGAGGCAAGAAGCAGAATTCCTTCAACACCCATGAAACCACTGCTACCCTACTCACAGGTTGTTCTCCCCGAAGTCATAAGCTACATTAATGAGTGTCCCTGTTTTTATGCGGCTTATTTCATGATTTAAACTCTGGGTTTTCATATCTCTCTGCGCTTGCCAACAAGAGGAGGGCTGTAAACAGGCTGGGAAAGCCCTCCACACTACAGGATTTACAACTTGTAATAGCTCTGGTATGTTTGTGTTTAGAGATTAATTTTACAAAGCGAACTAGAGCATGCTTTGTGTGTTTGTGTTTACTACTCCCTTGGCATGTATTTTTCCCCACAGTAAGTGCCTGAAGTAAACTAATGCATCTGTATTGCTCCCGGTAATTTCTGCCCTCCTCCTACCAGCCTTGCATGTGTGTCACACACAAAGGGTTTTGTGCTGGCCGGAGAAGTCTGCTCCTGTGGTTTCGGTCAGGTCCCCTTCTTTCAGCTTTTTGCTGAGACTCAGCACTGCCGGGAGGTGCAAGCCCGTGCCGTGGGACGCGCCAGGCCACGAGCTGCTGCTGGATGCGACTCCTGACTCAGCAGCATGGCTGGGCGGACACGGGGCTTTGTGGTCACCCACCCTGTCCCGGTGACTCAGGCAGAGATAAAAATTCATTCCCTGCCTGAACTCCGATGTTTAGAGCCTGCCAAGCTCCAGCCTGGAGCACGCAATAAATCTCAGAGAGCAGGCCATAAATGAAAAAATGCAGTCCAGTATCGGTCCAAGCAGGCCTCCTAATATTATAGTACTATGTTTCAGAGTATGGGAGTATGTGGTGAGTAATAAAACCAGCTTACGCTGATCATATTATCCATCTCTCAGCTATAAATCTTTTTCTTATAGTAGCCAAGACCACAGACTTAAAGTACTGCACAGTAAACTGGATTTGCAGGGCAATGCTGCCACTGGGCTTTGTCAATGACTCCAGTTTCCCATCTGCAGTCTCTAAACAAAGAAGCAAACTTATTGTCTTTTCATTTGTGAAAGTCTTGGTTGTTTTATTTTTACCATCGTTTGAAATTTTTTCATTGTTACTTGTATGAAAATACAAGTGAAAACAAAATTTTGTTAGCTATGCTGAGGGTCTCGTTATAGTAGGAAATATCTGTATATTGGAAATAAGAGCCCATTATGCCAAGCACTCTCTGAGTGTAATAAAGAGACTGTAAAAGTTCAGGAACACTGATTATCTAAACATAATAATAGATAGCTGGTAAATGAAAGAAAGATAGTGAATCAAAAAATAATAACACGAAAACAGTAGAGCTACAATCACAGTACCCTCGCAACCTAAATCCTGAGTTACTGTAGAAAAAGTTTATCTGACCACTGAGTACTCACAATACTACTGAACTGGGTTGCTCCAAGGGGAATCGCCTGTGTCACCACATCTGTTTGAAAGCAGGGCAGCTCTCCTCTCCCTCCCCCTAAAAATTATTTATTTACTCAGTATGTGGGTTTGGGGAAGTAATGCAGTTTTTAAATTGGATTTTATTCAGTTAAGAAATAGTAATAAATTTGGAGATGCTGAAAGAAAATACTTTGTTTACTGCTAGACACAAAAGGGCATTTCAGAAAGTTGAGGAAGGGGAAGAGATTTTATCTCCTTGTAGCTGAACGCAATAGTGCAGTAATCAGGATGCTCACCTAAAATGCAGGACATTTTATCTTGGATGAGAACAAAATCTCGATGTCTGGTTCCTCCATTGATACTTAATCATCAGTTTATAGGAATCTTCAGGCTCTGGTCCAGTGAGAAGGGAATCCTCTATGAAGAATTCAGCTGCACCAGTAGGGACCTCTGCAATATCTTTGGTCCATAATACTCTGCAGTTCCCTCTTTCAAACTGCTGCCTCTCTGGCTACTGCCCTACAGTGAAGTTTTCCCTTTAAAAATTGCAAGACACGTACAAACAAAAAGACAACTTTTCTGTGACTAAAATGGTCAAGCATAGCTATGGCTGATGGGTTGCCTTGAGGTCCCAGCAGGCCTTCAGAATTTAAATTAGTTGCAGGTGGTGACAATGGGCAGATTCACTCTAGCTATGGCCTGGCTCCATCAAGTTTTTGGCTTCCTTCTCCATCTCCAAGGCTTTGGAATCAGGCGCTTCCTTTCAGCTACCCACTATTCTCTGAACTCCACCCTGCCCCGGACATCCCTGGTCATTCTCAAGCACACAATGCTTCACTGAAGACTCATCTTGAAGAGTTCCCTTAGAAGAGAGTCAGAGTCAAGGGTTTTTTTTTGTTCTAAGAGATATAGAAAGAAATATTGAGATGTTGCCAAACTCTCCCACATAATGCCAACAGAGAACCTCTCACCACATCTAGTGTTCACCACGTACGACACTGAAAACTATGCTCATAATAAGGCTGCTGCCTTGTTTTTATCCTAAATCATTTACTTTCCACTATAAACATGATGAGGTCACCGCCTGGTTTTGTGGCTCATGTCGGGTCCCCTTCCTTCCGTTCCTATCTTAGGCTCCTTAGGGCTGTAGGCGCACATCTGGACCCTCAGCTTACCAGTGCCAATGTCTCCCTTTCATTTAGCTAGCCACGCGTGGGCACACATCCCTCAGTGGTTGTGGTCAGCCCTCACAATGCTATGGGTTCACCCCATGATGCTATTGTTTGGTGAAATCAAGGGCCTATGACTGTTGTATGGGCCTGATCAGGTCTGGGCTGGAAAGCTAAATGAACCTTAGCAAAGTCAAGTTATTCGTGGATTGCTCAGTTATACTGCAGTCAGAAATTTCTGAGTTCCCACGGGCTCCCTAGTGCATGTACAATGCTGGCTCTTTGAAATGTCACAGCCGACAGCCAGAAAGCAAGGATTTTAGGCATGCTGGACCTGTTCCCTACATTTTCAGTTGAGAGTGCCAATCACTGTGGTATCTAATTACTAGCTGTCCTTTTGAAAAGTCTGTGTCACGTAAAGAGGGATACATCTCACTCATATTCAGCTTTCTAAAAGCTGCCTGGTCTCCCTAGTTCACCAGGCTCCCTCTGCAGATAAGGCAGACAGACCAATGTGTCCAGAAGGTTAATTTTCATAACTCTTTTTTTGCCCCTGTCTTGCGATGGAAGTCAGGAAAGGCAAGAGGCTCCTGAGAGCTGTTGGTCATGGTTAGCTTTGGCTGATTAGCATTGTGACTGTTGAATGAAAGTAGGAGAAAAACTCAGAGTTCAAGGTACCTGAACCACAAACAGTTAAAGAGCCCCTTTCCTTTGATATGTTGCTGTCTTGCAAGTGTGTATTGCAAGGTGAGCGATTTTTGACAGTATGTATTTAACAGATCAGAAATAGCATGTGTGAGATCTAATAGCCAGAAGCAAATCCTAGGCAAATTCAGACTAGAAATTCACACAGGCACACATTTTTAGCACTATAAGTAACCATTGCTACAGCTTGCTGAAAGATGTGGCAAGTTATCTAACATGAAATCTTCAACATAGGAACACTAAGAGATATGCATGCTTTAGCTAATACAGGAATTATAATGCTGGAGTGACTGGGGGGAGGTTCACTGCTCTGTACTGTAGAGAGAATTACATTTGAAAAAGCAGTGGCCCTTTTTAAACCCATCTTGTAAAATTCCCTAAATGTACAGTTCCCAATGATGGCAGTCAGAGTGGGAGTATGCAGAGCTTCAAAGAATTAGGGATCGAAGCCTTCTGAAGTAGACAGGTGCTTGGTAAGTCTTTTCTAACAACTTCTGTGCTTATGGCATTGCATACTTTGTTGGCTATCCTTTCTTTCACATTTTTGCCCTCATTTCTGAGAAAATGCATTCTTGCAGCAGTGACAGAAAAACTCACCCAGGATACAGGCAGAGTGGAACCAGTGAATTTTCTGCCTTTTTCCCTCTTTGCTAAACCCCAAACAAATCTGATCATGTTGTAGGATCAGGACATGTCACATGAGGAGGATGGCTGTGGTGATATCTGCAACACAGACTAGTGTTACACTTCACGGCCTTGAACCAAAGGCAGTTGAAAGATGGGATGTAAAGTGTTCCGTGTTGACTGAGTGACAGATAAGCCCCTTATTCTGAACAGAATCCTTCTAAAAATACAAAGACTCAAATGCACACAAAGTGCAAGTTCATCTCCAAACAGAAAAAGGTACACAAATTTCTTTCTAGCTGCAATCTTACCTACTCCCACTCCCCAGCAGTCCAGAGGGACAAAACTAAATACCACACAGTGGGCTTTTGTTTTTCCCTTGGAGCTGATGATGCCTTTGCCAACTGTCTATAGTTCATATGCCTATCCCAGTTGGTGTGTACCAGTCACTGAAGTCCCCAGAGTTCCTGTTGTCCCTGGCGTTTCCCATGACTTATTGCTGCAGACCCAGATATACAATACTTCCAGCGACCCCAGATCCTGGACAGATGCCCTGGTGAAGGTTGCAACACCTGGAACTGTGTCAGCCACTGGATGGAGTGGATGGCCAGCAGTTAAGACATTTGAGTTTGGTGGAAGATGTTCACCAAATGTTATGACCAGAGGATTTCTGATTTAGCTTTCTAAAGGAACAGAGTGGTACCACAACATTTCCGAACAGCTCCAGTTACTACTGTGTAACACTAACCAGTATTCAGAAGCTGTGCCAGGAAGCTCTCCACTTTGCTACACTCCTTTATTAATAGCATTTTGCCAAGCTGCCCTCTGGGACAAAATCATTATATAGTGGTTAAATGTCTGCTAGTGGAGGAATGCCTTATTTTGCCTTTTAACCACAGTCTCACTTGAATTCCAACACACAAACTAGGAGGTACTCGGGATGAATTATAACTGCATCTGCCTAGCTTTTCTGGCCCTACAAAAGACCGCAGGCAAGAGTGAGATTGATTTATTGATCTCTTCTCCTTCCCACAGCTTAGACAAGCAGTGGCAACAAGCCACTCCTACACACATACCTGTAGATATCTGGATTTACATCAACCTCTTCCCAATGAATGTGCAATTTCTTTTTTTCTTCCCACATCAATACCTTGTTATCTGATGCACACCAACACTTAGATCACACCCATCTTTTCTAGCCTTCCAGAACTCCTAGAAAAAACACATTATCAGTACGTAGGCAATAAAACTCTAATATGAACTATGTCTATAGAAACAGAATAGGGAATATCTAAAAGAGAAGCCCATTTTGTTGTACACCATGAGATGATAATGGCCTGAGTTTGTCTCACTGCTGATCTATTTTGTGCAATGATCTCCTTTTATAAAGCAGGTCTGAGACTGCTTTATATGTTTCTGTCTAAATATTTAGTAGTCATTACTGTGAGAAGGGAAAAATAAACAACAACAAAAGACGCACAGCGAAGCACCAACCAGAAAGTGTTTCTCCTAGTGGCACCAACCAGAATGAACAATAAAGCCCAGGCTGTCTGCATGTTACAAAAGCAAAGGGACCTGATACAGACCCCATGTGTGTTTTAATGTGAAGGATTGAAATCACTGCATTTTCTTCCTATATTGAAATATTAAATTATAAAAAATAATGAGTAGAACAACAAGATGTACCCAGAGGGAAGTTCTAGGAGACTTTTCTGTTGAAATGAGAAAGACATCATACAATGCACAGTCCTTGTCTGAACCTTTTAAAACATGATTTTCAGCTTGTTCACACACTCAGACTACTGGACAAATGAATTGGATTAATTAAAAACTACTCTCCTTTGGTGCTTGGCTGTTCTACAAATGTAGTAATATTTTTAAGCCAAATAAATCTCATGATGTGTGCTTAGTGAATTCCAGTTCTTTGTGGTTTTTATTTCAATTATATGAAAGGATGGAGCACCTCGCATATGTGGAAAGGCTGAGAGAGCTGGGACAATTTAGCCTGCAGAAGAGAAGGCTCAGGGTGATCTTACCAGTGGGTATAAATATGTGAAGGGAGAATGTATGGAGGATAGTGCCAGGATCTTTTCAGTGGTGCCCAGTGATAGGACCAGACACAATGGGTACAAACGGAAACACAGTAAGTGCCATCTGAACTTCAGGGAACACTTTTTTTGTTATGAGGGTGAGTGAGCACTCCATCCTTGGAGTTTTTTTAAAAAAAAACACGTCTGGACACAGTTCTGGGCAACTGGGTCTGGGTGGGGGCTGCAGAAGATAAGCTCCAGATGTCCCTTCCAACCTCATCCATCCTGTGTTTCTGTGAAGATGGTTTTAATGTATTAGGTATTTTTTTTTTCATTACTCTAGTGCTGCAAAAGGAGAGACTAAAGATGCATCTACACTGTTAAGTGATTCTTGCTTTTGCAGCCTGAATCCTTGTCTTCTTAGCATCCACATGCACCATATGAGAATGCAAATGGTTTCTGTATTAGAGTGAATCTAGTTTTCTCAGTGAGGAAACCTAGACAAGGTATAAGGGATAATCCGTTTATGCCAGGGTTTGTACTCCATGTACTCCACCTGTAGCAGATGTGACTTTCAGATGTTCTGGTCATGTGAGGGACTCCCTTGTGCTCTCCCAGATCAGTCAGGAATGTGAAATGTGCTAAAAATTCTTGTTTTGACAAAAGAGAAGTAGATGTTTCTTGCAGTATTGTTGAGATTGGTTGTTAATTGCATGGCTTCTGATAAGCAGTACAGTTGCAGTCTTATTACCCCAAAGGACGTTGACACGGGTGTAGATGAGCACAAGCCAGTTCACAGCAGTTGGCAAAGGGAGCTCTTTGGTATGGCTATCACTTTAGACATAGGCTAAGAGAAATTGACCTTTAAAGCTTGTTCTTTTGCACATGTAAAATTATGTTACACTCTTTTTGTTAGTGGGGAATACATGTGTAAGTGAACAATGACTGCTACATCAGTTGAATATTCCTACCATTCTCTTGCTCTTTCATCCAGATCATCAAGCGTGCAGCAGTTTGAGAAGTGAAAAACACCAAAAAACCCTCGACACCTAACATATGGGCTTACAGAAGAGTATTGCCATTAGTATGCTCTGCACAAATGCTTGAGATTTTCCCACAAATGGAGTACTGTAACATATGGATCTCACATGCAAAGTAGGAAACTCAACGAGTCCATACAAAAAGTTTAAGTTAAAGTTCTTTTGTTCTGTTTTTCTGAAAGAGGTTAAATGATTCCAAGACTTAGCTTTACTTTTTCTTTTCACTCCTATTCTTCATTTTGTTTTCCCAAGTGTTTACTTATCCATTAACTGTTGAACAGGACCAATGTAAAGGTAATAAGGCAAGGAAATATATGAAAAATAGGTTAGGATGCATTATCAACATGGTGGAGGATTGTCTGGGACACTATTACATCTCCTTTGTTTCTGCAAATTTCCCTCATTTGCTGGTAAATGCAATGAGATGATGTTTCCTAGTCATGTTACAGTTTCACTTCTGTCACCTATATAACTAACACAAGCGGTACAAAAGCTGCAAAAAATTCTTGTGACTTGCTTAAGCAGGCTTCTGGAAACCTGAAGAGAGACATGATCAAACAAGCACCAGAATAACAGAAGGGCTGTCACTACAGCAACCACCACACAAGCCAAAAAGCCAGGAAGAGGAGAGCAGCGCTCAACACATTGGATGCTTAATCATTACCAATTTTATCTCAGCCAAATCAGGTTTTAAGGATGACCAAAGGAAAATGAGGTGATTTATGGACTTTGATATTGCTCAGTCTGGTGTAGAAGATCAGACCACTCTACTAAAAAAAAGTAATAAAAAATCAGGGAAGGACAGAAAAGGATTTGTCTCAGTTGTGCCTGTCAAGATTTCTGTTAATCAGAAAATGAAAATTAGAATAATGCATATGCACCCATGTAGCACTGAATACATAGCACATTCAGGATACAGAGTTAAGGATTATTCTAAAATAACCAGAATATTGTGGAATTGTAGAAAAAAATATCTTGAAGAGTAAGGGTTTCCTCTTTTTTATCTCATCTCTCTCTATGGAACATACACACGTTGGCAAGATTGCAAGATTTCATTTCTCATGTATTGTCTTTGCATGACTTAACTCTGAGCATCTAGATTACTTTAGAAACAGCAATAAATAACACAAACTTTACCTCAGGTGAAATAAACTTATGTATGTATCCATTGCAAATAGCAGGGAAATTTATCACACTTGATTTGGCCCCATAGAGTATTAACAGTGACCTAAATTAACGTATACTAATCCACAATTCCCAGACAATTCCCTCTCAGGGAGGAGGATTTGCAAGGCTTTCAACGAGGCAGATGGAGGGGAAATTCATATTTCACAATAGTATCAGATTAAACTGGCACTTGGAATAAGTGCTACTATCCATCTTTGAAGACTATATTTTGTATACAAAATGTAAAGCTACTGAAAAATAAAAATAATTATTTTGCATATGAAATGCACATAGGTTAAAATTAAATGATGAATTTTGTTTGGAATTTTAAGCCAGCTAGAGTCTTAATACCTGGATTCCCACACATACTAAACACTCTGCCACATTACCACAGTCAGGCATGAGAACTCAAGAAAATAATTTCCCAGAAGACAATTCAATAGTAACCTTTAACTATTAAAATTGTTTCTGTTGGCTTTTTCAGACCAAAAGAATAATTTCCATGAAAGTAATTTAGGAGCAATTAAATTGGTGAATATCACTGTAGAAAATAATTTCAATCACAAGAAAGGATGAAAGAAATAGTCCCTTTAATGTTCCCTGAAGCTAAGTTCTTTTTTTTTTTTTCCCCAATATTATTTCAAGCTTGATTTCTTTTTTGAAAAAGCAGTGTGCTTATCCTGTCCCCCCCACCCTCCCCAACTCGGCAGTAGACAAGAAAGAAGCACAGGCAAAACCAGCCTCAGACTGTGTTTTTTAATTGAACTGATTGATTTCCTCCACCATCAAAAAGAAAAAAGTCATTTAGAAGGTCAATTTGTGTTTATGTTAAAATGTTTTTTTTGGGCCATGCAACTAAAAGGAAAAAGTACTTCACTGCCTTGATCTGCCAAGGCACATCTATGGTAGCAACTAAGCCAGTTCAAGCACTGTGCTGTAGCTACACGTATTGTTTCATTTTTCACATCCTTGATAAGCATTTGGTCTGTGTCAATTTGCAGTCTTTCAGAAATGCCCTAACATGATTCAAACATGCCACGAGTGAGGACTGCTCCTGATAGCATGAGAATGTGAGGGGAGAACTATATCTGCTTGTACGATGCCTACTGCAGCCTAGTCCAGAACCTGACAGCATCCCTCCAGATAACACTTGTGGGTGAGGTAGCTCAACATCACAGGTCCTGATCTTTGCACAGCCCAGACCCTTCAATTCAGCTCCTCTCTGCAGCCCTACCTCAGCATTGCAATGGATGGAGGCAATGCTGAGAATGAATATCAAGAGAGGACTGCTGTAGCAGAAAAAAAAGTGGGAGAGAGAAAAGTGCTAGTGGGTAGCTGAGGTGGCATTGCTGTCTTCATGTGTTGGTACATCAAATTTGCTGCAAAACTGTCTCTACCTTACATCACTATTGGCAAGAGCTCTGGGGCAGGAGATATCAGACAAAGGGAACAAAGATGCATAAAAAATATTGGTGAAGCCAGCCTGATAAAAGTTGAGAATAAAGGTGATATGTAAGTGGTAAGAACATATTACATCTCTTAATATGGAAATATGGGACTAGTGGAGAACCGTGGGACCTAATGCAGTACCTATTTTCTATTCATTTATCAATGCAGCCTCTTTTCAAAGATGCACATGACAATCCCAGGAGTTCTCAAAGACAAAGGAGTCCAGTGTCTTCTCCAGCTCAGTTCTACAGAGGAGGGAAAGACAAGGAATGGCTTAGATACCTCACTCACATATAGCAGTCTAGTTATAACCCTCTAGTTAGGCATCTGGATTTCTGTTTGAATCTTACCCCAAGTAGTTTACTTTCCAGAAAGAACAGAAATTCTTCCCATTTCTTTGGATGAAGAAAGAGAGTTAAAGTGTTTCTCTTTTATAGGTGTTTCTTCTGTACAAATCTAACCACGATCACAATACTTATTATCATTACAATAGGAGGAATTACATGCATGTATATACACGTACATGCAGCCATCAGAAGCAAAATAAAAAACCACCTGGTAATACTGGAATTTGTGTACCTAGAAAGAAGATAAAAAAGGAACATGGACAACGGATCCAACCACAGGTATCCAATTCATAAAAAGGAGGTTATTTTCAGCTTCATAATAGTAAAGTATTAACAAGCCTTTATAATGGTAAACTAGGATTCAGCTTGTGGTCAGGAAAAGAACCACGGAATATTTTTTATTTCAGTAATTGATATAGAATACGGAAATGCCATATTAAGCAGTCACTTGGAGTAATGGTTTTAAGGAATTTAAATACCATACTTGGACAGAAAGGAATAAGGAGGAAAAAGCATGTATGTGTGTGTATATATATCTCCATGTTTCCTTGGTTTGAAGATGTAGCACCTTTCAAATAACTTTTCTGTGGCAAGAAAATGGCATTTAGAAAAGCCATCACTAGAAGAAAGTTATTATTTTGTTTCAGTAAACCTCTCCACAGTATGGATTGCTAAAGTTCATGAGTCTTATAACAGGTTATCCAGAGCTTTCTGTAACAACAGCAGGAGTTATGCAAGCAAGCATGAACACAAAGCTCTGTGCCAATGCATATTAACTTGTTCCATGTAACTTCTACTCTTCCAGTCCTTGGACCAAGTCCATCTAATTTAAATCTCAAATACATAAAGGAGAATTGTAAATCTTCTGTACTTACACACTGCATCTTTTTTTTCCCCCCTTTCACTGACTTTTTACCCAGGAAATGATAGATCAGTGTTATTCGCTTATAGAGTCTGCCTGATATGAATGTTTTAAAGGTTTTAGTTTAATCTGTGCACCTGGAATTGCTGTAGGTTCAACCAGTTTTATATTTGTTCCCTACCAGCTCTCCTATGACTTTACAAGAACAAAGCTAATAAATTCCACAGCACCAAACACAGAAGCAATTGGAAGCTGTTTTCTAATCCAGACCTACACAGCCTTGTGTCTTTCCCCATATCCCACATCCCTAATGACTGGATTCTCTCTCTGCATGGATATAAACCAGTCTATCATTTGTATTTGAATCCCTTTCTTTAATATTATTGGACTACATAGGCACATATTTTAAAGAGGTCAGATGGCTTGTTAACACAGTGTAAATGGTATTGTGTAGTTCTCAGCGAGCAGATTGGGAAGAACAGATTTTGAAAGACTTTAACAGGAGCACTTACAAAGTAAAGGAGAAAAATAAAAAGTTATTTTCTATTCTTAATAAAGTCAATCTACCTTATGAAATTACCTCATTGAGGCAGAACTAGCCAGTGCTTTGCCATCGTTACTGGATTACAGCTTTATTACTCACCTACCCTTTTGCCCAGAAATAGCAGCAATATGACATGCATCCTTTCCTGCATATAGATTTCCTTTCTTGCTTGTTTCATAACAAAGGGGAAATACATCTTCAGTCCTCAAAGTAAGACCCTATCTATCTTCACAAAGGCTAAACTTATTGAAAAACATTGTTCCCAGGATGATTTTACAGGAGAAAACTAGATCCTTCAAAAGTTGACTTAAAGTTGACCCTCTTCTACTCTTTAGAGAAGCCTTTCCCTTATCCAAGGAACCTGGGAAATCTATAATCTTTGAGCCAAAGTGAATTTTTATTACCCCGCATAACTGGGGTTATAAGCAACTCAAGCAGCTCATTATCCTGCTTCTGCTTTTGTGTGGTGATGGTGGGCTACAGGAACCTTCAGGCATTTCCTTTGCTCATATTGTCTCTGCACAGTGGTAATACAGCATGGTCTTTATCTCCACATAGAGTTTCCCTCTGTCCAAGTAATGGGAACTAATGATAGTGGATATGATCCACAGTACAGGATGGTTTCTAGTTATTTCCCTCTGTAAATGTCAACACAGATAATTGAGAGGATTAAACCAACAATCTGGTTCTAGGTCTGCATAACAAGATAAAAGTTATTCTCCATTTTATTCCAGGAAACAAAAGCAAAACATTGTTTTTGATGCTGCTAAGGGTGTTTTGAGGCCTCAACATTCCTAGGCTCTTAAACACTCTAAGGTTTTTGCTGCAATTGTAGCTTCCTTTCCTATGACGATGTATCTAAAAGCTTGCAAAAGGAAAGAAAAAGAAAACCAACAGTCCAGACTTCCCAGAAATTCCATCTTACCCCAGAGAGATAGAGAGAGACAGAAAAAGAGGATTGGAAAAGACTTCTTCTTGCAGGCTGTTAGGGTGGGATTTGTCTCACCTAACTCCAAGCATTTACATTAATAGGTGTCAATAGCTCCGGGCTCCATTTACAATCCATGGGGAGAAATAAGGTCTTTTGTAACATAATTTATCTAACCTGTTCCAGGTAATTGCTTTAGACTGAACTGAACTTTAGAAATGTCTAATTCTCTCCACAACTAAAACGGAGCTCAGATTTACTAGACCCCTTGTGAATGCCTGTTATCGCTCCATTAGACTAATATAATTTTTCTCTTTCCTCTTATTTTTAAAGCACCTCCTTTTTTGCCTATCTTTTTCCATAAGTAATTTCTGCTCTTTCTTTTTAAGGCAGCTTGTCCTCTCTGCATATGATCATATAAAGGAAGCCTGAGAAAACTCAGGGGAACTCAGCAGCACAGTCAATTGACAGCAATCAACTTAGCGCAGTGTTAGGAGCTCACAGGAAAGTGTATCAGATTTGGAATAGCTGGATACTTGCTATGTTACACATGGGAGGATATTCACACTGAGGAAGAGATAAGAGTTTATTACAGAGCATGAATATGCAGACCAAGGATTGACAGATTTCCTCTAACATCTTTGATTTGGGCTGCTCAGTGAGTTCGCCAATGTGATGTGCTTTTCTCAAAAAACACGTCTATAAAAAACCAACATATGTAGGATTTAGTTCTCAAAATACAATGCTCCTAATATTTGATGCATTTTTACAAGTGGCTGAATTCTATTAGTATGGAAATATTTCTAATACTTTGTCTGTGCCTACTTTTATTAATGAACCTTACTTCTGTAGCACAGGAGAAGAGGTCAAGATTGCAGAAATCAAGCAAAAGTGAAATTATTTCATTCCAACAGCACCTTTGCTGTTGCTATTGCATTGCTACCAAAACACAAAATAGTGGTAGTTTAAAACTCAAAACTAACTTCAATACATCTTCAGTGGATACCCATATCTCTGAATATAATTATCAATAAAATTAGATGCTCCTACGAAATTGCATCGCATAATAAGATTAAGGAATATAGAAAACTAGATAATAGGTATTTAAAGTTGTCCAGAGAGGCTATAGAGTCTTCATTTTGAACAAAACTAGACTGGACACGACCTTCACAATCTGCTCTAGTTTGTCCTGCTTTGAGCTGGGCATTAGACATGAGGACCTCTAGAGGTCCTTTGCAGTTTCACAGTTGTGTAGTTCTGTGAGTCTAAGCGTGAAGTCACATTTGATTTTGATTTCACTGAGATTACTGAGGTACTTAAGTGCACCCCATACTTGTGCATGAGATTTAATTTTCAGAATAGTTTCACACATCCTGTGTGCTCCTACAGAAAAACACAAAGATGTTAAGAAATCTTTCTTTTCTCATTCAGGGTGAGATTCATTTTAACAGTAGTTTCATGACTTAAAATAGATGTCTGGACTAAATAAATTACTAAAGCTTCTTCTTTCATCAGGCTAGAGATACAAACAGTTCTAGAAGATGATTTGACCTATCTGAAGACAGCTTTTGAAAATATACAAGATGAATGTCCCGGTGGAGGTATCCATTTGTTTTTTCTGAGCTATGGAATGAGCCTGCTCTGCTGACTGAGGCTGCAAACACAAATGTCACTGTTGAACATTGATCTCAATCAATGAGTCTCAATCTGAGTCTCAATGTAGATTAAAAATAGAGTACACCTGATTCTAATAGTGTTTAAAATCAATTAAAGCCTTGTTTTCTTTTTTTTTTTTTTTAAAGTCTTCTGTCTTCAAAAACTGTCTTAGTGAAAATTTTGCATCGATGGTGGCTTGAAAAATAAACCAAACTATTATGAATACTCTTCGGAATTCCATTTAGTAATTTCTTACTCATCAAAAAAATCTTCAGGACAAAAAGTTACTAGGTAATTCTGTGAGCCAGGCATGAATTAAATACTATGGACAATAAACTGTCCATAAAACATCTGTGTTTCTACCTTATTGAATTTATTTTCAAAATATTCACAATGCTCTCTTTTAAAAAACAAAACCAAAACCAAACACAAATAAAATAAATTAAAAAAAAACCCTCCAGAAACCAGTAAAGTTGACCATATGACATGAGAATTTCATGTTATTTCAGTATCCACTAGCTACCATGTGGAAGGACCAATTAATTAACTGTTTATTATTCTAACTTCAATAGCTTAGATTCACATAGACTGAAAAGGCTTGCAGAGATTCCCCAGAGCATAGTATGGCCATGATTTTTTAGAAAGACACAAAAATCTGACATGAATTCCATTTTACTCTGATTAAAGTATGTCTTCTGTTGAGTTTTACATTTTAGTCTCATTACAGAAGCAGTTTTGGGTTTATATAACTGAAAAGAAATGTATGTTTACGGAGATGTTTCAAGGGATGTTGGACATCCTGGATCAGACAGTAAATCTTGCTTGCTTTCTTGCGTTTCACATCGCTAGGACACCATGGAATAACAGCAGAATGCACTGGAATTTATTATTATAATTCTTAATTATGGAAGGAAAAAGAAATGCTAAGTATCTCGAAACAGGTGATAGATTTATGGCTGAGCTCAAGCTCTGTGCTCTACACATAAAAGTGTGGAAAGAGAATACTTAGTTTACCAGCATGCCGTGACTCATTTTGCAAAAGCTTACTGAGCACTTGGTAGAGTTAACCTTGTTAGAGGTCTAGGCAGATGTTATGAATTCTCTTGGGACACTCATGGTTCAAACATAAGGATGCCGCAGAGCTTTCTTGGCTAATATTAGCTACTACCTTACAGCCTTCTCTTTAGCTCTGTGAATTACCAGCACTCAGAGCAGTTCATTCAACTCAGTCAAGACATTTCTTAAAAACCCTAGGGAATCTGTGCAAGTGCTCTGATTACTTTGAAAGTGTTTCAGTTTCCTGCTTTTAAAAATCACTGCCCTAAAGGATAGAGATGTCTTGGAAGCTGCAATATTGTTCAGAACCAGCTTTAACAAAAAAAGTTTTGAAATCAAAAAAGGATATGTTTACTTAAAAACTCTGTTTTCAGTAACAAAGCAACAATTCATAAATTTCAGAAAGTGAAATTTATTATTAGGAGCATACTTAAGGTTGTGCTCTAGTATTACTTAGCTGTTCTGTTGGGATAGCAAATAGCTGGCCTATCCTGAAAATTTTCTAAAGTGAAACCTATTTTGTTAATTTTTAAAAAATGATGATAACTAACTACATCTCAAGGTCTCAATGAAATGTTCCCTAGGTAGTCACCAAAAAAAATATCCCTTCCCTAATCTATATCTCCCCTCTTTCAGTTTAAAACCATTATCCCTCATCCTATCACTACACTCTCTGATCAAGGGTCTCTCCCCATTTTTCCTGTAGGTCCCCTTGAAGTACTGGAAGGGGCTATAAGTTCTCCCCAGAGTTTCTGTTCTCCAGGCTCAACAACCTGAACTCTTTCTGCCCTTCTTAATAGTCCTTTGATCATCTTTGTGGCCCTCCCCTGCACTCACTTCAACAGGTCCATGTCCTTCTTATGCTGGGGGCCCCAGAGCTGGATGCACCACTGCATGAGGGGTCTCACCAGAGTGAAGCAGAGAGGCAGAATTCCCTCCCTTGCCCTGCTGGCCATACTTCTCTTGATGCAGCCCAGGATGCGGTTGGCTTTCTGGGCTGTGAGCTCACATTGCCAGGTCCTGTTGAGCTTCTCATCCACCAACACCCCCAAGTCCTTCTCCTCAGGGCTGCTCTCAATCCGTTCTCTGCCCAGCCTGTATTTGTGCTTGAGGTTGCCCTGACCAATATGTAGGACCTTGCTCTTGGCCTTGTTGAATGTCATGAGATTCACACAGGCCCACCTCTCAAGCCTATCCAGGTCCTACTGGATGGCATCCCTTCCTTCCAGCATGTTGACCACACCACATAGCTATGTGTTTTTGGCAAACTTGCTGAAGGTGCACTCCATCCCACCATTCATGTCACTGACAAAGATATTAAACAGTACTGGTCCCAATACCAATCCCTGAGGGATGCCACTTGTCACTGGTCTCCACTGGGACATTAAACCATTTTTCCCAGCGTTTCCTTTGAATATTCAGTTGCAACTGGTTATTCAAGTACCCATAAAGGAAATGGGTGTAAAAGGTCAGCAGTGTCAGTGAGATTCTTGAAACTTCTGTTTTTAACTTCAGGGCATTTACCCCAATCCAATCCAGGTTGATGCTGTTGTAGCTAGGCTAAAATCAGTCATCTTTAATTTTTTCTTGTCTCTGCACAGTGATATTTTCTCAGCAGTAGGAATAGATAGTGAGTGCTTGCAATCTCAGTTATAGTTATATACTTTTCAGAGAAATGAATTGTAATTTTCCAGACTGAAGAGGGAGCAGGATCCAAAATGCCTGCTTGCCAGAGAGCATAAACACAATCCTGAATTGACACAGTTGCTGAAATATTTAAGCTGGGGAATATGTCTGATTAGAAGTAGTACTCCGCAGGCTGGACTCCTTCCTCTCTGCTTCAGGTATCAGTCAATAGGCAACAGAAAGTCATGCATTTCTGAGGGTGTTTCAACTCCACGTACATGCCAGGTTTTTTTTTTTTTTTTCAATCTACTTAACAACCAGTTCTCCCTCTGCAGGTCTCTATCTGTCCTCATTAACTCTTCATAAGAGTCTACAATGACCACGCTCTTCTCTTAAATGTCTCAGTTAAATGCTTAAATTGAGGTAAACTCTATCTAGTCCTAAAAGTCTCTAGAGCTTTTTGTTAAAGATGTGCCCTGACAGATGCAGCTGTTGCACAGGATATTTTAAATTAGGCATCACTGTAAATACTCTCATGAGCTCTAGACCACAGTCATTAAGCCTCATGCTTTTGCTTTATGTTTTTGATTGCGGAAAATTTTCTGTTTAAAAGTCATGTTAAATCCCGGTGTGATCTCCCAAGGTTACATTATTCCAGCTAACTGCAGTTCACATCAAGTAATATTTGGAGCAGAATTTCAAGATTGTCTATACAATAATTGTATCTCAGTTGTTACTGTACATTTCCCAAATTTATATTATCAACATTTGTGTTCTGTAATTCATGTGGAAAGATGATGGTCTCCATAAAGTCCCATTTCCTTAAAATATTCAATTGCCTTTACCCATAGGTTACTATGTTTCATGTTTTAAAACTAGTTTAATTTCATTGAAATGACTTGTCAGGCTTGGATGGATGCAAGTTTCAAATGGCAAACACATATATTTGCACAGGCCCTAATGAACCTGCGGTATACTTGTGTAGAAATATGTGTATGTTGGTTACTGTCAATGAATAAAAAAGTACAGAACCTTAATTAAGAAGTGGGAATGTGATACTGTTGGATAGTGTTATTCCTTTTCTGGGAAGAATTATTGCATCTTTAATCATAGACGAGCTTCTCGGAAAATCGTTTGCCTCAAGCAAATAAGAAATTGGAAGAAGAAATGAGTATGCAGAAGACTCCCAGCAATATTATTTTTCCAATGTGACCAAACAGAAATGTTTGCATGCAATTAATGTAGTTGAAATAAACATATTGTGACACCAAATATCATTTTAAAGCACTAGGAGACTCATTCAAGTGAAGCAACTGCGTCCACTGTTGCTATACTAAATTTTAAAGGAAACCCACAAAATCCCAAGAGTTTCTCTGCCAGAACTCACTACCTCACAAACTGCTGCAGGACCTCAACACTTAGCCATCATTACTCTAAACACTCTCTTTCCTTTAGTATTATTTTATTGTAACATACATCAGTGGCAGGCCAATTACATTGGCAAATCCTTTTCTTTATTGTTTGTTTCTACAAATGGTTGAAGCCAAGCAAAGAAATCAGGAGCATGACCACAGTGCATAAAAGAAATACTAATGGTTTAAACATATATGTACTATTGAACTGGACAAAAAATTGTTTAAAAAGGACAGCCTGGTAAGTGAGTAATACCTGGATAGGTCTCGTTTCATTTGCCTAAATGTTGTTTAGAGCACGTAAATGTTGAAATTGGAAGACTTTTTGTGTATCCAGACTGGCCTTTCTCTTATTCATGTGAGAATTGTATTAGTTTTGTAATAATAAGAATATTTACACATTAATATTTACAGCAATAAATTCGACTGTTTGGTTCCACAAGGATATGTCTAAAACACATATTAAAATGGAGGTAAGAATGGCATTGAAGTCCAACACAATCACAAATAATTAGTAAGCAGATCACTTATGATAAGCAGTTCAATAAAAAATCCTGCCCTGCTCTAATTGTGTAAGATCTGACACCTCTGGAAATAAGGGGGTACAGCATGCCTTGACTTCCGAGCTTTGATAGCACAGTAGTTGCTGGAGCCTATCCTAAGTGTCATACTAAGTTGCCCGTGTATGACTTGCAGAGCCAAATCTCAGTTTCTCTGTACCGTCACTGTAGATATATGAAAAGATGCAGAAAATCCTGCAACACAGCTTGTAGAGCTGATCCACAGCCACCGAACTGTGCAGGACCAATGTTCACCTATCCCCTTCAAGGAAGATGTGGGCTTTTTCCAGCTAGTGTCCAATCTTGGGGCATTCTCAGAAGGACATTTTGAAAGATAAGTGAACCTTTTGAAAGATAAGTGAACCTTCTTGATGTCAAGAAGGTGTCAAGGCTTCAGGAGCATGAACAGCATCAGCATCACCTTTCCTTCCTCCTAGGGGCTTAGCTGCCTGTGTTCAAGGTCACCTTTGATATGGTGAAGCCATGTAACCTTGGACCAAATTGTTGTAAACCCAGCAAAGTGTGTGAGAAAACAGTGAGAAGCCTCACCCGTTGCTTCCTTACCACAGGAGCTGCACTTCAGCCATGTCCTTGGTCTTGGTCCCTGCCTACAGCTTCACTGTAGACATTCCCGTGACTCCCTTGCTGATCCTGACCTTGCTTTGCTGACTTAACTTCCTAGCTTGACCTCTGCTCTGTCTCATCTCAGCAGACTTCCCTGATAATCTCTGAGCTATTTGGCTGATCCTAGTTACCTTCCTTGGACTACTCTGCTCTTTTTGTAACAACACTGTGGGACTTGCTGCCTTGTTGGTGAAATCATGGCCCCAGCCCGTCACACCACCTCCTGGCTCTCCTCTTCAGGAACAGCCACTCCTGCTGCTTCTTAACAGAAGGCTGCAATGGGGCGAAATAAAAAATAGAGGCTACCTTTTCTGGCCAGTATATAATAAGTTAATATTAACACTTGCATACTATAGGTGGTATACTTTCATGTATCTATATCCACTTTTTAAACTCAGAAGGAGAAGGCTGTTGAGAGAAATATTCCAACTTTTCTTTCAAATGCAAATGGCTGCTGGGTGTAGACAGCAAGGGAGCTGAAAACAGACAGTACTTCCTCATGCTCCAAAAGCATACAACATCCCTGCTGATGCCTGGAATGAGAAGTGCAGGCAAGATTTCAGAGAGCCCCTTCAACTGAAAAATAATGATTTGCAGGGGATTCTGACAGAGAAAGATAAGGCTTGGGACCTGGCTGGTGGGATTCGAGGATAAGATTCAGTTGTGCCAAGGAAAACACACATAACTTCACATTCATTCTGAAAGCCATAAGAAACAATAGTGTGTCATTGTACTTATGGTGCAGTTTGATTGATTTGTTGGAAAGAAAGTAAGGTTGTTTTATTTACTCTGAACTGGAGAGAAAGGAATGTCACAATGTCTTTGTTAACCATATGTTTCCACCCTTTGCTACATTTAAATGCACATATATTGACATATTTTACTTTCTGCTGTGTACCCCTCTCCTAACCCTAGTTCCATGCTTCAGTTACTTCAGTTAAATGCAGAATTAACAATAACAGTGGTTTTATTTTTATTTTTCATACACTTTGTACAACCATTAAAGTATGACCATATATCTGAATGCCTTTTTATGCATCCATGATGCAAACACAGCAATTCCATCTCAGAAGAGACTGGGTAAAGATACACAGATGAGTAAAGTTGAGTTTTATTGAATCTCAACTTTTCTGAGTGAGACACTGTGGTTTGTATTCATTACTGCTCATATTGGTGTTTCTACATGCTGTGAGATCAGAGCAGAGATGGATCATCCTTCTAATTCAGCCCTCCAAAATGCATGGAAGGATCTCAATTACTTCCACATCAATGTAATTCACATCTGTATGGGAGTAGGAAACTTGTTCTTCAGGAGTCAGAAAAAGGAAGAACCCTTTTGGAGGAACCCACTGTGGTATGTGAAGGCTGCTGCAAACACTCAATCAATTTGAGGAATCTGTTCAACACTGTCTCCTCCTGACACTCAGACAGAATGAATTTCTTCCCCATATATCTGATAAAAATGCTTCTGAGGTTGATGAAACTTCTTTGGATAAAAAGAAAGAGATAGGAATACTTTCAAAATTCCTAATTGCTGGCAGGAAATAACAGTTATAGCATGATTTGCCAATTAGTGATAAACTATGATGTTGATGGAATCAAGGTCTATAATGAAAAATCTGTAGTCATGGCAAAATGGTTTTATAACTAGAACTAGGGAAACTGTTTTTATTTAATATAGAATATTAAACCTCCAAAATCGTTAACCCTATTTTAATCCATCAGAAGATTTTGGATTTGCAATTTAAGGAATCACAGAATCACCTAGGTTGGAAGGGACCTTCTAAGATCATCTAGTCCAAACAATGGTAAAAAAACCACAAAAAACACACAAACCACACTCAAAACAACACTAACTCAACACTAATCCATATCCCCAAGCACCATGGCAACTCATCTCTTGAATACCTCCAGGGATGGTGCCTCAACCACCTCCCTGCGTAGCCCATTCCAATGTCTGACAACCCTTTCAGTAAAGAAATATTTCCTAATATCTAACCTGAACCTCCCCTGGCATAACTTGAAGCCATTACCCCTTGTCCTATCATCTGTGACTTGGGAGAAGAGGCCGACCCCCGCCTCTCTACAGCCTCATTTCAGGTAGTTGTA
>JAOQGH010000001.1:8973696-9005642 GCA_025769975.1 Gallinago jamesoni | reverse complement strand
GAGGTGGTTGAGGCACCATCCCTGGAGGTATTCAAGAGATGAGTTGCCATGGTGCTTGGGGATATGGATTAGTGTTGGGTAGTGTTTTGTGTGATGTGGATGTGGTGTTTTTTTGTTTGGTTGGTTGGTTTGTTTTGTTTTTATTTATTTATTGGTTGGACTAGATGATCTTAGAAGGTCCCTTCCAACCTAGGTGATTCTGTGATTCTGTGATTCTGTAATCAATTATTATAGAGGACTTTCCTTCTACTATTTGTATTACCTCTTCTCAAACACAACCCCACAGATTCGATTAGCTAACTTTCCAACACACGTTCAATTCCTATGAAAGTAAGCAGTAAGATCTCTGATAATCTATAATAGTTTGATTGTTCAAATTTAAATGGAAGGAACTCTTACTTTGAGAAAGTTTTTGACTGCAAAAAGCAAGTTTTCCTTTGCTTTGTTCATGCTTTCTTTGACACTCAGCTTCTCTCTCCTTGGGAATGATTTACTAAGTCTATTACTTATAGACACTGAGGCTGCATGCTGCTGAATTAAACAAGCAATATTTTAAACAAGTATCATATACAATATAATCTCTTAAGCCATTTATGATTTATGTTTCTTGGTGTGTTAGATTAAAAAAAATACATTTTTGTTTGTATTTACTCTTTTAAACTTTATCCTAAACTTCAGGCAGAACAATCGTATCTTTGCTTCCATTCATCAAGTTATTCCTGCTATCTTTCACTTACGGACTATATTATTCTCATTTGGAATATAAATTTCCAGCAGAAACTTTTCTTGTAGACTAAGATATTACACAATAGATTGTAAAATATAGTCCCAAATCTAATTCAAATTGTTATGGCTTTTCCCTCTGCTTAATTACCTGTAAGAGCCCTACTAAAAATGATTTATAAACGAGTTTGATGCTGTATTTCAACAACTCTTTTCCAGAATTTGTACTCTCTTGCTGTGTTGTAAATTTATAAAAGGTGATCTATCTTTAGCCTCCCTTGGAGCCTATTTGCTTAGCGCTTGTTGTGATGTTCAGTTTATTCTTTGTTGCTTTCTAAACACAGTAACCATGATCAAGAGAAGAAAGATCCTGCCAGCTTTTAAAAAAGACTTGTGGCACTTTATGGGAAATTATTAGTTTTCACAAAAGCAGTAATTGCCTCTTCTGCTTTTTGTTAATTTTTTTCATTTTTGTAGATATTAAATTTTTTGAGCATTTTTTTATTAACGTTCTATTGAATCACAAAACTGTTTTCTAGGAAAGTACTCCTAATAATCTGCATGGGAATGAAAAAAATATTATGTAGTGTGAATATGGAAGTGATGATCTGTCTCTAACTTAATTTGTAGATTAATATAGAAAATTAATGCATCCTAGATTAAAGGAGAAAATGTTGCAAAAACTAGTTCTACTTTTATTTCTGTGTCTGAGGACTGAAGTATCCATTTATTTGTTTTATAGTAACTGACTCATGGTATGGTGGAGTTCTGGGTCTTAGATAACGCTTCTAATATTTTTTCTAACATCATGGTATTTCTGGCATGTCCATGATAAAATAAATCTTCCTTACTTAAAGAAACCCTTTGAAAAACAATATTTGAATACATTTTCTCTTGCTGAAGACAGCTGTCACTTTTGCCTCCCTTATCTCCTGGGTATCCAGGGTTGGAAAGGTCTTTTTTTGAATTTATTTTATCATTCTACATTTGTTGCTCATATGGTAGACATTTGCTGACTCTATGGCATATGTGTTATGCAAACCCCAGTGACTAAAGTGTTTTGAACAGCCATGAGCCGTAATTCCAAACATATTAAAAGATTAAAATAATTGCACTGTTTAATTTTACAAGCTTTCCACAACAAACATAGCCACCCACTTCTATACTAAAAGAAAATGAAGTGACGACAAGGTCTACACTGTTTTCCAAGGTTAGCTGTGAAATTACTTTCTTAAACCGCATAGATTAAGATAATGGTCTTGCTGCCCTTGCATACCCAAGCCTTCCAGTGGAACTGGTTATAACATAATTAAATTAATTACTTCTGATCTTCACCTACAGCTCCTTTTAATAACATCATCAGGAACCGCATAAGTCTGAATTGCTACTGCCTGTTGGAAAAGTCCATAAATACCATAATGGGACACGATCATGACTCAGGCACTTTTACCTGCTTGTCTCTGCAGTGTGTTATCCCAGGCTCTGGCATGGTTTTGATCTGTGCCACACAGCCATCTCCTAGACAATGCTTGGCCAGTGTTCTGAGGACCTTGTTTCTGAGGGGAATATCGATGTGAGCTGTGCCATCACCTCTTTAAGGCCGGAGAAATGGCCGTGGTCCATTTCTTTCCCAAAGATAGATGCAGTCAATGGAGGATGCATACATGAAGACTGTGGTCCTTTCTGTGTGTCGATTTTATAGCTTAACTACATACAAAATGTAAAATTATACCTAGATAGATAGAAAAAGAGAAACCTTCTAGTAGTGCATGTTTAACTGGCTGACAGATATACTCTGCATCTGGAGAGATACCAGAGGATTCTGGGGATTTGGCTTCCAGATGATTGGGGTCGGGAACCTAGTGGGAATTTTGACTCCTATCTGCTTGGGAAGACAGGTTCTATGTTCATTTGCATGAAAACATGAGGAAAAACTAAGCTATGTCTGATATATGCATCTATACTACTTGCATCTCTTTATCATAGTGGACTCATAATCATACTATTTATATGTAAATAGATGTATGTATGTAATTTATTAGTCTTCATGAATAACAGTAGAAAAGTGTCTTGGAATGAACTTTCATCCCTTTTTTTTCTTTTTTCTTTTTATCTTAATTTAATCTAATCTGAAATTTTTATTAGAATTAGAGTAATCTTTGTCCTCTGAGTGTGAAGTATCTAAGAAAAGTACAAAGTACCTGAACCGTATTACAGTTGAGGGAAAAAACCTCATAAGAATAAGTTTTCCACTGGGAATTCTGATTATTCTTTCTTGCAGTAAGGTGGGCACTGGTCCAAACAACACATTTGGGGTTTTTTGTTTACATTTGAAGTACTTCAGCTTCTGCTAGAAACCTGAAAATACAGAGACTTGCAAGGAAGTGCATTCCTGTGACATATGATAAGTCACAAGAGAGAAATATCTATGTTTTCCATGATCAAGTATAAAAAAAGTGTGTGCATATTTCCAATAGTTTGGGGGATCATGAAAAAAAATATTTACCAAAAAAAAAAAAAGCTGGATTCAATCATTATAAATTTTGGACTTGTTCCTGTAATGTTCCCAAAACAACAAGGATACAATTTCTGGTACAGAAAGCCCTGGAAGCTGGAACATATATCGCTGGAAGATGGAGTACCACAACTGCAAAGTGTCAGTATATCCTTGCCCTGTCCATACTGTGTGTCCCTGATGTATCCACTGTCTGATCTGTGAGATACAGGAGACTGAGACAGATGGACCTTCAATCCAACCCCCTATGTTTGTTCTTATATAAAAATCACAACCCAAATGACTCAAGGTTTGCAGAGGAATAACTTTGTGCAAAATCATCTTCTCCAAATTGATGTTAAAACTTCCATGGGCTTCAGTGGAGCAGAGATTCAAAACACCAACCAGTTCCCCCAGATCTTTGGAAACATCCAGCTCTGAATCTGAGCACCAACTAGCTTACCTTTTCAATGCCTCTCTGAGCAGAATATGCAAAATTATTTCTCCTTTCATCACAATTTTGCATCGACACATTCAGCTACAATAAACTTATCTCCTTGATGTTATAACTGGGTTGATTCCATCCAGTAAAAGTATGCTGTTTAGCTTCAGTCATGCTTGTAAAATGTTGATGAAAGTTTCTGGCCTTAATGTTAGAGAAGCATTCAAAAGGGAAGTGGTTTTCCAAGTATGAATAAATGCTGATAAAAAAGATATGGAGAAATCCAACTAAAATCCTCTTATTTTTCTCTGTTTCTTGCATTATTTTTTTCTCTACCTAAAAAGAGCACTCAAATTTCAGTTTCTGTAGGAGTTTATTTCATTTTTAGAGGATTTTTGGTAAGAAGAGAAGGAAATAGGGTGTAAGAAGGAAGTAGTTAGTTGTAATTTTTAGCTACTTTCTTGACAGTGTTTTGGGGAGTTTTAAATGGATTTTCATATAAACCAAATCACAGAAAATTAATGGAGAGTTGTTTAATCTCAAAGGAAAATTTGTTTCGAAAATTAATAGTTTTCATAAAGGCAGACATAGGTTTTTAAGTCAGAAAACAAAAACATTACTGTGTGATTAGGTCAAGGAATAACATGGTACTAATATCACCAGATTGGAAAAAGGCTCAAAGTTTCAGTATGTTAAAAATCAGTGGCCCTTACCCAGCAAAGGATATAAACGTGAAGATGACCACATGACATATCCCATTAAAACTAATCTCAGGTGTAAAATTAGGTACCTTTGTGAATTCTTTCCTCTCTGATGCTGGAAATTTGTTTTCAGTCATCAAAAAACTGCAGAAGGCAATGGATACAGGGGAAAGTAGCTGACCAAGAAAATAATCATAAATGGGAGAAAAAGACTAATTTCAGAAAACTGCTGAATTGTCCATTCAGGTTCAACAAAAGTGCCTGAATGTTTGACTCTGTCATGGTGATACAGAATGTCCAGTTTTAGTCTCCAAAGGGCGTTGACAGTAATCCTAGAAGCATGTTGCAGATGCTGTCTCTATTATCAACTACAGCCCAGGCCCCAAAAGCCAGTTAGAAGACTCAGCTTTGTAGTCCTGTCTCCAAATACTCCTCTTCTTTTCCCATATATCTACTCACATTTTTCTCATTTCACCATGCTGTAGTCCCATAAACTGAGTTTTATGTGAAGGCTCATCTGTGTTATTAAGTGACAATCATCTTTTCAAGTTAACTCAATTCCTGATCTTTCCACTGCTAGAAAAAGACCTTATCTTAGGTATGGACTCCAAGAGAAGCAGCTGGCTTGAACGTGTTCAGAGGAAATAATATTTCAGCAGAATGGAAATCATGTGTGGAAGCTTTAGGAATTGCCTCTAAAGCTGACATATGTGCCCCTTTTTTCTTCCTTTTCCCTAACAATGCTAATGAGGCTTAGATTGTCCGGTAACATCAAAAATTTAAGATGATAAGCAATCCATGGCTAAATCACCTTCTCCTTCATCATGCTGTTCTCCCTGGTGATAGAGAGCTCTGTTGCAGACTCAGAAGGTGTCAAATCCATTCATTGGATAGTTCTGATATTTTTTCCTTCACTTTTGCAGCTGCTACTTTCATGTCACTTTTGTTCTATCCCATTTCTCCTGCTCATTCCTCACTGGTATAAGCTCTGCTTAACATCTGGGAAAGTTCTCCAGACCACTTCCTGAACCTACAGACACTGGTAATTGTAAGAGTAATAATAATGAAACATTTATGTGTATATTACTCTTGTTTCTAAAATACTTGGGGCCTTGTGCAAAAACAAATGCCACTCAATCAAAATAAATAGAATAAAACCATAATAAATACATGAAATAAAATGAAAACAGGTTTGCAGGTGCTTGGACCCAAGGTCACCCACACACATGTGGTTTAGCTCAGTGTAAATTGTAGCAAAGTCTGCATAGCCATTAATTGATTTAATCTTACTGCAGCAGTTTCTGCAATAAAGTTTGGGCTCCTGCATAAGCATGTGTTTATTTTTTACATAAGCATGGACCTAGCTTGTGTTCAGTACACCTACTACACTGTTGACAAATTTTCATTTCCACCTCTATGTCTAAAATAGAGATAATACACTAAAGACAACCAAACCAATTACCTTAATTTTTGACCTGAGGTAAGTTTTTCTGCCCTACTGCAGATACATATGGCCCCTGATATTCATATGAGTCCTGATATATTGATAAACCAGTAATATTGGTATAGTGGAATAATACTGACATAAAGATATAAACATCCCCTGGCAGGCCAGTGCGGTTCTAAACTTCCTCGGCAATCTCTGCCTCTCCTGTTTACCTCTTTTCATCTCATATAGTCACTACTCAGTGTATTCTCTCGTAAACTGCAAACCAACTTTCTTCCCTCAGTGACAGCCCAATCCTGGCCATCATGCCAAAAATGCTCTTTTGCTACATTACTTGGTAGACTTTTTGTGTTTTCCTCTGCTGGTGTGATTAAATAAATAGTCTGTGCTCAGATCTCAGCAAATCCAGTGGGATTATATGTCCAAGTCACTGGGATTTTTTTTTTTTCAAAGATCCACACTACATAATTGTTCTTGCTTCAGCATTTGAAAGGCAGTCATCCAACTCACTTCTGAAAAAAATAATGATGAATAATCTACCAAATGTCTTAAAGTCTCCTTTCTGCCTCTGTAGTTTTGCATGGATATTATCCACCCCGGGAAATGTGCTGTTCCTCAACTTCATGACAGCCCATTTTCATTTCAGATTGCATAGAGCTGTTTTCCTTGGCATGGGGACTGACAGAATGAATCATCCCCATCATGCACAGCAGGGCTGTCTGGGATGGGGTGGTTGAGTAAATCGTTGAAGTTTTCCTCCTTGCTTTCCCCTTCTTTCATCAAGACCTTACCGTCTTTAGTCTGACTGACTGTGGTTTTAACAATTCATAAGCATGTCTCACATTTCCTTTATAAGCATGTAGGTGGCATTTAACTCTACCTAATTTTAGCAGTTCAAATGTTAGTCATTTTGCCTTAACTCATCATCTAGTCTTCCTCTAGAGTCAGCACAGAGACGCTGGCAGCTGCAACAGATTCGTTGCACCTAAAGGTGTCTAAGAGACTTACACTGGATGTCTGTCTTTAATTCTAATATTTGCTCTTTGAGTCAGTCCTTTTTGTCACTTCTTGTATTAATACTTTTTCTATTTCATCACATCCAGGAATCATTATTAACTCTTTTGTAGGGTTAACTGCAAATGCACTGATTTCTTGGAGACCTAGAGAGTTGTTCAGGGCTTAGTGAGACACATCAGTAAAAATCTTACTGATAGGATTGTCTTAATTCCCTATTACCTGAATTATTTTTATGTTCTCTATGACATAGAATCTAATCAGTCTGAATCAGTTGAATTAGTCAAAGTCTAAAAGGATTTGTGTCCAGTTCTGGGCTCTCCAGTTCAAGAAGGACAGGCAACTGGTGGAGAGGGTGCAGCAGAGGGCTACAAAGATGATGAGAGGCCTGGAGCATCTCTCTTATGAAGAAAGGTTGAAGGACTTGGGTCTTCTTAGTCTAGAGAAGAGAAGACTGACGGGGGAGCTGATCAATGCTTACAAATACTTAAAGGGTGAGTGTCAAGAGGACAGGGCTGGTCTTTTTTCAATGGTGCCCAGTGACAGGACAAGAGGAAATGGGCACAAACTTGAATATAAGGAGTTCCGCCTAAACATGAGGAGGAACTTCTTTACTTTGAGGATGGCAGAGCACTGGAATAGGCTTCCCGGGGAGGTGGTGGAGTCTCCTTCTCTGGAGATATTCAAAACCTGCCTGGATACGTTCCTTTACATGAAGCTAAGAATCTTTAAAGAAATCCTGACTATGTCCATGTTCCTTTAGAGTAGATTTTGCTTTCTGAGCATTTTGACAGAGTTTGGTAGGTGACTGACCCCTTGAGTTTGCAGGTACTGACCCCTTCTGTTCCAGTACAAACTAATAGCAGAATGTGAAACCATTTACAACTCCACAGAAGTCTCTTCTTGAAATATAAATTTATACACGATAGAAAATATATATTTATTTTTTCAGTCCTCAGTTACCATCACGAGAAATTGCTATCTTCATGGACAAAGATAAGACCTAATACAAGAATCAGACAGGAGGTTTGAATATGGTGCTGACCAGTTGCCTTTTATAAACTTAGTAAATGATTCATGAAAGTCATTGGACTTTCCCTGTTAAAGATTTGTATGGCACTTATAAACAGCCCGTAGTAGGAACAAATCTACTGCAGCTCAGTCCAGTGGTTTACTGTGTTTTGAAGAAGAACTTGGCTTTGAGGAATGGGGGTACCACAGAGAGAACTGGTGGCAGTGCTTTTCAAATATTTTTTTCTTAGATCACATTTGATAATTGAGTTTTGAAGTGTAAAAAAATGACTGCAAATTAGGATTGGGAAAGAGATGGGTAAAATCATAAGAAAATAATAAAGCCTATTTTTAAAAAGTTCCAAATTAGAATTACATTAGAATGATGAAATACCTAGGTGGTTCCATAACCAGATGAATGACATTATCCTGGAGGACATATGTATCTTCTTTGACGTTATGATGTAATATCTAATGAAGAAGCTGACAAAAAAATAGAAAATGTCATGCCATTAAAAAAAATAGTAATCCTTTCTTTCTGTTTAATTTTGTGTCCCTTAGTTTATGATTCAAGAAAGGAAACAGTATTGACAGAAGAATCCAAACCTCTGAACCTTTCACAGTTGAGAGTTCTGAGCTGGAAGGAAAGAAGCTGAGCCTCTGATACACAAAGAAATGCTGGGAATGGTGAGATGATAACAGGAATTCAGACTGCGTATACTAAAACTAGGCTCTTAAGCCTCTGTGATGAATAAGGGACGAGGCTCCATCTCATAGAGTTCATGCATTTAGTGCTTTATGTGTGAGGTAATGTTATATGATGTAAGTCATATATTACACAACATGAGTCACACAAAATGCACAAGAGTGCATTATTAATGCTTTTTGCACTGAAAATGCTAAAAGAACAATTGCACTGAAGTGCAGATACCCTCTCTCCAGAAGAAAGGTTGCAGAAGCCTCTGTCCTCACTAACATCGCTGTTTGGAAGGACTGGTATCAAATGAGACATTTCACAGTAGGCACAAGTAGGTCAAAACCACTTTAATTTAGAGGAAAGTTTCCAACGTATGGAAGCACAGAGTTATATATACTAATAATTATATACATTCTGGTTTGGAGTATGTTTGTTTCATATTGACCTTTCTGCTCTTCTGCATTCGCTACAGCTGTAGGTGAAGATCCTCAAAACGCAACCAAAACTACTTCTTGGTTAGGCCAATAGCCTTTCCAGTCACATGATCTCTTAGTAGTCACTGATGGATGCCTAGGAAAGAATTTAAATACGGGACGAAAATGAAGTGCTGATTCTAAAAAATCATTCCTTTAAAGCAGTACTTTAACCTCCAGTTTTGTTGCTTACAAACTTCTTGTGCAGGAGAAAATGTCTTCAAATTTACCAGCACTTGGTTGCTTTTTCTTTATGAGTTTTTTAGCTGCCTTTTGAACAGGTTTTCCTTCAAGGACTTCAACATTTACAATTGTAGTGATTCTTTTTTGCCTGAGAATAAAGCTTTTAATCGTTGTCATTTAAGAATGTGTAATCCTGCACTCTGTGCTCTCTGCAACTTTGGTCTCCTTGTAATGTTCAGTTTAATTTTTTTTTCCTTTGTCTTCCAAAAGATTATTTAGTTCCTGAAAAATCTGATCCACTCTTCCCTGTGCTACTTTTTCAGTGTTATCATAAATCTTTGCCTTTCCAGATTTCTGCCTGCTCATGTGGAGGGTACTTCATAGCCCTACACTACCATGAATGCTCTGGTTCTTCCCTTTTCCAGCAGCCTCAGTCTTTTCCCCAACTGCTGGTGAGTGCTGATATCCTCTACTGATGACACCTGACACATGGGAACCATCAGTGGAGTTCATGTGATCTACGCCAGACAAAAGCCTGCAAACACAAGATTTTAACAGCCTTTACTTCAATGTTTTTTCATACACATGTATAACCACAGCTTCCTTATTGAAAGGTAGGGACTAAATTCCTATTCATTTTTTTCAGTTAATTGTCTGTTATTGATTAGACACTTTTGAAAATATTAGGGTAAGCCTACACTGGTAAGTCCACGTTGAGATGATCTAATATGGCTTTGCTGCACCTATTGATAACGGGAACATTTATCCTCAGTGACAGCTATCATTAGTGCAATCTACAGATCTATATAAACCACACTGACTAAGGATAGTTTTAGTTTGCTAAAGACTTATTCTAACTGTAAATGAAATGTTCCTTAATTTTTGATTATACAACCTTTCATAATTTGTAGGGGTGCTTAGGGTGTAAACTAAGACAGTAATTGTTTTTTTAATGTAGGAATAAACAGCAACATTTTTAAAGTGAAGTTCTACTATTGATATTCAGAGTTGAACCTAATTCTTCTACAATCTGCTGCAATTCTTCTGCAATCAGCTATAAAGAACAGATTCACTGTGGCAGGAAAATGATCTGACCAAACAAGATTACATGCATGTGTGCAAAGAACAAAGAAAAGCTGAGTATGCCACATAGAGATTCATCCATCTACATGTCAGGATTTTGTATGCTTATCTTATAGCAATATATTGGCATAAGCAGAAGATTATGTATTTCTATTATAACATTTTATTGCCTACAGAGCCAATGAGTGCTTAGCCTCATTTCTTTCTCTCCCTCCCAAAACATTTTCTATTATATGGAAAGAGTAGTAAATATATAGATCCATTATATAATCCGTGAATTTAGTACAAATTGAAAAGACAGATTGCAGTTACAGTACAGATGTTCCCTTTAATAGCTAGGACTCCAATAAAGGCGGTATTTTGAATTTTAAAATATAAATGTGCCATTTTCATTTGGAACATATACAGAACCAGGTAAATGGGTGCACATGGAAATTACTTTTAAAAGCTTTTCTTTTTGCAAAATCCCTATATACAGAACACATGCCCAGAACTTTGCTTGCTTTCCATTTCAAATTGCCTATAAAGTTGGAAGTATTTCCATAATTTTAAATTGCCCACATAACATAGGAGGGATTGGAATTACTGTTGCTCCTCAAATTTGTTTTTATAAGCACCTGAATTTGGAAGTGATTCAAATGGCATTTTAATATGTGCTGGGTCAGGCCATGCTGAATTAATTTATAAAATGGATTTATCAAGAAAAGGGGAAATTTAAAGAAGTGGAAAATACAATAAAATACGAAACTAGATGGCAGAAATACACCCACAGAACATAGTTGTGAAGTAAGTCACATTAAAGAGCAAAATGTAGGACTTTGTGGGCTACTGATGCAGAGATTATGAAAACGCTCATGGAAGCATGTCTTTTGCTTCAGAAACCCACCAACCCATGTCAGTGATATTTTGAGTAGCTGACAAGCTGAAAAGTATTTTTGCTGAGCACACAAGACAAGGGCAGATCAATAGCATATACAAGTGTCAGCAAATCACAATTTTTCTCATACCTTTTGAAATTGATACAGACTCAGCACATTGCTAACATTTCATCATTGGAGAGGACCATTGATTTCAGTGCTTGACATACTTGTGCATCGTGCACACACTTGGAGAACCTGATGGATTTTTTTCCAAAGTATTATTTAATTGTATGAAAGATTCTCGTTCTTTATTTCATCATCATTTTGAAAAAAAAAAAAAAAAAAGTTATATTTAACGTTAATTCATGTGTGCATCTTAGTTTGCCTGTAGAATGCAGAAGTTGAAACTAGAAATCAAGTGATCGGGCCAGGATGCTCAGTTCATAAGGAAAGATTATGAGATAAGTTGTGTGTTAGTCCTTCTTCCAAAAAGCATAATAGACCAGATTTTCAAGACTCTGATTTTCCAGTTCATCTAAGAGCTGGACCCACCAGCTGGATGCCTCCTGGGTTTTGTATGATCCTAAGGAAGGTGCTATGCAATATGCAAGAAGGAAAATTGCCACTGAATTGCCAGAAGTGTTTGCTGTAGCATCTGTAGGGACCTTGGAATCTTTCCAGCCAAGCTGAGCCTCAACCCCACGTCAGTGAGCTTGTGGGAACAAGTCTGCAAAGCTTCAGGCTACCTGGATAAAAGTAAAATCACCAATAGCAAGGTGTTCTGGTTGTATGAGTTTATTTATAGACTAACATAAACTTCAATGAAAAGCTGCATGAATGCTGAAAGCAATATTAAAAAAGTTAAATTATGATTAGAAGCTGCTAATTTTTCTATATTCCTGATTATTAAAAAAAAAAATATTTCAATTAAAGTAAAGCAAGTATTTCAACCAGTAAAACAGCACATCAAATCATAGAACAAGAAATTACTAAAGCAGGAGAAATAACTACTTGAAAAAGTGAAAAGCAGAAAGAAACCAATCAAGCAAGACTCAAGAAGAATCCAAACTTTAAGAAGAAAAACTCCTTTCAGGCACGAGTGCCTAACAAAGGCACCTGAAACCTTGCACTGTGATTAGAGAAGTGCACGGAAACAGAAGAAATCAGTGTAGTTCAGTCCCCAGCAGCTCCATTAATTATGTTTTTTAGAGTTTTATCACCTTTCTGTCATTTAAAGATGTATTCTTTTAAAAGTTACGTAGACTAACAGAGATAGTAATGAGTCCTGTTGAGCCATAATGTCATGCTATTAAGGCAGGGAAATGTTTGGGAAGGAGGTGGAGTAGCAAATAGAGGTATTCAAGATAATATAGTTCAATAATTCATTAATATAATGAAGAATTATTGAAAATGAATCATTGTGGCAATAGCGCATGATGTGCTATTGTATCAGAGGATACAAGCTATTAAGAGGGCAATTTTGATCTCTAAATTTGTCTGCCCTCATTAGTACTTTTTATGAAACTCCAACACACAGCTTGTTCACCACACCTTCCTGCTAATCAGTTTGAGGGATTAACTCCATCATAACAAGACTTCCAGTCTTGTCTGGAAACAAAGACTGAAGAAGCAAGTGGAAGCTAGCAGCAAATTAATAATGAGAGGAAATGAGGATTAATAATGAGGAAAAGAGCCCATTGCACGTAAAATTAATTTGATGTGAATATGCCAAGATTTAAAACATGTTTCTCTACAGAAGTATTTGTCAAAAATCCACATTGTGGCACATATCTTATGAGGCAGAAGCAAAAGACCAATACCAATAGTGTTTTATCATACAGGGCCACCATTCATGCAAGTATGTACGTACTTGAGCACAGATAAGTGTGTGTTACTCAGTTCAAATTATATCTAGAAATACTTGTTCCTAGTAGACACAATCTAAAAAAACAGTATTCTCAGATTATTTTGGAATGTTTCTTGAAGAATGAAGCCAATATAAAGGATTTGCTGAAATAACTTTTCCTTTTAAAATAATGTTAATAACTTTGTAAAAAAATGGAGTGTTGTTACTTAGGGTTGTTTTTATTTTTTTTTTTTTCAATTTTGGAAAGAAAAAATTTAAGGACAAAGCATCAAATGTTCTTATAATTTATATTTTGGGGAATATCAGGGCACATTCTTGTTCAAAAATGATCAGCTGGAAAGCATATGCCAAGGGACAAGCGCTGATGACCAGTTTTCCTGAGAGAACAAATGAATGCACAAGCTTTGCTAGTGATTGCTGCTTTGTAAAGTTTTCATTTCAATTCCATACACTTAGGGTCAAATCCTCCAAAGCATCCCTATCATGGCAGACTGATTTTCAATGGAATTTGACCTTTACTGATGCACCAAAGGAAGCAAGTAGATTTTCAGAGGTACTCCGCATAATACGTACCCTCAGAGGAAGACATTCAGTACGCAGCTGTTCTGAGTGTATGCTGCAAAGTCATTAATGTATAACCATTCTGGTTTCTCTGTGAACCATTTCAAGGAAGAGAAAAACCAACGGGGCAAATTGGAAGAAGAGAGAGGTAAAACTATTGCTTTTGGATGCTGTGTTACTGGTGACACAGTATGTTCTGTTCAGAGAAAACTGCGGGAGATTACTCTGCTTCCCTTCAAACGTTTTGAATACATTCTAAATGTAAAAACAGATCTCAACTTCTGACATTTTCCCCTCCCTGGTAAAATAAATGTTATTTGATTTGGCACATTGGTCATCTTACATGTAAATGTCTCTATCCTGTTTAGATACTAGCAGACAGTTTATGTTTGAGTAAAAGGGGTAAAAGGGATTTAAAAAAAAAAAAAAAAAAAGGAAAAATGTGGTAGAATAAAGTAAAGAAATAGGTAAAAAAACCCCAATAAAACGTTGTTTTATGCCTTCATTACTGATTGCCAGTGGCTGACTGCTACAAGAATCAACTTTGTATGTTTATATGTACAAATTAATACATTTTAAAATATTGAATGCAGAACTAATCAATGTACGTGTGTCTGTACATATGTATTTGGTTATATGTACATAAACATAGTTGTTAATGTATGTATATGCAAGTACAGATCCAAACCACATATATTTTGCAGTTTACTTAGAAGCGAATCTTTTTTCTCTCCATCTACTTTTTGTCACCTTGTTGGAATCAACCCATGTTCCTTCTTAAAGAACTTTGTCTGGAAATTGGAAATGTTGGGGCATTTTTACTTCTGACAATGACAGGATTTGCACAAGCCCACCACATTTCACCTCAACCATGCATCACAACAGCCTTTGTGGTCATTTTTGCCTCCTCAGATTGTGTATGAGTGAATAATAGCCCTAAAATAGCCATGGTCAGTATGAGCAGATGACTTCAGCTTCACAGATTTCAGCATGTAGGACTGTGGCAGAGAGACCCTGAGACTGGATGTGACTTCTCTTTTTTTGGTTTTGGTTTTGGGTTTTTTTTTTAATTCTTTGAATTTTCATCAAAGTTGGAGGGAAGAAATTGTCATGCATATCTCTTTTGCTTTGAATTGCTAGGGAATTCAAAATTACTGTTGAAAATATACTTTCAAGAGAGGAAACGAGAGAAAAAACGTCTTCACAATATATGCAGTTCTAATGAGCTGGAAAGCTACAGAGAGACTTAAAAACAAAACAAATCTTGGATAGATTTTTATGGAAGGCATTGTGTATTCCAGGACTGTGACAGTGGAACCCTCAGAAAATCCATTTTAATCCTGCAAACTCTTATTCTAACACTCATTTAAGTATTCCCTGAGTGGGCAGTGCCACTTAAACGGGCAATCCTAGTAGCATATTCAGACTATTTGTATTAAGTGAGTCACAATCAAAATCATCTAACATGTAAACTGGAGAGCCAGCTATCCCAAAGACGCATATTTACCTTTACATATCATTTGAAGTCTGATGAGTGTCCACCATCACCACTGCCCTCCAAGGGCTGAAAACTCACTTGTCTGCATGCAGAGATTAAATTTGAGGCAAAACTGAGTATGTGAAGCAAAATCCACAGAAAGAGGAGAAATTGATTTTACCACTGTTTGACATAATGTAGACTTTTTTAAGAGGTAGGAGAAAAATAACAGACTAATTATTTGGTATATTCACTCATGTGAACTGAAAGCCAAAAGACTGTCAAAGACTCTGTTGGGTGTGGAGTTCAAACAGGTTCAAGTGATATTAGAGCAGTTCTGAGGCATGAAAGAATTTAACAGCAAAGAGGGTTTGTGTGAGCTTTGGGACACTCAGAACGCAATCACACTTACATTTTTGTGGGGGAAGGAAAAATAGTTCACTGTAGTTTAGGCCGGTCTCTTTTTTTTTATTATTATTATTTTAAACCTTTATTTTTACAATTTCATGATTTATTTTTCCAGGTGTTTGCAAAATTCCTGCTTTAAATACTGATGATATAGAAACCAATGGCCAATTTTAAAAGAAGGCATTGATATAACATCTTGACACTAGGATATTATATTCTATAGTAAAGAAAAAATTAAAAAAAAATACATTTCCCTGTGCTTTTTCACAGGATGGCTCCTCAAAATTTTGATTATTAAAAGTACATGATATTCACATAGTCTCTAATTTAAAGGAGTGAAATCAGGTCCCTGAAACCAAATAGCTTTGGTCCCTCTCTGTGCCTCTGTCCTTGATAGTAGAGTATCCTATCATAGTCCATTGTATCTTGTTGACCTGGTCAAAACTCGTGGGCTATGCCCAGGAGCGGTTTCATATGGGACCTTTTGATGTTTAGAATTTACATTCCTGACATTATTTCCCTATTTTAAGTGCACAATCAACCTTTTGCATTTGACAGGGCCTTCTCTCCGTATTAATGGAAGCCTTTGAAGGGACTACTCCTTGCAATGTGCACCAATACCTGGGCTTGACAGAAAGTTCTCAGAGTTTTACTACATGAATTGTAATATCTATAATGGCTTGGTGGATTGACACATGGCCTGCAAAGACAAAATAATTGATTTTTCCATTTTCCCTGAATCTTGGGAGGGAAGGATAATCAGAAACATCTGATCATCTTGGATGGCATCAGCTTTTTACAGATTTTTGTTTTGTTTTGTTTTGAGAGAGAATGTGTGTCCCCTCTCCTTTTTTTTTCCATTAAAAAAAAAAAGTAACAGAAATTTAAGGCGGAATTCACTGTTTATGCACCATTTTTCTGAGGAGTTTACATATTCACAATTATTTTTTTAGATCTTTCTAAAATCTGTGCTGTCAGTATTTGCTTTTGCTCAATTTCTTATAGAAGTGTATGTTTTTAGGAAGGAGTTTTCAAGGACCAGGAGGCATTTAGTGGAGAACTATATTAATTAAGCTTAAAAAGAAAATGTTGTTTGCTCTCTTAAACTTTGGGAAATATGATACAGGCACTCTGGTTCACTTCGACATGCTTGATTCGATTTCAAGTCATTATAAAAGAGATTCTGACATGCCAAAACCGTACAGGACATCAATATTACCCTGGGACATCCAGCCATTGACTTTAGTTTATGAATCAGTATAAGCAAGACCATAGACATACTCTTTAAATTTCTGCTAAACACATGTTGTTAGTAATTTAGTACTGGAGGTGCATAACATTTCTGTTTCGTGATCTCTGGCTAATTATCTGCTCTGAGTATCTCATATGTTTGTTTTAATCAGACTTTTTGTCCTAACGATGCAACAATGTTCTAATTAGAAAAAAAGTATACTGAGAAAAAATTATGCATGAACAATTCTGTTTATGCCAAAATGCATGAGAACCATGGATTAATAGATTACAGTGTGAAATATATATATACTTGACACTTGACCTGAACAAACCATATTTAGCTGGGGTTATACATTTTTTTCAGTAATATATTAAAACAAAATCAAGCAAAAACAAAGGTAATTTTTTTTCTTTCTTACTTCGACCTGTGAAAGTCTATATGTAATTGCAACTCCAGCACAATCTAATGCTACCAGGCAACAAAGAGTACTTCTTTTTTTGGTCAATTTGCGAAACATTTCACCACTAAATGACATTTTAGTCTGAGGGGAGGGTTTTATTGTTACATGATGCACAGTTAAATTAAATATCTGACAGCTGAGCTCATGTGCTTCTTCTGAGAAAGGATTATTGAAATTGCTTAAAGAGCAAGATTCAGAGTGTATAAATTCACGTAAAATCACCCAGACCTGCAGTTATTTTTTCCCAGGCAAGTGCCCAAACCACTCAGTGAGCATGTGTTCTCTTCACCCCTTTGCTGAAGCCAGACCACTGCAGCAACTGCTGTAGATAAAAGGACCCTGGGGCCAGAGGTTTCGTGAGCCTCTTCTACTCTTAATGGATAAACCTCTTGTCTCAGAAGACCAAATCTCATATGGGTTTCTGGTCCTGTTACTGGTTTTACACTCAAGAGAATATTGTCACTGGCCCCCGAATAATAAGAGTCTTAAAGCAAGTAGGAGCTGACTCCTCCAGGCCTGCCCCTTCTTCAGTGCATCCCTCTCTCCATTTTTCCGTTTGGATAAAATAAATTCAAAATTGAAGCATATTCACAGAACATTTTTGTTTTGATGAAACAGTGCTTTTTTGACAGAAAGCTGCTCCACTAGAGGGTCTTGTCCCTGCCATCTGTAGTGAAGAGCAAGTTGCTATATCAACACAGAGATACAATCAGGAACGGAATAGAAAAGACCTAGCAGACTGCAAGGCCCTGATATTACAATATTGTTCTAACCTTTTCATGTATGCAAGCATTACTGAATTTAGAGTGCTTCAGGGAATGCCCAGTTGCAGAAATCCAGGACTGACATACAGATGCTATGGAATGACTTGTAAAAACAATGTGAAATAAAAAAAAAAAGAAAAAAAAGGAGAGAAAGAGTTAAACTGCACAGACTGTAAACTCAGCTTTGAGCCTCTCTGTATCTCGTTAAAGTTAAAAAATAAGCAAACAATTGCAGGGAACAGCTGATGTCCAATCAAGTTTTAAAGCCTGATAGGCCCTGCAATCTGTTCTTAGAAATACATTTGAATACTCATTGCACTCCTCAGTCTGGCTACAGGCACTGGTGAGAAGCATGTGGGTCAAATTAAGGAACTTAGAAAACAAGAAGGGAGGAACTCCTTTGCAGTGGAAGGTACACTCAGATTTATAGAATGTTTTGTTATAAAGGAGAAACCTTTACTTTCTTATCAACTGGAGGCATGAAACAGTCAAAAAAACAAACCCTAAAGGAATTAGGTGTACAATTGCTCTTGAATTCTGAAGGAAAGCTGAATATTGCTTCCCTTAGGTTTTTGGAAAATACTGGGCTTTATTTCCAATTGTTCTACTGCAACACAACTTATTTAATGCATGGAGAGCAGCCAATGGGAAAAATCATCTAGTGTCATGTCATCTAACAAGGAGCAATAGAAGGTAATTCAAAAATGTTCCTCCGAAGACAGTCTGAAGCCCAAGCAAAAGATAATAACAAACACATTTTAATAAAGTAGGTAGAATTTCAGTCTGATAGCAATAGTTTCTAACGGAATATTTTACAAGATATATAGAAAGGAAGTCTGAAATCCTGGAGCTATGGAAAACAATGGCAACAATCCTATTGGCTTTAGTGAGCCTACAGTTCCAGTGCATGGTTTTTAAACTGAGGGCCAAGTTAATGAGAAATCTTAACTCTTATGATCACAGGCCTTCTCTTTGAGGGTTTAATTATTTACTAAGCCTGAACTTCTTCAATCTCTTCTTCAAACATTTAGTGTATAATATATATTCCAAGAAGAAAATACACACAGTAACCCGTTCAGTATAAAGAAATCAATCAGAACTCAGAGTCAATTGAACTGAAACTTTTTTATTGATGCTGAAGAAGATGAAGATCAGTTATGTGTTTGTATTTCTACATTTACTACGTTTGGCTTGGAGGGAGTGTTTTTATGGGATTCACAGCCTATCCAAAACCAGAATATACTGAAAATCTCTCCAAGAAGTTTCTCTAAATGTCACAATATTTTCCATAAAATTCCAGGAGAACAGAGTCATTTGATCTTTAAAAAGTTACTGGAATTCTTCTAGGAAATAATTCTGCCCAGATCTGCTGCCGCTGTAAATTAACTTATCTGCATTGATTTTGCTGACATTTTACCTCTTTGCAGAAGGTTTTTCCCAAATATCTTTTTAAAATTTCTTTTTTTTTGCATAGGATTTGCTTTTTCCTCCACAGGTGTATGAGCCCAAGAACCTGAAAGCATATTCCAGGAAGATTATATTTCTTGTTAAGAGTACAGATCAGTTCATGATGCAACTTCCCTGTGAAACTTCCAACTTTTAAAGGAAAGTTGTAAATAATATGATCATCTGGTTGTCTTCAGTGTATTTTTTTCTATTATTACCACACTACAAAAAGACGCAGATAAAGACTTTTTTAAAAACAATTCTGTTTTCAATAACTAACAATAAAAACTTTGTGGTCTGAATAATCTTCTATTTATTAGATGTTGTTTGTCAGTTAGCAAAAGAACATGAAATAGCCAACAAGCAATCACTGAGATTACGGTTCTGCTGAGACTGACTGTACAGCTTTACTTCTGCAGTAAATAAAGGGAAATCTGAATGAAGAGGTTTACAGGTCTCACCTAAACATGGCCTGGATTAAAATAGCCTTACGCACGGCATAGCAAAAGCCACCTGGGTTCATAGCAACTTCATATAGAAACACTTATAGCAGAGGACAGCATCACAACCCTGATTTCTGCTTAGTTCTAACCTTTCACATTAGTAGTGCTTCATCAATAGGAACACGTAGGAGAGAATTATATTTTTTTAAACCCGAAGTTCATGCTTTTAATATGTGCAAAATGCTTTTCTCGCCAGATTTTGATGTGCCAGAGTAGTTGATTTTTAGTTCAAAACTGTAGAGAATGATCTTTTACTTATAACTGCATTTTGATTTTACAAGTTTGTTGTTGTGTATTATTTTTATGATTTTTCCCAATTAATTAATGTCTTTCTAACATAGGTGTTTTGTTTTGGTGGTGGTTATTTGGTTGTTGGTTTTTTTTTCTTCCCAAAACGTATCAAAACTGGAGTTGTAGGCTTCAAGGTGTGGCTATGCAGATCACCAACTGTATCATTCTGGGGGCTTCTGAACTACAGGTAATCTTAAATGGGCTGAGTTCATGATCCAAGGAAAGAGGCCAGTTAACTAGGTGCAAATTACAGATGCTAAAAGTTACTGTTTGTTTTCTCCTTGCACTAAAGCTTCTATAAGCAGGGCTTATACTTCTAATTATTTATAACAAGCTTTATCACAAAAGTGGCACTAGTAGTGAAGCATGTCACCTCGGAGGGAATTGGCTTATTCAATCTTAAGGAATGAAGTTTAAAAAATCCCTAATGGAATGATACACAGACTACTAGAGATGCATAGTGGAAGGATGAGAGATAATGAATACAAGTTGCAAAACAGAAATTCTTCAGAGATGGTAGGATTTTATTTTATTTTATTTTATTTTATTTTATTTTATTTTATTTTATTTTATTTTATTTTATTATTTTATTTCTAACCAGGAAATGGTCAAATACTGGAAAAAGGGCCCAGTCTGTGCAGACTCTGTACTTTGAAATATTCAACACTTAGCTGGACAAGCTCCCAAACCTGCTTTAACTGGACCTTCTTTGAGAAAGGGGTTGGACTAGATGAGCTCTGGAGGTTCCTTCTGGCCTAACATGACTCTACAATTCAGACTCATCTCTATACTCTAGGATTAGAGAAATGAATTTGCTATACCTTAAAAAGAATTTATGTGGGTTATTTCCCATTTTTTTTCTCTAAAATATATTTTTGATTTGTTATTCTTTTAAACGTAGTTGGTTATATAGAAATGAATGGTCAGCTTTGTTTCTGTTCAGAATATTACTTTTTTTAACTACCAGTTTTAAGGGTTAAAAATGGTAACCAGAGTAATATGCTGGCTTCCAGCTTTCTATAAGCAAATACACGGACCAAGCCATGTTTCTTTGCAATCATGCTTTAAAGCAAGTATCTGGAAAAAAGGTGTTTTATAACCACTGGAAAATTTATAGTAATACATTTCAGGTTTGCGATAAGCATTACATATTCATTAAAGAGAATCAAGGTTAAATCCTTCAGGAAATGCTGTGGAGCTGTATATTTTTTAAATATCCCTTAATAACCCACAGAAATGTTCTATATTTCACAAAATATTTATGGCATACCATTAACTGAAAACAACACTATCAAAGCTGTGGGAAAGAGGTATATGAGAATCCTAACAGCAATGTGAAATTATTTTGTTTGCAAGGTTTCCATTTCCAAATCTACCATAACATAACAAAATGTGGAGAGCAAATCCAATCCATCAACTGTGAATCAGTGGTTCAAAATCCTGCTTTTCACTCTGGAGCTAAGCTAGTTAAAGAGCAGCAGTAAAAGGGTATGAATAACTCCAGTTGCTTAAAATTCTTGTTAAAAACATCTTATGCATTATCAGTTATATGATACAGCCAATTGTTTGCTTTAGGTTTTCATTATTTTAGCTTGGAAAATATGTGAAAATATTTCATGGGACTAAAACTAAAACCAAGATAAATATCTGTAACATTAATATTACCATAGACGTCTGTTAAGTGGAATTAATTGCTGAAAGGACTGTTAAAAATACCTACATTTTTCAGGCTGTGAGCAGCAGTGTCTGTTCTTCAGAAAACACCATGTTTCATGATGTGCATTACTTTCTCTTAAGAGTCTTTTCTCAGAATCAGTTTACTATACAAGAATGCTAGTGTTTATCTACTTATTTGTCACTCTTGCCTTTATAATGGTGAAGAAAAAAAAAATATGTTAATTTTAAGATACACATACCAGAAGGGAAAACAAAAACAGTAACCCAAATGTTATCCCACAATTTCCAGTTTAACTGCGCATGTGAAACTCTTCTGTGTATAAAATTCAGACCTGGATACATATGTCAAGGTTCTACAAAATTATTGATTTTTTTATAAAGTCACGAATTTCAAGTCATCTACAGAAACCAGGAATTCTCTGACAATGTCCATGTCAACTGAATCTTGTATTTTTTTTTATAGGAAGGATTTACTATTTGATTTTTAAAAGACGGATTAGTGTTTGATGTTGAAACTACTGGTTTTGCTGAATAACTTAACTAACATAATTATGATAATCCTATTTGAAATTTATAAAATGAAATTATGGAAATCCAGAGATGCAAGTACGCAGTAAAGCATGTATTTCAATGAATTTTGTAACTGTCCAATGTTATCATGCAGTTTAATCTCTTATTTCCTGTGCTCTTTTCTGTGAATTTTGGCAGTTTTATCTCCAACATTCAGTCTTTGCTCAGAGTAGTAGACAAACTTTTCCTTTTGCTGAATTCAGATCTATCTGCCCAACCTTTTTAATTTGCCTTTTCAAGTCTCAAACTCGCTGTGAACCTCTGCCTTCCTCATTTTATTCTTGCATGTTTTGTGACTCCTCTATGCCCTTCCTTAGCAGTGAATCCTTAGTTCCACTTTCTTTCTAATTTTCTAATACTTAAAAGCTGAGCTGACCTATATAACCATACTGGTTATTTGCATACCTTCTACTTTTCTGTGGTGTTGCAACAAAGCAGGGTAGGACAGGAGAAACTAAAAGTAATAATCAGTGTCAGCTCTAAGATATTTGCCTTTTGATATTTTTTGGTTCACAACAATCTCCAGGGAAATATTCACTGATTTCCTGATTATAGGGCCCTGTTCATTTACTCCCAATGTTTAATCTCTGTGTGCAAGGTGAAAAGCAACATTGTACCAGGTCTAAGGCAATTGGCATGGGCAGTCTTCACAGAAAGCTTTGTAAGAAAAGTAGGGGCAAAAAATCTTTAGTGCATTTCTTATGGCCTCTTGAGACCTTTAGAAATAATTTTCTTGTCAATCAGTCAGTTGACAAAGAAGGACATGATGGTAAAGGCAAGTTTCTGGTCTCAAAGACACTGCCCTTCTGAGATCCACCAGTGGCAGAAAAAGTACAAGATTGCCATCTACGTTTGAATGCAGTGACTCATGAAATTCTGTCTTCTTTATCCACCCTATAGTTCAATGCCTTCATCTCCCCCACTACATCAGAGTTCCCCTGGTGATATTTTCCCTAGCTGGGCCATCTTTACACATTGGAAAGACTTCAATGGGTGCAATTTCATGCCCTTCAAGATTTACATTTGAAATAGTTTAAGATTAAAGGAAACTGATTTAACTAACTGTGTAACTGAAGACAAGGGATTTTGAGCACAGCAGGCAATGTGGGAGGGTAAAAGACTAGGCAAAGGAGTAAGTGATATTGGGAACTTCTCTGTGCTTTTCATATCTCCATTTAGCATAAGAATAACTGATGTGGAGGAAAAAGAAAACATGTGGTATATTGGATGCTTTCCAAACAAATGAAGAAAAAGTCTAAAACAGATTGACTGGAATTAGTGGAAACACGTTGAGTCTAAAGTTCTAAAAGAATATGATCCTGATTGGGAAACATATGTTTGAGGATTTCATCTTGAGGAGAGGAAGAGAAATACAGCTTGAAACTCGCTGGCCCAGATTCCTCTTGGATAGTTATTTATACCTATGTGTAATTGAAATAAAATACTGCTATCAACTCAAATGAGCCACATAGATACATACAGCCTGCTGAGCAAGCTCCCTATTGATCTGCTAAAGGCATCTATGAACCCTAAATTCTGAGCCTTGTGGTATTTAAAGCCTTCTCCAGATAGGTCAATAAAGACCGTAATTGCTGACCCTTGTCTTCCTAGCTCACAAACCTTAATTGCATGGAATCATGGAATTGTCAGAGTTGGAAGGAACCTCTAGAGATCATCTAGTCCAACGCCCCTGCTAAAGCAGGATTGCCTAGAACACATTCCCCAGGACTGCATCCAGATGGATTTTGAAAATCTCCAGAGAAGGGGACTCCATGACTTCCCTAGGCAGCCTGTTCCAGGGCTCTGTCACCCCCGCCATAAAGAAGTGTTTCCTCATATTCGAATGGAACTTCCTGTGTTCCAACTTGTGCCCATTGCCCCTTGTCCTATCACTGGAAACTACTGAAAAGAGTCCTGCTCCACCATCCTTCAACCCACCCTTTAGGAACGTGTAAAGTTCTCCAATCCCTTAATCACCTTCGTTGCCCTACACTGGACTCTCTCCAGTAGTTCCCTGTCCCTCTTGAACTGGGGGGCCCAGAACTGGATGCAGTATTCCAGTTGTGGCCTCACCAGTGCAGGGTAGAGGGGGAGAATGACCTCCCTCGACCTACTGGCCACACTTTTCCTCTGCAGCCCATGTCCTTACTTGGGAAAATGATATGGATATTAATTATAAGAATGCAAGCTAATAGATCTTTAAATCAAGTTGACCTATGCCCAGGTCACTGGCAATATGTCTCTGTGAGCAACTGGTTCTTCAATCAGGCTCAAATCAAAAACATTCACCTTAATTTTCCATCCAGGTTTACACCAGGGAAACCTATATGGATCTGGTAAATACTGTATTTGTCATACATCATACGAAATCTCTTACAATCCTGTAGAAGAAAGAATACAATTTTAAAGGCATCAGCAGCTGTGATAAAGTCTTGCAAGAAAATACTCTATTTGACAAAAAAAAGAGAATCTGTCAACCTCAAAAATGAATATATTTGAGAATGACAGGAAAGCAAAGGTGTTGTTTTGGGTTGGGTTTGTTTGGTGGTGGTGGGGTTTTGACATTTTGACATTTTTTTTCCAAAATATATTTAGATGCTAAACTATATTCTAAAACCTAAATACAAAACCAATGTTTATTTCAAGTCAGATCATTTTATTCTTTTGTCACATTTTTATATATATTTTGAAAGGGAGATTTGTTTTTGTCTTTTATTGAGCATTAAATCAACTTCCTCAGCAGTTCAACAAATGTCTTTAAACCCCCAGCTGTTCCTACCCTGATTATTCTATTGATACTGTTCACTTCCATTACTTGTATATTGATTCAGCCCATCCTACTTCATTACTAAGAATGTTCATTTGAAGGGAAACGTGAGTAGATATTGCTCTTTGTCACCTCAGGTTTACAAGATTTAAACAGTATTCAACCCCAAATATTTTCATCACGGTATGAGTAGAATTAAGAGTTACTTACATTAGTTGAAACCTAGCAGCTGACATAACAAAAGATACTACTACATTGTGTAAGTCAAGCTCAGAAGATTTGGACCAAATTTTTATTTAGTGTCACCTGATATAGATCTATAGGGTTCAGCACAACTGCATGTATTTATACCAGATAAAAGGTTTTATTTATAGGAAGATTTAATTCAGTGTGGAGCTGGTTAAAAGGTTAAAAGGTAGACTTATATGTATATATTTATATTTCTGTATGCATGGATGAACATTTGTATCTTGGAGCATGAAGTATTGCATTATGTAGCCCCAGTGTATTACGCCACTGAGAAGTAACTGCTGTCAATTACTTCATTTGATGGTAGGCAACATCCTTGTTATTTTTCTCCATCACTGAGAAAGGCTTGAAACTGTGAGCTCAAAAACAGAAGTCAAAGAAACAATACCCTATATATGTTACTGAAATTCCTGTAAGCCATTGCTTTGAACTCTTAGGGTTTGACAATATTGTTTTAAAGCAACAGGCTGTGCAATGTCATGTCACATATCATTTGCACTTTGTGTAAGATGATAGAGAGTGTGGACATGTGTGTGTGTGTATCCTCTGTAGTTTATAAATCAGATTAAGCTCAGAAAAGCAAGCAGTAATTTCTGATGCCTGGGTTAAATTTAAAAAAAAAACTGACTGGATATCCAACAGTGAACACATTCCTGGTGAAAATATCAGTGAGTTATTAAACTATAAATTTAATCTTAAAATTCTATACTTCTAGTAATGAATACCAGCTTGTTGTGAGCTTTTTATACTGTTCATAGAATTCTCATCCGTAAAACGAACATTTGGAAGTACTGAGTCCTGCTGACAATGGAAAACGGAGGTGTTAAATATAAATCATGTTACAATGAAATCAAGAAAAGTAAAATTTTTTCTATAAAAACATTATAGAGACATTTTATAACAGAACCAGCTCACAGCATATAATCACATTTTAACAGCTGTTGCCAAATTAGGTAAAAGCTCTGATAGAAAATTTGTTAATTATATGATTTAGGCTTCACAGGCAGCCTAAATCAGTCAGAAATGGAGAGAATTACTGATTTGAGGAGGTGATCCTATTGCTATTAATTTTATTACAATAGCAAATAGTTGTCACAAGCTTCAAACTTGGGAAATATCACAGCTTAAGGAAGAAATTTTCTGGGATCTGTAGGATCCTTAACTGCATATCCCAGGTTTCTTCATACTGAAATGGAAGAAATAAGGCAATTCATTCTTCTCTACAGTAGGTGGTCAAGGTAAACTCCTAAGGGTGCATGCCTTGAAGGTGTGGAGGATGCTGAGCCATGGTCCAGGACACAGCCTGCATCAGGCTGCTAAATGCCCAGGTGGCTCAGGCAGGGTGTGGAGTTGTGCATCCACATCACATCCTGCTACAAGCAGGACTTCTAGTCTGCTTCTTGTTCTCAGAAATGTCCTGTCCCTTGGCCTAAGGCATCATCTGAGGCAAGAATCTGGTTTTGCTGAAACTTTTTTACCTCTTATGAAGTATTTAAGTGTGTACTAAAGTAGAGATCAAAATATGTCTCTCAAGAAAATATCCCATTTGCCTGCAGGAGATTTATTTTATCCTTCTCTCAGACCTTCTCTCAGCAAGTTTCAACATGAGATACACCTCAGTTTGTTTTATTGTTTGAAGACTTAGATAGCAAAGGTATGTTTTGTAGGTTGAAATCCTCTAAGTCAAATTTGGATCTGAGCTATTTAATCTAATGTAATGTCAGAGAGCTTTGTGTGCTGAGTTATTTACTATGAAGGGAAAGTAGTTTAATTTCTTTTTGAATGGAAGGATTTACTGCTTAAGTAATCCTCATCTTCTCATAAGTGTTTCCTTTTTGGCTATAGGCACTTCTTTACTCAAAGCTCTTGCTTTTCTGAATTCCTTTTTCAAATACTTTCTTTTTTTCTCTTCATTGTGTGGAAAGCTGATGTGACTATTGCAGAGGCTGTGAACTTCATTGGGAGGTTATATACTTAAAGTAAATCACCTTTAGTATCTAAGCATCCTTAATATGATCTAATATCTTAGGTACTGTACCTTGTGACTACTTAATATGGCCTCTAGGAAATATCCAAACCAGGTTATGTTATCCTCCTCCAGTGACTTGACAACTTTACTTTGGTCTCTAAGGTCTCCTTCTGTTTGGGGTAGACAAGCATCATCTTCTCATTTGAGGGTCTGGAGCTTAACCAGATTTTGTCTTTCAAAGTACAGACACAGAAATGTGAGTCTGCAGGATTGTAGGACACCCCCCCCACCCCATTTTATATGTGACTCTTGGAGTGGGTTTTTTACCTGAAATGAATCCCTTCTGTCACACTGCCTACAGGAATCTGAATCCATTGTGCCTACTTTCCAGGAGAACCCTTGACATGACCCAGATACTGCAAGACTGACATCTTTCTTTCCTGTGGAAACAGCTGCATTTTGCATGGAATAATTAAATATTAATTAGCTCAGAAAAAGAAAAAAACAATATTTTTTTTTTCTTTAACACTTAGAGAAAACACCTGAACAAAATTAGTTCTGAGTTCTATTTCTTTTTCTAATGAATAATTCCCTGTTTCATATTAACTAGTTTGTAGAACAAGGGCTAGAAGTAAACCAGGCTGCTGTCTTGGGCCCAGTTAATATTTAATTATTCTATGTAAAGTGGAGCAGTTTCAACTGGAAAAAAAAAAAAAGAAAAAAAAAAGAAAAAAAAAAGAAAAAAAAAAGAAAAAAAAAAGAAAAAAAAAGAAAAAAAAAAGAAAAAAAAAGAATTCATTATAGCTAAAAAGAAAGTCAGATTCAGACTTTCTACTTCCCACATAACCCTAACTCCTGATCTATGCATTAACAGCAGAGCCTGGGAATGCAATACCTTCATCGATACTTTGTGCAGAATCTCATGTTCCAAGTTTGTTGAAGAACACTAAGCAGATTCAATCCTACTGGGCAGGAGGTCTCGGTCTGACAACTTGAATATGGAAGAGATGAGAGGACAGATGAAGTTGAGGCACATTATTATGGAGACCTGTAGATCACTGTAAAATACCACAGTAAAAAGGACAGTACTTTCAAATTTACTACAGTACTTTTCAATTTATAAGCAGTCAAAAAGGTGGTCCATGAAGACTTCAATTTTGATTTTTGTATCTAAAAATGCAGACCTACAAATCCCTTTGTGAATATCACAAGGGGTTCTGTTTCATGGAAGACTGATCAGAGAAAACATCTAAGCCTCTTAGCAAAGTGGTCGGGAAGCTCCCAAATCATATATCTGCTTTCAGAAACATCATTTTTAATAGGCTGTTCTTTCTTAGGACATTTTTGGGAACACCAGAATGAAAGTCAGATTTTCTGAATTTGACTCCAGTGTGTTAACCATAACAGCAGCCTGTTCTCAGAGCCTGAAGTTCACAAATGCAGGTATAAATCATCAGTAACTCACTGGAGAGATGCCAGTGTAAACCAAAGCTCAATGTAAGACGGAAGAGATTCAGTCAGTTTCTTATTTCTCTCCCCTTTTCCACTCTTTAACTCTTCAATTTTAATTGTCTTGGAGGGTATATGAAAATAGTGGTATTGCATATAATCTTTGTAAAAGGAAAAAAAAAAAAGAGAGAGACTTATTCTGGTACCTTAGTGCTTTATTATATCACTATAATTCTCTAGATAAGAAAATTTGATTTTTTTACCACTAACACCATAGCTAATGGCAAAAATGTTTAAAACACATTTTCTTTCCTAGCAGAAATGTCAAAGCTTTTCAGATCTTCTCTTGCTCCTTCCCTGCTGGTCCTCCCTATATTATACTACTCCATCTATTCCTGGTGACATAACTTGGAGAAGCCCATGTGTGTTATGATTACCTGACATGAGACTATGCCCTGTTTCTCTGTTCTCCAAATTAACATCCAGAAACTCTTACATTTTACCTCCTATATTGGGTTAATTGGAATAATCACCTGAGTAAAGATTGTGTTTTGCCAGACCAAGTTCTTCCTCTGTGACAAAGAAAAATAATTTCATTTTTATTCTTAAAATTACAGATTTAGATACATATATACAAGGAAATTGGTCTTATTCCCTACGGAAAAGAAAGAAAAATCTGGGAGGTGGTGTCGTTGAAATTTTCAGTATTAAGAAAGGGAGATAAGTGAAAATATAAAGTACGCTTAAAGGGTAGGCAATTGTTATTATTACTTAAAGGGAAAAACTAAGGGACTAAATTGAAATATTAGGTAACAATGAGCAAACAGGGACTTGAGAAGGGTTGCTTCACTCAGAGAAAGAGACATATGGAATAAGTTTCTAGTGAAGGTAACTGAAGTACAGTCTCACAGAGATAAAGGGATACCTAAATCCATTTCTAGAAGGGAGGATTGAAGAATAGGGTGAAAAAAGCAAGTAGGGTGGATTAAGCTAAACTATGCCAGGACAGGCATGTCAGCACATACGAACCTTTTCTCTCTCTGCAACTCTGCTGTTTATTTGCTTTCTCGCATTATCAGCCCATAATATCAGACGCATGCTGTCACTTTAACTCTTTCTCATCTACGAATTTCCCCTGTGCTATTCAATCCCCAGTGCAACAGCGGATCCTACCTGGAGCAATCAGACACTCAGGACTGCTCTAATGACATGTTCTTGGTATATAAGTGTTGTGAAGCAAGTGATAGACAACTAAGGTGAGATTCTTCTCACCAAGTTCAGTATAAGCATCTGCTGCTGAACAGATGCTCTCTTTACAGTAACTGGACAGAAAAAGGCATATTTTAGCAAGCCATGTGAACTATTTCAGTAGGATGAGATAAATTGTGCCATAAAAATTTCTATTTCTCTTCACTGAATATAAAAAGAGAATAGGAAATTTCACACAAACATAGAAATCCAAACCTCAGAGGCCTACAGTTACTCACATTGACACCACTCTCAGATCTATGGTGAGAAGGAAAACCATTTCCATTTGAGTTACCTGAGGCCATTTCAGCAACCCTGATATGGAGTGATTCAGCGACACCTGAGCGAGTGGGCCAGCCTTGAAACCAGCCCAGGGAAGTTAGTGAAAGCTGCTCCAGCTTAGGAGTGGAGTTTGATGGCTTTGGTGTAGGTCTCCATTTGTTTTAATGTCTCCATTTGGTCTTGAGAAAAAATATTTATCTGAGTAACACTCCACCGGTTGTGTAGATGTAACCTGCAATAGAAATTTAATCACTTCACAAGAAATGTTTGATGTTCAAGTCCTCTGGTAGGAATGAGCTTCAGTTACCCATAGAGACCACTTTCTCCCACATATTTTTATGCTCTGCATTTTCAAACCTTCAGAATAAATTCAAGAGCAGAGCGATTCAGTAGAGCTGTAAGTAGTCACATTTCTCCATCTCAACTACTGAAGGATCTGGGATGGTACAGACATTGGAAATGGGATACCGAAATTTATCTATGCTTCAAAACAGTTTTGCACAGTGGGGAGTGCTACCCTTTTCTACCTTAAAGCATCAAAGATTTTGGGCTCAGTTCTGCTTAGACACTGTAGCTTATGGTTTTCAAAATTCAGAAGACAATTCAGAGCACATGATGCTCTCATGATTCTTTCCCTTGAAGCAGTGAGCCAAAACACTTAAATATCCATCAGGGAGTGATTACAGCCAGCTAGTTAGGTTATGCAGCTAGAATATAGGACAAAGGGAAATAGAACTAGCAGAAGAAAATGAGAAATATTTGCTCTCGGGTAATCTACATCACATTTATCTGTATCTACAGATAACCAACTTTAAGAAGAGAATTGTTTCTTAGCTGTTTACCAGATCATTTTACTGTTCGAACTAGTTAGTTCATATCCAGGGGTCTACAAATTAAAGATTATGAATCCTTCAATATATCTAGTTTGCAATGTTTGAGTCCTCTCCTGGGAGGAGTTTGAAGTCCTTAGTGTATATCAGTTAGATCAGGAAACTGAACCTTTGTCATCCAGTTTTCAAGCGGTTGCCCTACACACTGGACAGGTGTATTACAGAGAAGGGAATAAATTATTCCATGACAAATGTCGTGTCGTATTTTGCATTCGTCTGAAGGTTCTTGGGGTTACAAACCTAGGCATACATGGTTCTTTGTAACTGGCAAATGCAGTTTCTGGAGATTAAATATTGACTTGAAAAATGATCCATACTTTTTTAAAATAAAGTCAATCTTGTGACACCTGTAATAGGATAAATTATGTTAATGGAATGCTGTGGGTAATGATGTTAACTGAGCACCATAAGAAGCTGTGCATGATGAAAAACTTAGTTTAATTAAAGAAATTATCCCTCCCCTTTCTACTGCTATTTTTTCCTCACAAAAAAAGTGGCTAAGCAAAAATATTTTCTATTGAAAATACAATGGAAAATTATCAGTCTATTTTATAATATCATAGAATCATACAATCATAGAATTGTCTGGGTTGGAAGGGACCCAAGATCATCGAGTTCCAACCCCCCTACCATGGGCAGGGACACCTCCCATTAGAGCAGGTTGCTCAAAGCCCCATCCAGCCTGGCCTTGAACACTTCCAGGGAT
>JAOQGH010000001.1:8953821-8973596 GCA_025769975.1 Gallinago jamesoni | reverse complement strand
ACTTCTCTTGATGCAGCCCAGGATGTGGTTGGCTTTCTGGGCTGCCAGTGCACATTGCTGGCTCATGTTAAGCTTCTTGTCCACCAACACCCCCAAGTCCTTCTCACGGCTGCTTTCTAGCCACTTTGCCCAACCCGTATTTGTGCCTGGGATTGCCACACCCCAGGTGCAGGACCCTGCACTTGGCTTGGTTAAATTTCATGCAACTTGCATGAGCCCACCTCTCAAGTCTGTCTAGATCCCTCTGGATGGCATCCCTTCCCTCCAGCGTGTCGACCGCAACACCGAGTTTGGTGTTGTCAGTAAACTTGCTGAGAGTGCACTCTACCCCACTGTCCATGTCTCCAACAAAGATGTTGAACAGTACAGACTGTCCCAGTACAGACCCCTGAGGAACACCACTTGTCACTGGCCACCACTTGGACATGGAGCCATTGACCACAACCCTTTCAGTGCAGCCAGCCAGCCAGCTCCTTATCCACTGAGTGGTCCATCCATCAAATCCATGACTTTCCAATTTTGAGACCAGGATGTCGTGCAGAACAGTGTTGGACGCTTTGCACAAGTCCAGGTAGATGACATCTGTTGCTCTGCCCTTGTCCACCGTGTGTGTGGCAGTATCATAAAAGGCCACCAAGTTTGTCAGGCACGATTTGGCCTTGGTGAAGCCATATATATAATAAAGTATATAATTTCTTAAGTTATATCCACTATTGTAATTTTTAGATTTCTATTAACTGTGTTGCATTATTACACCTGAAGAACTTTAAATTATTCTTTCCAATATCATAGAAATCATTGCAACCGAATGGATATATTTGAAATAGAGTTATGATGATTAAGAGATGTCCAAGTACCTTTTATCTCAAAAGCCTGCTGGAACATACATGTAGTTCCTGTATCTTCTCTAGAGGCATAGTTTAATTTAACATGAGCCACTGTGTTTTTTGATTGCTTGGAGAAACCAATGAATGGCATAACATAATTATGTTCTGCCATTTCTCTTACTCTTACCATACTCTGTGTTATGCAATCACTGCAATGCTCTTACTAAGAACCTTGGCCGCATTCCACTCCAAGTTCTTATTTAATAACTTCATCTCTAGGACTACAAAGAAGCATAATCAGTTTCTATCCAAGTGCTGAAATTAATTTTGTGGAAATCCATCTCTGTATGTTACAATGCTGGCTATTGAAGCAATCTTGAAAGCAGACACCATGAAGGAAGAAGGGGAGAAGGGAGCAAAGAACAAAGAAATAAAACTTTGGCCCCAGCTCATGGAAATCAAGCTGTGTTCTGTAACACTATGAAAAAAGAGGGTGGTCTCCTCTCCAGCAGAAGTTATGCAACAGGAGCACATACATTTTCCAAGCTGCTGCTTGTCCAGTTCTCTGTTTCCTTACCTCAAAGGAGTGAAAAGATGCCTCTCTGGAGATGATGAACAGGTGAAAAGGTTTCTATTCACAGCATCTCTGAAGGCCATCACAGACTTAGATGTAGACAGATATAGACACTACTTTCTACTGGGATGTCTCAGTGATTTTACTGTCAAATTTCTGTAACTTGTTCAGTCAATGGAGAGTTCTGGAAAGTCTCAAATCAGATACACACAGTACGTTCTTAAACTCTTTCACTTCTTTAAGGTGGTATCTCAAGGCTTTTGATAGGATGTGCATGAACTTGTGCATGACCTTTTAGGCACCTGCCTTTGTCTTAGTAACCACAGTGGACTATTTGAATATCCTGAATGTAGAAGACATAAATGGAGATTTGACCAGTTTACAGTATTTCCTTACATCATTATATTAGAAAACCATCTGGAAATGCTTCTTTTCAAGATTTCTTATTATTTCAAAGGCATTTAAGGTAACACAGCCATTTGGGTAACAGAAATTCTGGTCAACCCATAACTTCTACATCTGCAGGAAGAAACAGGGAATATTAAAGAACACAAGATGCTAGTCAAGAGTCATCACATAGGTGATGTCCCATTCAACTAAGGGTTAACATTAACTGAGAAACTCAGAAGTAATCTAGGAAAAAACTTCATTTCACATTATTGCTGGATGAAAACACTAATGCTGTGCAGATGGTGCTACAAACAAAAAGAAAGGGACAGTTATCAGAGCTTTTTGTTTAATTTAAAAGTCTTATTTTTACCTACATGATTGGTACAGTATACACAGTAGTATTCATGTGGCTCTCTGCACACTGCTCTGTTTATTTATCCAACTGCTGTCAACACTACAAGTCTGTGTTTGGCAAAAACTCATAGTCAAATGTCAATCTTTTTATGAACACATGCACACAAGCATAGAGATGAACAAATGGATTTGGCTTATTAGCTTATTGATTTTACTGATTATTCATAGTGGGTTCAGCACAGAGACAAGGGCCTTGCCTTAGTAAATGTTACAAAGTACAGCATTCTCCAACTCTGATCCTTTTCATAATTAAAATAAGCAATAAATGCAAGGAAAAATAAAAAGTGTTGTCACTGATAGCAAAAGTTTCAGTTAGCCAGAAAACATTTAGTGTCAGAGATGTTGCAGTTTACCTCAGAAATAACATTATCAAACCTTAATACAGAAGTGACCATGTCTTGACACTGTGCCAGGTACTAACACTCTCTGCCAGCATCTGACAGACACACTCCAGTAGTAATAAATGGGGCACTGTATGTCTAAGTTCCCTAGCTGAGATATGACATTAACTCTTGACCCTTAAATGAAAAGAAAACTCAGTATCTCCTGTTACTATTATAAATGTTGACTTTACTATTCATTATTAAAGAACACATTTCAGTCTCATTCCACACTGCATCATGCTATGTATGGATCTATAACAGTTTTCATTTGTACTGTTTCTTTTCACTTTGTCTGCATCTGATAAGCCAGAAACCTTGGGGACTGAACCAAAACACAAGCACTACTGAAGAAACAGGCCTGGGCCTTCTGCTTCATCTCGTGACAACATGCCTGTGTAATGTTAGAGAGTAATTCAGCCTTTATTGTATAGGATATGAAAATGTGAATACAATTGAATTACCTTTTTATATTCCATAGACATGGTATGTACAAACCCCACGTTCAAGTAACATATTGATTGATATGTCTTAGGGCCTGTTCTGGGTCACTTCATTGTCAAGATGAGCTGTTGTAGTTTGATGTGTGTAAAGTGATGAACTTTTAGCTCAAACCATAGAAAATTAGACTTTTCTGATCCAGAGGCCCTTATCTCATTCTCTGACATATAAGCCAAAAATACGGTTATGAGATATTGTATTGGGTCTGGCTGAGGTTGATTTAATTTTCCCCATAGCAGCCCCATAGGGCTGTGCTTTGTATTGGTAGCTAGAAAGGTGTTGATAACACACTAGTGTTTCGGGCTACCACTGAGCAGTGCTCGCACAGCATCAAGGCTGCCCCTCTAACATTCTCCCTCCCCCTCACCAGTAGGTTGAGGGTGGGCAAGATCTTGGGAGGGGACACAGCCAGGACAGCTGACCCAAACTGACCAAAGGGATATTCTGTACCATATGACATCTGCTCAGAAACAAAAGCTGGGAGAAAGAAGGAAGGGGGGACATTTATTATTTATGATGCTTGTCTTACAGAGCAACTATTACGTGGACTGAAGGCCTGCTTCCCGGGAAGTGACCGTACATTGCCTGCTGATGGGAAGTAGGGAATAAATATTTTGTTTTCCTTTGCTTCCATTCAGCCTTCACTTTTGCTTTATTAAACTGCATTTATCTTGACCCACAAGGCTTTTTTTTCCCATGATATTGTCTCTCCCCCTGTCCTGCTGAGAAGAGGAATGGCAGAGCAGCTTGGTGGGCACCTGACATCCAGCCAAGGTCAACCCACCACAATAAAGCAGTCAGAGGCAAAAGACTGCACACTTCTTTGAAAAGTATCCACTTTGAAATTTGAAAAAGAAATTGCTGAAATTAGATCAGACCCTGTTACCTCATTGCAGAGTGTTAATAGTTTAATCCATGAATTGTACAACGAGAGGAATTACTTGTGGAAGCTCTATTTGTTTCTAGTCTGACTAATAGACACCAAAGTTATCTATTTTCTTATGAGTGGAATGGATGTGAAAATTTGGAATTGGAAGAGTGAGTTTCAGCATCCAATTTGAAAATGTTAATTGCACAGGCAACACATGGTGTCCAATGTCTCACTTCAACAAGCTTGAGGCTGGAACTTGCTCTACCACCATAAACTGTTGTATGGAGGGATTGATCTAATTCTCCTAGGGAAAAAGAAGTTCTTGCCAGAGTTACAGCTCCACCATGCAAATCAGCTTCACTAAGTATCCATAGATAGTAGGAGTCAACTCCAGACTAAGATACACACATTTGGGTGCGTACATGCAAGTTAAATGGATAAAGAATGGCTGCTGAAATATTCACACTGTTTTTTAGGCACTGTGTAATAACCCGCATGGTCTTCAGCTGTTGATCTGGATCAGCACAGATCCTTTCCATTCCCGGTGTCATATCTTCTACCCCATGGGGATGTCTTAGATACCCAAAGCTGTCTCAAATGTCACTACAGGCCTATCTTTAGGAAGCCAAGTCTCACCCTGAGCACATGTGGGTGTGAGACCCTGAACCAAGCCCTCAACATTAAGAACTGAACTGAATAAAACCGTATGGTCTCCTGACACAGCTCAAGGTGATGGAGAAATCCCCAGAGCATCTAAACACCTATGGGGGGACAACAGAATCAATGCCCCATGGGGACCAGCACTCCAGTCACCTGGGAAAATTTATGCAGTTTACATTTTTCTATTCAAACAAACTTAGTCCATTGTTTTATATAAAGTAATCTCAGCTTTTACTTGGTTTATGATCTTAGTAATTTAAGCAGGCATTTAGAAGTTGATTAATTAGCACTACATAAAATTAAGGTGAAAAAGGAACATTCACTGTCCATGAATTTGTGAACTGTGCTACTGTGTTTAAATGATGTTGCCTTGTGTGTTACACCCAGCTTAAGACAGCATAAAAAAGATGCATCTGAAAGAACTTGACACATTAATATGCAACATGCTTAAAGGTGTCTTTTTCTATAATACACATTAGCTTACTTTCTCTTCATCTGTGGAAAATGAAATACACAGTTTCTCCTTGTTCATTATGCTCATTTGTAATACTGACTTACACCTGTGAGCCGCACCAGGAAACAGTGACATTAGAGTCAGGATATATAAATGCATCCAAGCTGAAAAGGAGGAAATGATCCTTGAGAGGCAAATTCCCAGAACCATATTAGGTTTTTATACATCCTTGTATACAGAACTTTTCTGCAATTAGTAGAAATTGCAAGAATGCAATCAATTCTTGCCATTTCATATCATTTTTTTCTGTGCATGCTTGAAAAAATGACAATACACAAAAAATTGTCAATGTCAGTGAGCCAGATTGCTGCTCTTCTAACCAGGAACTAGTCCTACTAATGTCAAAGGGCTGATGGATGTCTTCAACAGCAGTAAAGAGTTCACAGCCTTGCCCACAGAAATAGGCTCTTAAATCAGAGCACGTTCTTATCTTTGAAGCTTGAGTGGCCATTGACTCTTGGGCTGTTCCTGCCCATCAGCTAAGAGCTATCTGGATCTGCAGTTAGCTCTTACAATTACAATTCTCACAAGTATTTCCCCTGTTGTCATCAAATCTGTCATAGATTACTCTTCTGTCCTTTATATGGCCACAGAGCTGATAATCACTCTAACGCTGACTGCAGAGGCATGGGTGAAGATTGCTCCAACACGAGGCAGAGCAGCTCAGCAGAATACTGCTCTACTAAAGTATTGAACACCAATGTAAGGTTAAAGTGTTGCCTTGACAGGGATTTGCTTATCAGTGCTCCAAAACCACAGTCTCCTGCCAGACCTGAACTGCCTTCAGGTGTTCACCTGAACACCTATCTGCCTGTTTCCAACACTTGTCTCTATTTGAATTGTGAATTCTTTAGGAAACAGAATAATCTTCTTCCCCTCTTTATTTAGTTGACAAGCACAGGGCTATAAAAACACCACACAAATTCAAATGGTGAATGCAGATGGTAATTTTTGAATATGACCTTCTCCAGCATAACCATTGAGAGTAAATTTGCAGTAACTTGATCCATCACGGACAAAAGGGCATTCATTTTTAGATCATTGTATCTTTGAATGAACTCTACCAATTTAAAATGTCAGCCTTCAGAGCTATGTCCTCCACAGAAAACTTTCAATATGCAATTTCACTTCTGCAAGTTACAGTTTGGGAGTCTGTGAACCAGGGTCACTTTATTCTGCTGAACACAGCTAAAAATCCTAAGAAAGTATTGGAGTGTTACTGCAGTCTTGCTCAATTATTTTGTATTTCTTGCAGCAAAGCTTAGTGAATCATGTAAAAACACATTGTTTTGTTTTGCTTTGGAAGAACACACTTCTTGTTGAATGACGTGTGCATAAAATATGTTGGAAACCAACATGTTGTTCCGCAATGGGACTCTGTTTTTGATGGGAGCTTCTAGGGGCTGCACTAATACTGGTAATAAATAACAGGAACAAACCCAGTACACAATCTTAGCTACACCACTGTTTTTCGAGTCACAAAAATACGTTAAGGGAGGTGAAACAACAATGTATGTTCAATTCTTTGCTCTCTCCTGTTATTTTGAGTTAATAACAAGGACTCTTTCAATTGGGAATTGGACTGAATCCACCAATTTATGTCACAATACGATCTCCTCACAATGATGGAGAAGACCAAATGACCATCAAATATTGGCTGATTTGTAACTGTTAATGCAGAGATGAAGAATCAGCATGCCTTTCATTCCAACTTGAAGGGGCTCATACACAAAAACGGAGATAAAAGAAGTAACCTAGTGTGTTCATTTCTTTTTTCTTCAGAAGAAATTTATTTTTCTAATAGACAAAACAACATCCAGTTTCAATTTAATTTGTGTAAAATGCATCCATAATACCCAAATAAATTTGACATAATAGACTGCACAATGCTTAATAAACATTCAATACTTGTGTGCATTTTGTTGCGTATCACACTGTTAGGGTGAGGATTTGTTCTAATGAAATCTAGTTCCCCTACTATTGTTGATTCTCTTTATACTAAACCCACTTGAATTCTGATTTTGCAAATCCTGTTCACATCAGTAATGCCTATATCTGAATGGCTTCCATATGAGGAAAGAGCAAATACATTAGGATTCTTAAGCTTAAGAAAGACATGACTGATGGGGGGAAATGACAGAGGGCTTTAAGTCATAACTATATGCAGAACGTGAACAGAGAGTGAATATTCACTCCATCTTATAGCACAAGAACTAGCAAACATATAATGAAAGCATTAAGGAGTAAGTTATACACCAAAGCAGAGTACTTTTTTCCACACAACATATAATTACATTATAGAGCTCATGGCCACAGGATTTCATGGAGGTCAAAAATATATGTGGATGTAAAAAGGAAGAAATTAATGGAGGGTAGATCAACTGGTGTTATTAAACATGAATTGCCAGAAATAAATTCTGGATCAGGAAGTTCTGAAACCACTGATTACTGGAAAATTTGCCAGACCAAGACATTTTTGTATACGCCTTTGTTTCTTTACTCTTTGCCTACATGTCTGCTACTGCCCAGTCCCAGAGACAGCATGGAAGGTATGGAAGAACTTGGTCTGATAGGTCTTCTCCCCTCTACTCTTAATGTTCCACAGGATATGAGTCACCTCATCCATCAACCTTAGATATCTATAGTGTAAATGCTTATGTGCAAGTCTTCTTCGTAGTCAGATAGGAGCAACATACACTCCTGGAGCACAGCAGTTTGGACTGTTTCAGGAATTTATATTAGGGAGGAGTAAATTGAACTGTAAACGTTTATATTTCTACCCACCAACACTAAAGAAAATGTAGACATCTATCTCAAATGAAGGGATCTATTCCAAAGGGTAATCATATATGTACAAGTCTTTTTACTGCAGCCTTATGCAGATGACGACGACAGGATTTTTCATTCTAGCCATCATATTTTCGCATTCAATCCAGTGGAGTAAGGTACTACAGAAAATGTAAGAAAAAAGATCTGTCTCAACACATTTTTCTTCATCAAAAGCAACATAAAGAAGTGCTCATAATCTAGCCCAATTTTATAAAACATCTACACACGGGCTTCAGTCCCATTGAAATGATTAGATTTAAGAATGTGTTTAAGATCTTTGCTGAACTGGGACCAGAGTGAAATACGGTAGAATGAAAGCCACGAAAATGTCTGAGAAATTGAAATATAGTTCAGTTCCATTAATAGCAAGTCTCCATTTCAAGTAGGGCTGATCTGACATAGAGAAGCAAAATTACTCCAGTATATAAAAAGGGTTTCCACTGTGCTGTTAAATTCTGATATAAATTATTAAACCCCACAGAGACTTTTTAGATCAAAGGAACTTTGTACTTTCATTATGTAGCCACTTCTACAGAGAAAAGCAATTGCCAAATACTCTGCAAGGCAGATCTGAAAATATGATCTTTTAGAGTAATTCTGACTTTTTGCTTTCCCATTTATTTTTCGTGCTGCATCCAACACCTCTTCTGACGTGTTACATCCAGCTGCAGAAATAACATATAACACAGAAATCTAAGGTGTGATTCAGATGTTGCCCATGCAGTTGCAGATCACTATTTTGGAGTTAACTGGGGAGGTACCACGAGATGTTAACAATCTTTGCTGTGCACTCTTCAAACTCCATTGTTACTTTTTCTAATTATAAATTTAACCATTTCCACATGTTCCTCTAAAAAGACATGCTGCAGTTTTAAAGACATAGTTGTGGATATACGTTTCAATCTTGCAACTCCCATTAAAAAACTGATCTGCAATTTTAACTTCTCAGCCATCCCAACACCAAAATTTTTACAGAAAAATAGTGAAAAAATATCACTAATTTGGGAGATTTTATTTGGCTCAATTGGCAACATTAAAACTGCAACACTTTCTGCTTAATATTTAGTTCAAGAGGTAGACTTAACAAAGTCCTATCACAGTAAATCCATGTTTTCCCACATTTACCAGAAGTAATCGGGCATGTGGGCATCACAGCCACGCTTCAGGTCCTATTCGGCCATGCAAAGCTAAATGCTGTGTCATTTAGACATCTGTACATGCAGGTAATATAAATTGTCAAATAGGTGTAACACTGAGTTTTGCTTATTAGACACACATGGTACCTGGCGGCATTTTCAGTATGTGGCAAGACTGTCATCATCTATTCAGAGAAGTTCCCTCTATTCCAAAAATAGGTGTTATTGTGAACAAACAGAAACAGAACAGGACACTGCCTTTCCTACTGAAGTTGTTTTTTGCCTTGCAAAAATATTACAACTTTATAAATCAGAGAGATGGGAGTATAAACCAAGGGGGGGAAAAATGTCTCTAAGAAACAAAGGAAAAAAAAAAAAGTCTCTGATATATTGAATAACGGCACTCAACTGAAAACTAGGAATTTTGACTTCGAGTCTAATTTTCTCCAATTAACATTTACTGGAAAACACAAAAAAGGTTTTTAAATGGGGAAACAAATCCTGTGACCCTTTTTCTTAAGAAGCCCTAACCATTAAATTACACAGTTACATCTCCTTTCTTTTCTTGTAATTCACTCTTAGGGACAGTAAATCTTGTATCCAATTCCCCATTGGAGAGATAGGAGGTGCCTCTGCCCTCTCTCATTAACCCTCTTGACATAAATTTTGGTTGCCATCCTCCCTCCTGAGAATGAGGAAATATAGGTTCTGAGCCTCTCTGTCTGAGGAAGGAAGGGAAACGAGTTTCCTCGCTTCCTGTGTGAGTGGTCTAAGTGTTACATTATTATATTAAAAGCCACCTCTGCAATTACGTACTCATCCTATGTCCGCACATTAGGGCTTGTCTCAGATGGATTTTGTAAGAGTCATAATTTTTCTCTGCATTAGATGCACTTCAAAGGGTCATATGCAATCAGCAAAGGCTCAGATGGGGAAGTAACTTTTTGCCTCAGTCTTGATTAGGTTTAGGTAGAAAGTAAACACTGAAGTACTCAGTCAGTTGCCTAGGTGATTCAAGCTAACCTGATTTTAGATGTCCTAAAGTTGCTGGACATACACATATACCTACCAAAAAAATCCGTACCCTTTCAAATTGGAAAAAAAAACAAAACCATATAGGATACCTAGTCTTCAACTTTTGTTCTTCAACTTCATTTAAGTCCTAACTCAAGTATCTAAGAATGAATATGAGATAAATCCCTTTTGGGATCTTGCTTTACTCACCAAGCCGAGCACTACATTTGCCTTGCTTTGCTCGGCTGCGGTTACTCGAAGAACACAGTAAGGAAGGAACTGTCTATCAGGAGCAAAAGTACCAGGTTACATATGTCTGTGTAGGGCTGATAGTCCATGAGAGAGAGATGGAGCCAATATTCTGCCAAGGTTTTCTTCTTCTTGCTTTAGTTACCCTGAGCGTAGATTCACAGATCCAGAAGGTCATGAAGGGTCAACGGATAACTTTAAACATAAGCTCCTCTATATTCCCATTCGCTCCATAAACTCTAAGCTTGCCTGATGACATCTGGCACATCTTACTCTTTCCTACTATACAGAGGGTCTTTTCTCTCAATACTATATAAAATTACTAGTCTTGTTAAGCATGTGAATCTCTAATGTCGGAGAATCATTCTTGCTTATCTGTATGTCTTCACCTAAATAATACTTCCAAAAGTCAAGTCTTAATTTATTCAAGACACTGAACTTGCAAAGCATCACATTTCTAAACTGGGAATGCTGGCATTTCTGGGATCAGCAATAAAGATTGCTTTGCAAACCTAACTGGAGTTTTGATTTGCTTCAGTGCCATACAACAGTTTTGCTTTTAAAGCATCAAATTGCTTTTTTAGTACATTTAATTAAACTTCTAAGACTGCTTGGCAAGCTTAAATTCCACTTGTTGCAATCAACAGTGTGGTGATTATTTATAATTTCATGAAGATTGCTTCCATCTGTACTTCAGAGCAATTAGGGAGTTTATTCATAATTCATTAATTTTAAAGACAAGTACATAAAACATGATTCTATGCTCTAACTTTGTGTTACAATTTAATGACACTTAAGAATACCTGACAATTAACCATGTTTAAACAAACTAATGATTTATATAAGCAGAATCAAATCTATCAGCCAGTGTTAGAATTTAGCCATGTGACTCTGGGGTTTGTGTTTGGTTTTGCAACATTTAAGCAGAGCAATGCTTTTTCAAGGTTAACTATTACATCTGCCCCTTTGTGATATGGATTTAAGACAATTTCTAGCATTAGATAGGGGGAATGCAGGGAAAGGGTGAGAAAAAAAGAAGGGTAGATTAGCTCACCTCTTCCTGTCCAGGACTTCTTGCAGCTTCTCAAGACTCCCAATATTGGACACAATCAGCAGGAAGCATTGAGGTGTATGGATCTAGTCTAGTTTGGTATTTCCCATGCTGTTTGATGAGTAACACCAACTGTGACAGAGAGATAATCCGTTCCTACAATAAACACGGTTACTACATTTAAATGTCGGTGAAACTATAGACAAAGGACAATGTAGAAGAAAAAGTGAGAAATATTGGTCAAGATTAAATATGCAAATTTTATAATAAAGTAATGGATTTTTAAAGAAATCCAGGTTCATATAATAACTGAAATATTATCTGAAATATTTCATCTCTAATGCACTTGCTCTGTACTAATTTCTTGCTTGATTTGGGACACTGGGCCAAGTTAGCAAGGGACTTAAACTATTGTAAAATTTCTTTAAAGCTAACTGGAATGGTAGAGAGAGATTAGACACTTATTTACTTTGCTGAATCCAGCAAATTTGTGCCCGGTGCCAGGACACAAATCAAGATGCACATTACGGTAGATGTCACGTCTAGAGAGAATCACGGCTGGTGACACTGAACAAGCCCAGAAGCTTAGAGAATCCCAGTTCAAAATGGAGAATGGAGTCATTACAGAGTGTCCAGCATCAAATCTGTGAGCTGGAGAGAAGCTGTCCAAACTTAACCACCACTCCTTTCAACCTCACTAAAATATAATTTTCTACCATGGTGATACATTACCACAATGTTTACTCACACCAGGCTAAAAAGCCGAAAACACAACTTAGTACTAAATTGGAAGCTTGGGTTTAATAAAACTTCTCATGTAATTAGTGCTTATCCCTGAGGTACATCTGTAAATACTTAATTTCAATAACTGTAAAAATGCCAGGATCTTATGCTATCATACTGAGCACATGGATATCAAAAAGTTTCTGTCTATGTGTTATATATTAATATTGTTTGTGCAGTGATCTATTCATCCTGAATTTCTTCAATATGGGTGAAACATGTCATTTGTTTCTGTAGCGTAGACTAACAGCACAAATGAAGTTCTTATGATCTATCTATTTATCTTATACAACAGAATACCACACATGTCAAAATATTTAAACATCATCAGACATGGACCCTTACCCAAATCCAAATCATTGCTAAAGTCTTGGAAAGTATTAATGTTTTATCTCTCTGAACCTTCAAAGTCAGTCCAAATCTTTATCTGAACTCAGCCCATCATGTATATCTCTGAGTTTAATGTAACACAGACAAGAACAGTGAGATTATTTGCTGGTATAAATCAAAATAGTGGTACAGACTGAACATGGTCTCAAAACACCTCACAAAAACTCAGCAAAATTATTATGTGTTCAAGCACATGTATTACACTGAGTAGCTGTTGCTTTGCACGAAAAAGTGTTGTTTGGCCACAGTTTCTCACTAAAAAGATATGTTGTAGCAATTCTTGTAAATTAAAAATACAAAATAAAGATCCATAAAGATTATTAAATATAAAATACTTTTTTTTGGCACTTCAGTATTACAAATTGATGGCAAATTTGGAGAAAATAAAAGACGACTGATATAAATTAACTCAGGAGCTAAAAGAATTGATTACAGAGATGGGCTGAAATACTTGAATATGCACAGCTTGTACAGATCATTGCAAAGTAAATTAAGCTTACTTTCCAACAGTTGGAAATCATTAAAATCATACAAAACAAATTAGTTTATGTTGTATTCGAAAATAATCCTTAAGAATTCCTGTATTAATTTGCAGAGACTTTAGATGAACGACAATACTGTGATTTTGTAGTATATCACCTAAGAAATTCTACTTGAGTCTTTAAAACTGCCCTTGATCCAATAGTTTATGATATACTGCTGAGAACAACTCCTTCTTAATAGAAACCACAATAGATGATGTATCCTAGTACATTGTCTCTTCTGTATTTTCTTCAAGCCTTCTGGTCAACCACAGCAAACTCTCTTCCTTGCTCCTACTCCAGTAGTCCCTTGAGTTGTGCAGGTTGAATATGTGTTTCTCCTTATTTCCACACACCACAGTTGCAGGTTAAGCTGTAGCACATAGGTGTGCAACCCAGGTGATACAGAATAAAATGGCAGTCACTGTTTGGCATCACTGAGTAAAGTCAATGGGTCAAGGCACAATTTCTTTTCCATCTAATTTCTTGACTGCCACAATTGTATATTTTCTCTGGCTGCTACATAACCTGGACATACTGATTTAATGAGTTTTCCTAAGAGCAAAATCCGCTGTTATATTCAGAAAAATGGCTATATATTTAAAGTTTCCTTACATCAATATTATGACAGTACCCACATTGTTTTATAGCCCCATGCTGACAAGCCATTAACTTTGTTTACATTAGAGCATGGCTTAAGTTGGAATTTGGAGTTGGATTTCAAATACCCCAATATCCACAGATGTTAGGAGAGGGATCCTTGGCTTAGCTTATTGAGGAACACTACAAAATTTGGATCTGCATCTAAGTGCTATTTTGAATTTATGCCAATCTTGAGGTGTTTTGCATCAGAAGTTTAAAATGTGTTTCTTCCAGGACCAGGGTGCCCCGTTTAAAGAATACTGTGTTGTTAAGTCAAAACGACATTGCAGAGTGGGCAAATACCTGCTGAACAATGGGAATTCTTAGGGTCTCATACCTCATTTTTCAGTCTGTTCTACCTATTTTGAAGAAAAACAATTTCTTTGACTTCAGTGAACTTTCTCTTGATGCCTCATATTGCGAAAAAAGTTAAGGACTTTATGGGAAATTTGGCTTCAGTTTCTGGTCTGGTCACAGATGTTTCTCTGAGACACTGTCAAGCTACATCATGATGTCTAGTCTCATGATGGAAGAAGAACAATTCTATTACAGCTCTCTACAGTTTGGTGAAGATAGACATTTGCATGGTAAAGTGATCCTCGCCTGCAGAGACATGGACTACAGAACAGGACTCCATTATGAACATGTCTACACTGTGAAATCAGGGAAGGTAACAGGCAAATCTATAACTAGCTCAGGCTAATATTGCATGCATGCATGCAGGTAGGCAGCTTTCAGACACAAACTGCATCACAATCTGCCTGTTCCACCCAGGCTTAAGGCAGGCAGAACTAGCATTTGGACAAGAAGAAATGGCCTCAAGTTGCACCAGAAAAGGCTTAGGATGAATATTACGAAAAATTTATCCACCGAAAGGTTAATCAAGCCTTGGAACAGGCTGGCCAGGAAAGCGGTGGAATCACTATCCCTGGAAGTATTTAAAAGACGGGTAGATGTGGTCCTGAGGGACATAGTTTAGTGGTGAACTTGGCAATGTTAGGTTGACGTTTGGACTTGATGACCTTTAAAGTCCCTTCCAATTTAGACGATTCTATGATTTTACAATTCTGCCAGCATAGATATGACTTTAAACGAGCACCAAGAATAACATAAGTGTAGTATCATTTCTCTTTACAGTGTTTCTGTCAAGCAACATAATTAAAATAAAACAAAAAAACCCCACCAACAAAACCTCAAACCATATACAAAGAAGGATTTCACCAGTTTCTTTTCTGTTATCAAAAAAGTGTCACTCAGTGATAACAATCAAGCATGTGTTCACATCAGGATAGACTCTAAACAAAGTGCCGCATTTCTTTCACAGAGAAAATAAACAGTGATGTTTTGTATTTCTCACTTTGAAAAGCAGGTCCATCTAATGTCCAGTGGCTACACTTCAAAGAAATCCCTCATGAACCCTTTTTCATGTGGCTACATGTGTGGTGTTACAGAGATGAATAGGCCAGCTCCGAAGCAGCAGGACACAGTGCATTAACTTGTACTCCGTGAACAAAGATTTATGGAAGATCAGAAGACTTTATAAAGCAAATAAGGAACATTTCACAAATATATACAATGTACAGACTATTTACCGAGAAACTTGAAACGGCTGTCTTGGAAATGCTCCAGTTTGTCAAGTAATCTGGTTATCAGGTTTTTAAAAAGACACAATATACACGGCACTGACAAAAATGGACAAAAAATTTTTTCCAGAAGGAGCAGGATGGTAACAGGAAATAAACTTTATAAAGCAATTAACAAACAGTACTTTAACAGGCAAGTTGTTCCAAGTAACTTGGAAGAAAAAAATAAAAGTAATCTGATTTGGAAATGTGCTTGCAATGCATACATGCCTGCATAATAGACAATAATCTTAAACAGGCCTGCATAACAAGCAACAATAGCAACAAGTAGTATAGGACCCGAAAACAAGCTCTAAATGATCTAGCTCAGGTTATGGCAGAAGACATTCACCTGTGCTGAGAGACAGCGATGCCCGTCCTGGGTCCCTTCCTCTAACCATGCAAGACCTCTCAGCCAAAACAGAGCTCATCCACACAAATATTCCATTTCCTATTGAGAATTGGAGTAAAAAGTTGTGTGATGACAATAGCAAGTCTATTCTGTGTGTGCAAATTGATAATTCCTGATTTTTCTTTACTGCTCTCCATGATTATAGTTTAAACTGGATTATTAATATTTTTAAAAATAGTGCAGTAAAATCACTCAAATGTGGACCTTCTGCTGATTTCAAATATATAGATTTGTTAAAATAACCTCTTATTTTCTTTATTTTAGCAGCAATAAGGAAAAAGGAAACAGGAATAGGGGATGGAGAAAGTAGAAAAGGAAACAGGAGTTGGAAGAAACAGGGGTAATTTTTTAAAATATCAGAATACTTCTTTATAAGGTTCTCTCAATGAAATAATACCACTCCAAGATAACCAAATATTTTGCTTGGAAATGGCAGAAAATTGAGGTAAAAGGCTTTAAAAGTAACTTAAACATAGAAATAATTTTAAATTAATGTAAAGCTCCACCTTCCACCTCAATTTCAAAAGGTTTATTAAAAAAAATTGCTGCTTTACAAACAAAAAAATGCAAAAGATTGACCTCAAATTTCAAATTTTCCTCAGTTATAATGTGTTGTGGTTTGGGTCAGGTTGGCCAACAACAAGACAACAGATGCTCTCCCTCACCTCTCCTACAAGAAGAAGAAAAAAAGAAATAAAGGGATTTAGAAGTTCAGAAAAAAAAAAAAGAAAATATTTAATGAAATAATAACAATAAAATAAAAAGGAAATAATGAAATAGATACAGTATATATAGAGATATATACAAAACCATATCAAGTTCTCAGGAAGATATCACTGGGAAGCACTAGGTAAGTTCTAGACTGGACTCAGTAACAAATAGGAACTGGATTCCAGAACTCACTCATGAGTACCAAAGGCAGACAGGGTCTTCCTTGGGCATTCCAGAAAAAGATGCCTTAAGAATAGCCATTAAGTAGTGCCAACCTAACCCCTTTGCTCCCTCAGCTTTTATAGTAACATGGCAGATGCAATGGAACATTCTATTGGTCAGTTTGGGTCACCTGACCTGCCCAAACCTCCCCATAGGTGCAACCCTTCCACCAAGTAACCAACCAGGTCAGCTGAACATGCTGATGATGGCAACAAACATAAGCAAGAACCCCTCCCACTCAACAGAAAGTTGACTCTGACCCCCTCCCCCAACCTAGGATTTACTGACACAATTTTTGGACAATGTATGTTTTGGGAAGACCTTAACTTCCTTAAAAGGTTAGTTTTTCTCCTCTTTTCCCTTCCCTTGATTTTCAGGTTGGATTTTTTCTTCTGATTTTGGCACCTTTTAATACACACTGAATTCAGGCTACCAGTCTACTTCATGGGTCTCACAAATCTAAGGCCTTTAGGAGAGAACTCATTTCACTTTCTTATAATAGTCAAAAAGATAAAAATGGGATTTAAGCGAAGTGCATAGATACTTTAGATAATCAAAGGAAGAAGACAGGTGCTGTAAAACTGTTACTTATCTTATTCTAAGAGAGCTACTCCTAAGCTGACTTGCTCATATACGGACCTCTACATCAAATTTATGTGAGATGAAAACCAGTCTTAAGGGTAAAGCTCCCTGTTCCTTAATCACTTCTGATTATCAGTCTCCTGAGTGTAACACCATGTGTTGTTAATTGGCTAATCTAATCAACCCTCTCCAATAGCACTGATTCACAGTAGCTGAGGATCTGACTCATTCTCCTTCACTTACATTAAATACCTCTATGCCTCAGGTCTTTTGAACAATTGCAAGCATGACATAATTTTATTTCTCTGGAACAGCTGAAGTTACTTTTCTGCTTGGAATGCTAACCCTTTCAATACTTTGCTGTTGGGTTTGGGATTATGGACAGCACAGAGGGATCATCTATCACTTTAATAATTCATCCTAATTCTTGCCTGGGGACAGCTGATAGTTCCAGTGTTAACTCACTGAATTTGCATTTGCATGTCATATAGTCTTTAGTTAACCCCTGGCAGAAAATTTCTCAATGAGTGGAGAAACAAGATTTAGAACTGGAACAACTTTATAAATCACGTAAGTGATATTTCTGTGTTTCCAACATCTTTCAGGTGGACACCTCAAGAAAGCTTGTGTTCCTGTAGTCACGTTATCAAATCAACTTCAGTAACAGTAAATATTTAGCTGTTGCATGCTAAAAAAACAAATGACCAAATAGCTGTTTCAGAGATACAAAGGCACTGCACTCCGAGGTTTTAGGATTAGGTCTTAGGATTCCGCAAACCTCAGGTACATCAAACCTCAGGTATCCTTAAGTTTTCTTTTTTTTTTTTTTTCCTTTGAGACTTTTGTTTTAACTGTACATTCATAAGGAGTACAGAATTTGTGATGCAAAGAGTTAAGAAAACAGCATAATCTTAAAAAAAGAAAAGGTCATATTTTCATAATGTTATAATAGTCCAAATCATAATAAATTCCATCTGGACTTTTGGAAAAATATATCACCACTAAAACTCAAAATAGCCAGCTAGAAAGACTGAACTGTGGGGTACTAGGGAAAACACAGCTTAACGGTTAGGGACTAAGTTTGATCTCTGATATGATTTGAGACATTTATGGACCTGCACAGTAGCTGTTGTTCAGCCCTATACAATAAAACACACCTGGATGCCTGACAATAGGGTATGTCCTGAGGCATGCAAAGCAAGACACCCATTTCCCCCAAATGTTTGCATTTCTCCCTGACAGTGTATTTTTCAGGAAAGTACTGAAATAAGTACACAGTCACTTTCACAGAAAATTAAATTTTTCCCTCCTGTGAGTGCTCATTCCTGAAAGTAGAAGTTGACATTATTAAAGTATGGGATATTATTATTTGAAAATATCTATCTATTAAGATACAAATGACAGAACACGGGGTTTTTGAAGTAATACATGATTGATAGTCAACTCATATAAAAACTTATAAAAATTCATTGAGTGAATTAAAAAATAGCTTATTTTACACTAGCAATTCACAAGGAAATTACACTTGTGTGCTGTTATATACATTACAGAATGAAGTACTTAGCATGGCTTATATATGTTAACAGTATATGAGATGAAGTGAAAAAATCCACTGTTTCATAGAAGGGAGAAATACATCTTGTTTTCAGTCATTAAAAGTGGGAAACTGTCACTAATTTAAGACTTTGTTTTACATTTCTTACTCTGGCTTAACTTACTATTCAGTTTGGTGACTTTATTGCTTAAATTCTGCTTTCATTAATTACACAGTGATGTAGTTATCACGGGCCAGATTGAACAGAGATGTAAACCAGTGTAAATCAGTAGCATTATACCAGCTTGTATTTGGCTGCTTGTGATTATACTAAAGGTTGCCTCAAAGTAGGTTGAAGCAAAGCCTGCTATCCAAAATACATATTTTTCTAGGACTGATAATATAAAATTAGGAAACTCCAGTCTGGAAATGTTTTTATTTCTGCATATGTTTGGCATGTCTTTCCTTCTACCTTCTCTTTCCTTGCAAACTATCACTGCATATCATTTCAAAACAAAACATTAAAACAGTTCAAGCACATTTCAATATGTAATATGTAGCCTTTGGAAAAAAAATGGATGTGCAAGCAGTTTCATTTTCTGTATCCTCAGTGTTTCTTTCTTCTTTCAATGCGTGTTTTCAGGAAATAATTAGGGGTGTAAATTCATGGCCGTATTCTATTAATAATTATCCAGTGCAAACTCATAGAATCATAGAATAGAATCATGGAGTGGTTTGGGTTGGAAGGGACCTTAAAGGTCATCTAGTTCCAACCCCCCTGCCATGTGCGGGGACTCCTTCCACCAGACCAGGTTGCTCAAAGCCCCATCCAGCCTAGCCTTGAACACCTCCAGGGATGGGACATCCACGACTTCCCTGGGCAACCTGTTCCAGTGTCTCACCACCCTCACTGTAAAGAATTTCTTTCTAGTATCTCATCTAAATC
>JAOQGH010000001.1:8916085-8953721 GCA_025769975.1 Gallinago jamesoni | reverse complement strand
TCCCTTCCCTTCCCTTCCCTTCCCTTCCCTTCCCTTCCCTTCCCTTCCCTTCCCTTCCCTCCTCTCCTCTCCTCTCCGCTCCTCTCTCCTCTTCTCTTCTCCAGGCTGAATAACCCCAGCTCTCTCAGCCTGTCCTCAAAGGGGAGGTGCTCCAGCCCTCTGATCATCTTCATGGCCCGCCGCTGGACCAATTCCAGCAGATCCATGTCCTTCCTGTGTTGAGGACTCCAGAGCTGCAGACAGTACTCCAGGTGGGGTCTAATGAGTGCAGAGTAGAGGGGCAGAATCACGTCCCGTGACCTGCTGACCACACTTCTCTTGATGCAGCCCAGGATGTGGTTGGCTTTCTGGGCTGCCAGTGCTGGCTCATGTTAAGCTTCTTGTCCACCAACACCCCCAAGTCCTTCTCTTCAGGGCTGCTTTCTAGCCACTCTCTGCCCAACCTGTATTTGTGCCTGGAATTGCCACGTCACAGGTGCAGGACCATGCACTTGGCTTGGTTAAACTTCATGTGATTTGCACGAGCCCACCTCTCAAGTCTGTCCAGATCCCTGTGGATGGCATCTCTTCCCCCCAGCGTGTTGACTGCACCACCGAGTTTGGTGTCATTGGCAAACTTGCTGAGGGTGCACTCTGCTTAACTGTCCACATCTCCAACAAAGGTGTTGAACAGCACTAGTCCCAGTACGGACCCCTGAGGAACACTTGTCAGTGGCTGCCACTTGGACATGGAGCCTTTGACCACAACTCTTTGAGTGTGGCCAGCCAGCTCCTTATCTACCAACTTTCCAATTTTGAGACCAGGATGTTGTGCAGAACAGTGTCAAACACTTTGTACAAGTCCAGGTTGGTATCTGTTGCTCTGCCCTTGTCCACCATGTGTGTGGCAGTATCATAAAAGGCCACCAAATTTGTCAGGCACAATTAGCCCTTATTGAAGCCATGTTGGCTATCTCCATTGACCTCAAGGGAGAGCATGCAAGAAAAAGCAAGGTTTAGTGTATGAAATATCGAAAAGTAGTATGTATTCATAGAATACATTTTCCTCTACTGAAATTTCTTTTGAAAAATAAACCTTCCTCTGTAGAAGCCTGAATTCTCATTTTGACTTTTCCAGTAACCTTGAGTCACATTGATGGAGTCAAAATCCAAGTGTCTGAAGATGTTTGGTTCAATTCTCATCTTTTGTCTCTGTCTCTTTTTCCCAGGAGTATCCCAGTAAAAAAAAGGGACCTGTTCTGAAGGAGAGTGTGCTGCTTGTAGCACCATGAGAACCAGATTTTCAAAGAAGGCAAAATCATGCAAATCCTCCATCAATAGAGATGTAGTCATTCACTTAGACTGAATAGCTGGCTCTTCTTTGAGTACTTGAAGACAACCTGGTGAGATATCGTGTGAGAGTGTTCTGCGATGGCTGGTGCAAGGCTGTGCATATGGCAGACACATTGGGTTAATATGTGCCCTCATGGTTGTCTATGCTGGAACAGCTTTAAATTTAATTTTTAAAGCAAACTATGTGTGTTAGATCTGGATATTGTACTCCTGCTAGTAAACACAACAGAAAAAGGTCAGACTGTAATACCACTTGGTGTAAATCCTGTAGTCGTTTTCCAGCTCTTAGCATTGTTTCTATCTAGCATTCTTGATCTCAAATATTTCTGTGTAATAGACAATGGACAGCTTCTAGTCACTTAAAATTGTCACAGAGATGAAAGTTTCTGATAACACAATAACAGAGTTTAAGCTAAAGATAAGTTAATATAAATTTAATATAAAGAAGTTAATATATATATTTTTTTTAAAGAATAATCATGACTACCAGAAAAGTAGGAATATTTGTCATGAATTTGTATATGTGGGTTAATTGAACAGTCTCTCCCAAGTGTAGAATTTCAATCAACTTTTTGAAATGATTCAAGAAAAATAATGTATCTAATAGTAAAAATAGTTACTTATTTACTTTTACAAGTCTCTTGAGGGAAGCAGACAGTTGATTTTTTTTTTTCTTTTCTTCTTTTCTTTCTTTCACTGCAAAGAGTGCAATGAATTTGAATGGGTCTAGGACTAAGCCCCTTCTTTGTTGGTCATGCATCTCAGAAAAATATTATGCGTGATTGAAAAAGCAGAAACAATCTTTCCTTTTCTGTACTAGTTTGTGGGTCCATTTGTTTTACCTCTGTGGGAAACAAAAATGGAGGTGACACTGGAAAATTGTGACCCAAAGAAACCATACTAATACTAGCAAATGAAGAAAACAATAAAATGAATGGAAAGGAAAGACGAAGAAAGATCTGTAGGAAAAGGGAGCTGCTTTGAAGGAAGAATTTATGCAAAAATAGAACTGGTCTGTGACCACAAATGTTCCTTGTAACTGTGGAAAATATTAGCAAGAATCAGATAGTTTGTTCTGATACCAGGAGGTGGTGATCACTAATTAAAAACATTCTGTGAATCCAGACACCAGACACCCTGGAGGAAGAAAGAGCTTAGAAATCTGGGTTTGGGTTTGTTGTTTTTTTTTTTTTCCCCCCAAGAATTAAAAAAAAATTATGATGGAGCTTAGAGATCCGAAAAGGCATTGTAGACCTGTTCTGGTGCTCTTACAGAGGCAATAAACCAGGAGAATGAATGAATGAATGAATGGATGACTTAAAAATTCTGTAGTGACTTAGATGGGAATTCAAACATTTGGTGACTTGTAAAAATATAGAGTAATAATTTGAAGACAATAATATTTGTCCACTTTGTGGCAAAACTTACAGTAGCATTCACCTTTCCTTCTGTAACTACCTAGCTGTTTTTCCCTTCACCTTTTCCACCTCCTCACGCTGTTTCTTTCCTGCAAAGCTCTCCCTGTGACACTGACTTGAAAGCTGCTGCACAGCAGCAGCCAGCAGAGGTACCCCAACCAGGGGCTGCTCTGAAATTAGACCCAAGATGGTTTGTGATAAAGAGAATAGAGTGTCTTTTTTACCACACCTTAGGTGCAACAAGTCCAAGCTGGGCTTGGGTAAAACGTGAACACACATGATCTGACTCTTAAATTAAGTTGGCAAAAGCCCATTGACATCAGTGAATCCATACTCATTTAAACCAGTATCTGACAGAGTTTTTAGTTTATTTCCCTTAAGTTGTGCTTGGTTTAATCACTATGTGTGATGCATCAATATGTATTAGAAGAACTTTTTTTAGCTAAATGAGGAGATAACCATCTGGTACCATGAGAATGCAAAGTCAGGTACTAAGAGAGCTGTACTTTCAAGGCACTCTCACTTCTATTCCACATCAATTTCCTTTTACATTCTTTTCTACTTCAGATGCATAGAGCAATGAAAAAAGGATTAAAAATGATGTCTGCATTTATTAGATTCTGGTGCCATTTGGGATATTTTCTGACTGAATCCAAATAGTTTTTGCAACTACCTTGGCCAATTTCTGCAACAGGAGAGCCATGTTCTTCTAATCCAGGAATTTGTTACATGTTTACTGTTGAACTAATTTACTGTCATTCTAGAAATATTTTTCCCCTCTTGAGATGCCTGCCTCAACCTGGAAAAGGAATCAGTGATTTGCTAATGGTACAGCATATAAAATTCTTTTTTGTTGATCTTTACCTTGTAAGATGTATTACAGCTGTAGCCCTTGCTGTAGCTGTATTATTTAATGCAAAATAAGTTATGCCCATATAAATGTATGTTATTCATTTTAATGAGGACCAGGAGATTTACACTGGGATTAAAAATGTTTTTGCTGTAAGTCAAAATTTAGAAATCTTCAAAGACCCATGCAAATATATTAAAAATATGCAGATAAGTATGATTATGGTATCCTCCAAGCGAGAAAACAGATGCAGAATATAGAGCCAGGGCTGGTGAAGGGATGAGACACCTCCAAGTTAGGTACCACACTGCCTTACTGCTAGGTGACTGTCCCCAGGAGCTAGATCACAGTGTCCTGAATTGGGTGCCACATTTGTGCATATGGAATGTGGGAGAATGAGGTGTCTCAGTGCAATCCAGTACCTACACAATAAAATGAAAGATACCGAGGAATAGTCTATCGAAATGATCAATCACAGGTGTGGTCCCGAATGCTCACCCACCACCCAAATCTGTGGTCTATGTCAGAGCTAGGATGGAGATACTTGAAATCTTGGCTCCATGAAAATGCTATTGGGGGAAAGAAAATAGAAAATCAGGCCTACCTCCTTTAAATTGTGCCATGCCAGCATTATGCCTGTATTTCCATAACAGCAAAGCATTCAGACAACTCTCCAGCAAAAGGAAGGACCTTACCGTTTCACACTTTCTTTCACCTTGGAAGATTGCAACTTACATCTGAATTTAATTTCCTGCTCTGTCAGCTGTTTATGTAGTTTACATTAAACAGTCCTTGCAATAGAAAAAAAAAAAAGAAGATAGAAGCATGAAGAAGAGTTTAGAAACTAGGTCTTCACCATGCCCCAAACTGCTGTAATACAAAGTAACTTCCATTTTGCTTGTGCTTGTCTTTGGCCTGTGAGTTGCACACTGGGCCAACTGGAAAACAGCAGTTAACCCCTTCCAGCTAACCTGTCTTTGGTGGGTAAGGCAGTCTTCTGGAAAGGAGTTTTGAATCCCTAATGCAAAACTAGATCTGAAACCCAGGTTCCTTACTTGCTAGGAAGCAAACTAGCCCTTGTGCAGACATCATGACCTCCTCCTCAGAAGTGTTTTAAAAGAAGGATCCATCCCTCCTAAATGGAAGACATCATGATGCTTTGGGCTGTGATTTCTGTATCCCATTTAACAACTGCTTAATGTAAAATGCTTAAACAGGGACCAAGGCAGGAGACAAAATAAAATTCTTCATTTTCAGCTGAAAGACTAAACTTCTTTTAGTGTTTTGCTTGCTAATCTCATAAATCTTTCATTCCTTTGTTAATAGCATAGTACTGAAAGGAGGGGTGCAGGAGTGTCTGTCTGTTCCCAGCTCAGTCCCAGAGTTAAGGAACTTCTGTAGGATGGAGAATTTCTGAATTTGGACCCTTTCAGACTGAACAGGAAATGAAACCCAACTGCAGATTCTGCAGACAGTGCCCTAACCATATAGGTATGGCATAAACACTGATTGATATCTTTCTGGTAGTCACATTTTGAAAGAAAGTGGCTGCAAGAAGAGAACTTGACCAGTATCCTAACACTGATGGCTTATCTCAGAAAACATATTTGCAGGAACTTCCATTTTTTCTGGTCACAATTAATGAACAACTTGCTCAGTCCTGCCAAAAGAAATAAATAGAAGAATGCATTTTAAATTTATAGCAATATAACGAAGACACCTTGGAAGGAAGAGCCAGTAAGGATTTTGTCACCTGGCCGTAGTTAGCAAGTGTGTTTTTCAGAGCCCAAATTCCACTTCAGAGTGCTAATTCTTTCTCCAGAGCCCTTTTTTCTTCTTTTACCTTCAAAGCCTGGTTCATTTTTATTCCTTATCCTTTTGCCTGAAAAAGCAGGAAAAAAATGTTTCACATCAGCGACACAGGTGATGGCATGAGTCTCAGGCTAACGGTGAAACAGGACCAGAGAAGCAATTTATATAAAAATGCACAAGAGTTAAACAGTGAAGAAACACCTGATATACTTGGGATTCCTGGATACAAATCCAATACCGGCCTGATTTTTTTAGCACTTCAGGGAAACAAACTCAGTTTTTTTTTAAAGTGTAGCTGGCTACTTAGCTGCCTAACTGTGTCTGCAGGCATCATTTTAAAAAAAATCTGGCATTCCTGTGTAAACTGATGAATCACATTTATCACTGGAAAAACATTTTGCTGTCATATTGGAAGCATAGCAAAGAATGTTTTTCCCTTCTAGCCTTTAAAGGATCACATGTATCTGTTGTTAGGGAAACTAGAAGAATTACAGACCCGAAGAACTGGTTGAGGTTGGAAGGGACTTCTGGAGATCATCTTGTCCAACTTTCTGCTCAAAACAGGTTGCTCAGGCCTATGTCTAGCCAGGGTTTGAATATCTCCAAGGATGGAGACTCCATCTTTGTTGGAAACACCAGACTCAGTTTCTCTGAGTATTTTGTTCCAGTGTTCAACTACTCTCAAAGCAAAAGCTTTTTCTTACGTTTAAATGGAATTTCCTGTATTTCAGTTTGTGCCCATGGCTTTTTTTCTGTTCACTGGATACCACTGGGAAGAGCCTGGCTCCCTCTTCTTTTCAACCCCCTTCCCTCCATCACATATTTATACATACTGATAAGATCCCCCTGAGCCTTCTCTTCTCCAGGCTGAACATTCCAAGCTCTCTCAGCCTCCAATACCTTAATCCTCTTCATTGCCCTTTGCTGGACTGTCTCCAGTAAGTCTGTGTCTGTCTTGTACTGGGGAACACAGAATAGAATCTAGCACACCAGGCATGTCGGCATGTCTCATCAATGGTGAGTAGAGGTGAAGGATCACCTTCCTCTATCTTCTGGCTATACTTTGTCTAATTCACCCCAGGATACCATCAGCCTTTGCCACAAGGGCACAGTGCTGGACCATGGTAAACTTGTTGTCCACCAGGCCCCCCGAGGTCCTTTTCTGCAAAGCTGCTTTTCAGCTGGTTGGCCCCAGCCTGTGCTAGTACCTGAGGTTATCCCTGCCCAGGGACGGATGAGAGCCAGTCCTTTGGAAGCTGCTCGTCAAACACTGCAGGACTTCAATGGCTGAAGACAACACAGTGCAGCAAAGTCTTAATGTTCTTTCTTATAGGGGAGGAGGTTATATAGTAGACACAGTGAAAAAAAGTTTTATTTTAGAGAAATGAACAAATGATTGTTACTAGATAATTAATCATCCAATTACCGCCATCCTAATTTTAAGAACCTCGTGAGTGAAAGACTAAGACTAGAGTATTAGACTAATAGGGGAGGTTGTCTGATCCTTCAGTCAAATGTCTTTTTGGAAAATATCCATTTCTTGTAGAGGAATTATCCAAAATCTTCCATCTATACTTAATAAATAACTGACACTTGGCAGATTTGACTGCACATGCTGCTGTTATCATAAGTTTATTTTAAGACTGGTAAATTAGCAGATGTTCTAGATAGTTTGTCCTTTTAATCCTTCTCATTTAAATTCCCTACTCTCCAGTGACTCATTAAGATTCAAAATCTTATCTGCCCTTTTTAATGTGAGGTTAATGAGATCCATATAAATGGATGCTATGTATTCCTCTGGATTTTCAAATGGTTTTATTGGTATTTTTTGTTTTATTAAAGATTGATAATGGCATACAGTCAATTAATTACCCATTTTGGAGGCTATAAGAGTTAATAATCTCCTTTAACACAAAGCCATGACTGTGTGACATGTCCTAGAATTAGTCCAGTTAAGACAGAGGTTTTAGAAACCAGATCCAGATATCAATCATTTCAGATTATTTCTTCCCACCCCTTTATTATTAACACAAACCATTTGGAAATCTCAGCACTGAAATGCTTTCTTATGAATTTTTCCATTAATCCAACTCCCCTCTACATACACATACAATACTTGGACTTGACAGCTGGCCTGTTGGCACCAATTGCTTAGACTCCTTGAGGGGAAAATAAACCTTTTAAAGAACCCTTGGATTTTACAAACAGGTTTTGAAAACAAAAGATCTGTCAAATCCTTAGTCTAAGAGCTTTGCCAGTACAGCTTTCAACATTCAACTTCAGTATCCTGTGTTTTACATCTGTATAGCTAAGAGAAAGTATGGGAGAGCTGTTGATAATGGCAGGTCACCTTATTATTTTCAGAGTAGTGTCTGTTCTTGAGTCAGGGTGCTATTGAGAGTCTGAATTTATTCTGCTCAAAGTGTAATGTTTTTTATTTACTCCTGACCCTAGATGCTAATGTGATTCATACAACATTGTTTGTAAATACTAGATGCTTTGTTCAGTCGGATGTACGTAGGCACCTTGTATAATCTGAGAGTCCATAGGTCAAACAAGACATGAAACAGTTTTTTGTACTCCTGGAGAGGCATCTGGAAATTAGGAAGGATACCTCAGGGCTTTTCAGTGACGTTAGGTGCTTGGGTGCACAACCAAACCAGGCCTGTATTCAAGGCCAGCTCAGTGCATTCTCTGCAGGTGGTTGTGCTCTCAGAAATCAGATCTTGCTTCAGTGTATAGATCTGGGTGCTTCAGTCTTTTACTGATAAGATGTTGACATCCTGTTTTCCACCTCCTCCCAACAGAAATGCTCAGACTAGGGACGATTTGTGACTCAATGAAACATTTGTTCAGTGAGTACAGCCAAAGCAAAATTATTTCCTTCCTTATCTGCAGTGAAAACTGTGTGTCTCCAGCTTATAAGAGTGACTTTTAATACTTCCTTCCACTTTATAACAAAACAGTACAACACAAAATCTCTACCTGACCTAAAGTCACCATTAGGTTAATTTTATTAATTTAGTGGTGAGTGCTGTTTGAGCTGTACTTCTTCTTTCAACAACAAAGATAATTGCCATTTTTAGATGACAGCAGAAGGTTACATCACCAGTTATGGTGTAGGAATTACGTCTGGGACTGACTTCTTAGCTGGTGTAACATGACCTACGACAAGTTTAAAACATGTGAGAAGCTGGCAGTGATTGCAGTGGAGAACACCGCTCAGCAAAAAGGTGTGGTGAATTCTAGCCCCAAGAGGATTGCCTGAAAAGTTCATCCAAAAGCTTACATCAACATATGTGTAACTAAGGAGATCCTTGTAAACAAGCCATAAACCAGGCACAAAGTCACCCTAAGTGAAAAAATAATCTCAAAGAATAAATGGGATTACTGAAGAGAAAATGGGACATGGGTACTATAAAACCCTGATAAAGAGCTGTTGATGTGGGAACACTGTAAGAATCACCATTAATGAAGAGTCTGTAAGGAGACTGTCTTTACTCACAAATGAATAAAATCAAAGTGTATTTAAACATCAGAGGGATGCTTGTATGTATGAAGTGGAAAGAAGGCAATAATTGGAACAAGTTTTTCTTTTTCTGATAACCCATTATTTTAGTGTCAGTCTAAAGGCCTTCCTCATAAGTTCATTAGTTCATGCCTGCTTTATGTCCTTCTAGATCAGTGGACAAACTTCTCAACTGGTACAAAGTTATCTTAGAGAAAATGAATTAAATGGGGGCAAGCCAATTCAGATTACCGAGCATACTGCCTACTAGTAGATTGCTATTATGATATGCACTATGAAAAACAGGAGCACAACAAGACTTTCTGATTAGTGATGTTAAGGACCTAAACCAGACAAAAATTAATTATGATGGTAAACCACAATCCATTACAAAATTCACAGACAGGCTAGATAAACCTAAACTCTACAGCCACATGTAACCGTTATTCATAGAGTCATAACAAGTCCATCCAGGCTGTGAGCCTTGAATTTAATAAAGCAGGGAATGCCTTTTCCCTCAGCTTTCCCACTGCATGCACATATACAAAACCTGCTGTGAGCTGGCGGCTGCTGGGAGCAGGAGGCTGCGGCTCTGGGGCGGCCGCGTCGATATGCACCAGTAGCCCTGCTTCTGAGCAAGTGGTGCAGGGACAGTAAATCTGCTCCAAGCTGCCTGATGTTCTTCTGCAGCTGATGGCTTTTGCAGATATACTAACGGAAATTATTTGCTGGCGTATAGTCTCGAGCTCCACAGACCTCTCGAAATGTTATGTACTTTTTTCTACCAATAGAAAACTTGGACTTACATGACCTCTAGAAATAGTACTTTTTCTCTCCCAGTTTGGCTGGGGCATATTAGATCTCTAATTGCTTAATCGGTACTTTTATTTTTTATTTTTTGCCATAGTCTGCAATTATTTTGTTTCCATTTGGTTGTGGTTTATAACCTACAAAAAATAACAATCATGTTCACTACTATAAATGTCCTCATAACTTTTAAGCAGGTACAAGTAAACAACTCACCTATTATGTACAACATACACAATCCTATAAAATAAATAATGCCCTCAAGATTTTTGCAGTTAATCAAGTACAAATGTTGGCTTCAAAAGTTTGTCTGCCAGTAAGAATGACTTCAATTATAGTCGATTTTATGAGTTTTACTCCAATTGAACTCTATAGCATCACAAGAGATTTAGATGCTATAATCCCAGTAGACTTTGTAGAAATTTTGTTCTAACTGCTCATCAGAGAAGTATTCTTAAATTATCATCCACTGTGTATGCTCTTAAACTAATAAAACAACTGTATATGTAATCTAAGACGAACTGATGACCAAAAGAAAATCTCTATATAACACAATTACTTATAAAATGATAGGGACTATGCTAGATCTTTAAAAATATAAATGAACTCTGCTCATCCCAGTGAATGCAATTCTAGTTTCATTTTGTTCTAGATAACAATATTAGAATGAACAAGAGATTCATTGCATTATTTTTCAGGATTATTGGTATATAGCTGAACTATAAAATACAGGAAGACATGAGCCAAAAAGACTAAATAGCTACACTGAGATACATATATTGTTTTCTGAATTATGCTGCTCTTGTAAAAGATTAGAAAATTCTGGTAGATTTCCAAGATAGTGGGTGCAGTATGTACATATGAGAGCTGGTATGATATGAGAGACTGAGGCTGCTTTTTTGTGTGCTTATTCTCTGTTAAGTCAACTCCAATGACTGCAAATTAACTGAAAGTGTTTTGTCCTACCAGAGTGATGGTCTGATGAGAGTGGGCCTTCATCCTTATTAAAATTGCTATGTTAAAAAAGTACATATAAAAATAGTTCACAGGAAAATCAAGGAAGCTGTTGCTCAAGGCAAATGTATGGCTACAATATGCTGGACAGATGAGGACCTCTGAAAATAAATGACTTTAAAAGTTTTTATTTTCCAGACATATGGTAAGCTGCCCTTGGGACAGGAAGTCTTACAATATGATCTATTCCATTTTAACGTCAGTTTTACAATATGATCTACTCTATTTTAACCTCCCCCACTTGAGGATTTAGAGTAGGCTGTCCCCTCCGTAGCAATAATGTCTGTACGCCAGGAGACAGCCATCCCATGGGGAGATAATTTTGACACAGTGACATAAAGCACACTTCATGTTCAGTGACCCTTCAGGGCTGTTGCAGTGTGCTCCTCACCTCACCTTTCTATAGCTCTCCTCCCTTTTGGCTGCTGTTATTCCCAGCCCCTTGCTGGAACAGCTTGTCAAGGGATTTCCTGTGGTACAGAGGAATAGGTCAAGCACAGCCCTGAATGCTCTCATCTGCTACAATGGAAACCACTGGGCCAAAATCAGCATTTTCTTAAAACTCTTGTGCAGTTACCACCTTCTTCTGAAGACGCCAGATGACCTTCAGCAACTAAATTTAATAGATTTAAGTTTTCAGGCATAGAAACTTCTGCCTGGAAGTGTTTTATCCCTGACATCATTGAGGAACTCAATCCTTACATGCAAATACTACTTTGTGTGCACTAAGTAGGCACCTCTTTGCTTAGTTGATCTGAGCCATTTACTCTAAAGTCAGAAAGAAGGGGAGAAAGTGCAAATATGTCTCTAGCCTTGGAGAGAGGACTGGGAATAGGTACATAGAATACCCCAGTATCTATGTCAAGCTCTATCAAAAGCATAAGATCAGCTGCACTGGTCCAGATGGAGGGTCCGTCTTCACTTTTCCCATTTCCAGCAGCATACTTTGAGAGTCCGAGGGGTCAGGAGCAGGATGCTAGACAAGGATTTAGGGCTATGCTATATTCAACATTTGCAGAACTGTATCTCCACCCAGCTTTCTTCAGCTAAAAGTGTTGATCCACGCTTGGCACAGGCCATATATTGGAAGCTTATCCTTGCCTATATTCCCTGCAACAGCAACAAGTTTAAGAGGGATGACTAAGCTATTGTTCTTAATGTAGGCAGTTATTGGCTAGACTGAGTGTGCCAGAGCCATCCCTCCTCTGACATCCTCCTCTGATGTGTTCTTGAAATGCTCAAGACAGACTTTGCTGGAGGCTATAACATCACTTTCTCTGCTGTAAACAGTAGTGAACTGTATAAACAAGTTGAATGTACTCTGTGTGCCTGCTAATTAAACCTAGAATTTCTTTCTTGATCCTTTTTGTAGAAGTTCTTATACTAATAGGAATAATTTATAAAACTGGCATGCAAAATATTTAAATTGAATAATAGAAAGAGAGGAGAGTCCAAACGGAGGACAAAGGATTCCACCCACTACTGCTCTGTGAATGGAGTGTGTTCATGGCAGAGCATTTCCCTAGATCTTGCCCTGTACAAGTTTTCCCCTGTACTCTGTCTCATTAAAAGATTCAGAAAATCACCCTACACCTACTGAGAGCAAAATATGATTTCCTCCAACAGCAGTAGTCCTCAAATTGCTCAAATTCCCCACCAGTCCTAGTAACACCCCTCTGGCCATCAGTACTCAGACTAAATCTCTGTGCAGTCCAATGCAGCAGGGATCAAGGAATCTGTGTACACCCAAGGTGTCCCTGCTGCAAGGTCATGTCCAGCACCTGCAGGGAGAGCTCCTCCCTCCCCTGGATTTCCCTGAACCCCTCTGAATGAAGAGGAATGTGTGAGAATGTCTCTCAGGTTTCATGACCAGTGGGCTGATGCACTTTTAAACAGGCAAACCCAAGGATGCCTAGGGAAGAGGAGGAAGACAGCTAAAAATACAGGATACTTCCTTCATCATATTGTTCCACCTTCTAACTCTTTTCAGCCTGAGGAATTTCTAAAGCCTAGTGCAATTTGTCACAAGATATCTCTTCTAAGTATTTGCCTTGTCTTTGATTTAATCCACATAGAATTCTTGTTCTCACAATATCCTTTGGCAAGGAATTTTACAGACCTGCTACCCATTGTCACAGAACCACCTCCTTTTGTATCTTTTAAATCTCTAGCTTAATTGGATGTGCCCTCATACTGGAAGACAGCAAGCAACCAAGCCATCATCGCCCTATTTATGCTACTTATGATTTTAGATAACTTTTGTACCATATCTCCCTTTGGTTATTTGATCTCCTTACTCTGATGTTTGATGTTAAGCAGTCACTGCTGAAATTTTCTCCATATGTTGTATGGGGAACGTGGCTTTTCGCAACTGTAAATGCTGGTAAAAGAACCAGTTTGCTAAGAGCTCTGCTTTGCAGTTCAGTTGCTATTGTGAATCTCTGCTCAAGTGAAATTCTTGATGATCATGTTTCGGAAAGTTATGTGGAATTAAATAATGCTTGTATATTCTCAAGATTTCATATACTGAAGGAACTTCATAACTTTAATTTACATGCTTTTAAGAAAACATTCTAATCTCTAAATTTAGGATTATTGGCACAGAACAAGTCAGCAGGTACAGTTGAGTGGTGGCCTTTTCCAGCTTCATGCGGGAGGCTCTATTTAGTTATCAAACTGCAATTGCTCACTTTTTTCCTGCCTAAATCAAATGTTACACAGAAATGCTAAATATTCCATATTGCTACTTGGAGGATGGCAATAATAACAGTAATCAATGTTTGTTTAATCTCCATTTTTGGATTTGGGTGTGACAGCAAAAATAGAGTCAGAAGGACAATAGGGGCCCAATAACTGTGATAACAATTTCCTAAATCAACCAAAGAGCTAAACATATAAGATACTAATTTTTATCTGTCCCAGGCAAAATTGTGATAGAAAGGAAGAGAGATGATGAGCTGCTTCAAGCTCTGAAGATGAGAATGCTGCAGTACATGCTGGGAAAAATAAGACTCATACAAGCTGGTGTTTGTAAAAGTCTCATCACAGAAAAGCAGAGAACATCAGTTGACATGGCTTATCATGTGTGTATGACACAGGAACTAAACAGCACAAAATTTAATAGTCACACTTCAGAGATCAAAAGTTCCAAACAAGTGGATACAAGACAAGCTGATGTCTCCCTCCCCTTAAAAAGTAGCACAACAACTAGAGAAGTTATTTGAGAGAGAAAATATGGGGTTTATGCCCCCTTTATTTTGAGGTGATGGAGATACCCTTAGAACTAACATCTACACTAGTGGACATGCCAAAGCCAAGGCATGCACCCAAGAACTGTCATACAATAACTTAACACAGCCAAATCACTGTCAGGAGCTTTTGAGCTGTTCGCCCAGGCCAAGTAACATTCTTGTAAACAATACCCAGATATGGTTCAGGAGCTTATAGAGGCAAAGAGACCATATTGTTATGGCTACCCTGTTGTGGTGGGGAAGAGGGTTTAGCTGAAATGTCATATGCCAGTTAATCCTAGGATCACAGAATGGTTTGTGGCTTATTTTGCTTACTACTAAATATGTAACCACAAAAGTTGGGAGGTATTCCCTTTAAGCTCCAGAGAGAGGTAAAATTTCAGACAACATACTGCTTGTATTTCTAATATGTTTCCTGTTGCCTAGATCTCCCAATAACTAGGTTTGCTCAGGGGACTGACTGGGTTACTTTTATGAAGCTTATCATAATCTTCTTTTTTCTTGCTGTTGCAAAGAAAAGCTTGGCACCTAGCACAGCAATCTGGATTCCATTCTCAGAGCAAATCTAAGCTCTATTTGGATCTAGACTTACTATAACACCAAAGAGGAAGAGAAATGGGGAGGATGCCATGGTACAGTAGGGAATACATATTGATTAGAGAGCAGAATATGTTTTTGTCACTTTATATAGTTCCAGTGTTGCCTTTTTCATATGAGCTCAAGCTCAGGAAAGACAAAAAAGCTCAAGCTCAAAAAAAAAGAAACATCAAAAATAGCAGTTATCCTGAACCTCAGTTAAACATTTGATGCTCAGTGATGCTTTTAGAAGAATCGGAAAAAAATCAAATGATGTAAGTTTTCCTCTACCCTGGGTGGCTAGGGTAAGAAGAGATGTAAAGAAGTAGAGGAAATACTTCCATGGTAGCTTTAATCTCAGCTAGAATAATTTTGTCTTTGGCTTAAAATGCATTTGCAAATATAAATACAAAAAAGATGAGCCAGTTTAACATTGTACAGAGGAAGGAATTTGAGTTTAGAACTTTATTTTCCTGTCGTGTAAATAACCTATATGAGTTTAGACTGCTAAAATGTACAGATTTTTTTTTTTTTTTTTGGTTTTGGCTGGGGGTGGGGTGGGGAGAAGAGAAAAAAATCAGAAATGCCTCTTTGCTATGTTGAGGTCATTAACTCCTGTGAAGTTGGGGTTTTTTTCATGTTTTAGAATCCATTTCCTTACCTCTGGTGATGGATAAATTTCACTAAATTTAAGATAATTATCTGCTTGACCAATGAGCAAATTGTTTGATGAAACATTATGGATAATATTTTCAAAAAATATGCATTTTACCAACAGAACCAATAGAGCCTCTTTAAATAAGGAGCTAAATACCAATTGATTTAATGGTTGCAGCCTTAAGAATATTCCATATTGGCTTATGGCTTAAAAAAAGAAAGTTCTTTTACCATTAGATACCTGTTTTATTCAATTAAATTCAGGTAGTGGACAGCCTGAATGAGTCATGAAACAATAATGACAAATATTAAGAACTCTGAATCAGTCAATATTATAAAGAGGAACTGTGGACTTAAATTTGGATTTTTCACTGAGGGGGATACAAAAACAGAAGTAAAGAAAACAACCAACTTTTTTGAATTTCACAGTTTTGCTCTCTAAATCAGTAAGTATTGGGTAAAATGTCTTCAGGAAACTAACACTTGAACCTACAGACCTCCTGGGTTGTGTAGTAAAATGGAAAAAAAATCTATGTCCGTAGAAGAAGTGCTATTTCTCATGACAGAGTCAATAGTCTCTTTCACAGGAGAGAGGAAAGAGATGGGAAGATTTCAGTTTTTTAAGCTAGAGGCTTTGTCTCCCTTCTCTTTAGATGATGGAAAATGTATTATATATATTATCCAGAACCAGTATTTTATTTATAAAGTCCTTCCTAATTCCTACAGAGATCAAAAGAGCCTGGCTGGGGAGGGGTAGCTATATGATGGAAGGTAACTTTTGACTAGAATTGAGAGGTTTTGACTATTAATCAAATGGTTCATAGAGGAGGTATTTCTGGAAAGCAGAGAAGGCTTAGCAGCATAGCTCCATGGATGACTGATGCTCTCAATTTTGGAAATAATTAAAGTGGAATGAAGACCTGAACCAGACTTTTGTGTACAGGCAGTCTTTTCTGATTGGCAGAGAGAAGTCAGCAGTCTATATGCCCCCACCATATCTAAGATTTAGAAACCCACTGTTTGACTGCAAAGCAGAAATCTGAAGGAATTCTCATCTCTGATATTCAATACATGAGCACACATGAGCAAGTTCTGCATCCTATTACACATTGCTTGTTTTAATTAATGTATGTCCTATTAGAAGTGGGTAGAAAAAATATTCTGACAGTTTTATTGTGTTTGGGATTGTATCAAGGGTTTAGCATATGAAAGGCCAAGTGCTACTGACTGTACATTTCCCTTTCAGATAATTTAAATGGTAGATTTGTTTTGACACATTATCTTTTGGAAAGGTCCCCTATTACCTATGCCAGGTATATGAACTGTATAGTGAGCACTACTAATCCAGTACTACCTGCTGTGCATCACTATAGCAAAAGCTGTATGTGTGATAATGAATTAATGCAGTAAAATGTCATGGTTTAGCCAGAGAACTCTTCTCATGTTACCCAAAGTCTGGATAGGGTGACTGCATCAGTGTTTTTAATTATGAGTCAGTGGAAACTGCATTATTTCATCTTTGTGTGTTCTTTATGGATCCACTTGATATTTCAAGGACCTATGATTACTCTTACCATAATGGTCCTTCCTTGGTGGGATAATCTAAGGTTTATGTTTTGCTGTCAGATTTGGCACGATTCTTTGGTTTAAGCAGTCTTGCCAGAGCTACTATTTCAACTTTTCTGTGCTCCTTGCAGACATTTATATATATTACCTTACACTGGACAAATAGGTAAAAGTATTAAGCCCAAGTATACTTTTTTGTTTTTCATGATGGTTTTTTACTTATTTCTGGTCATAGTGTAAATTAAAATGCAGGTTAACAACTGATATTATTATTATAAAAATGGGGAAGCTCAGAGTTGCTCAGGTAGCAGAATTTGGAAAATCTCCAACTGCCTTTAACTCTGGTTCTTGGGACCCTACTACTATATTGAGCCATTTTTTATTAACCTATCTTTTAAAAAAAGTTTTCTCTATTCTAGGAATCGTTTGGGAAAATGTAATGCGATATACCATAACTAAAATTCTTCTGCTGATTTTGTTTCTGGTCTCACTGAAGTAAATTGTTAGTTTCATATTAGCTTTAGGGGAGCTGGGATTTCACTGTATGTCTTGTACACAGGTAGGAGAATCACACAGCTTCGTACATGAGCCTAACCTTCACTCATCCTGCCAAAACTGTATGAAGAGACTGAGCTGTAATGGTCAAACTGCATAAGGACACTGTTTCACCAGACTTCATCTAAGCACCTTCTTCAAGTTAATTGCTTATAAGTTAGTAGAGAGGTATTGCCATGTTTAGAGTTATTTATCTCACCAATGTTGAAATGTGAAAAACAGCTGTTTAGAGTTGAGTACCCATCTCCATTGACTATGGTGGAAGTGTAAAGAACAGCACATGCAGAACATCTAAATTTGAAGTAGATAAAATTGGATAACATGAAAGCATGTGGTTCTTAAAAGGGAGATTTTTCAGGAAAAATTAGGAAAGCTAGCCTTTCATCACCCAGTAACTTTATATAGAGCTTTGTGCACTTTTAGTAAGCAATTACAGCTGTAAAGGTACAAGTTAGTGTTTCTTCTGCTTCTGGAGAACTCTGGTGCAAGCTATTTGAAAGAAAATGTATTGGTAAAGGAAGTATTTGTGACATATGGAGGTTTTATATTGTGAAGTGCTCTACAGGCAAAAAATAAAGAGACAATCTCAAACCTTAAGGCTTGTCGAGTCTCTCTGGGCCATCTGAACCATCCATTCAGTCATCACCCTTCCTTTTTCTCAGTCCACTCTGAGATGTGGAAAAAGAAAGTGTTGTAGGATTTAGGGATTTTTCTGGGAGTCTATAGACTCATAGAACAGAATCGTAGAATAGTTTAGGTTGGAAAGGACCTTTTAAGGTCATCTAGTCCAACCTCCCCTGCAATGATCAGGGACATCTTCAACAAGATCAGGTTGCTAACAGCCCTTTCCAACCTGACCTTCTCTCTGGATGGATATTCTCAGCTGCTCTTTAATAGAGTATCACACCAAGATATTCTGTAGGACTGGATCGAAATGCTAGATTTTCCTAGTGGGTGAGGAATGTAAACCAGTTATATAAAAGTAAAATCATTTTAGTCACCTAGCATGTCCATCAACCATCTTACTGCATTTGTGGCCATCACAAGACCTTAATGTATCACATGCTTAAACCTGTTATGACGTAAAAGATGACTGAATCTTGGTGTCACAATAGCTGTACTTTCAGTCATAAGGCAGATGAAGGATTTAAACTTTGGTTCTCAGACAATCTAGTGCACTGAAAATTTTTCTAATGACATAGAGATCTGTATTTAAAACAAGTTTAGAAATCAGGTTAGATTCATGGAAAATCATAGAATCAATCATAGAATCATAGGATGATTTGGGTTGGAAGGGACCATAAAGGTCACCTAGATCCAACCACCCTGCTGTGGGCAGGGACACCTCCCACTAGACCAGGTGCTCAAAGTCCCATCCAGCCTGGCCTTGAACACCTCCTGGAATGGGACATCCACTACTTCACTGGGCAACCTGTTCCAGTGCCTCAGCACCCTCACTGTAAAGAATTTCTTTCTAGTATCTAACTAAATCTCCCTTTTTCCAATTTAAAACAGTTACCCCTTGTCATGTCACTACACTTCCTGACAAAGAGTCCCTCTCCAGCTCTCCTATAGGCTCCCTTCAGATATTGAAAGGCCATTATAAGGTCTCCCTGGAGCCTTCTCTTCTCCAGGCTGAATAACCCCGGCTCTCTCAGCCTGTCCTCAAAGGGGAGGTGCTCCAGCCCTCTGATCATCTTCATGGCCCGCCGCTGGACCCATTCCAACAGATCCATGTCCTTCCTGTGTTGAGGACTCCAAAGCTGCACACAGTACTCCAGGTGGGGTCCAGCGAGTGTAGGGAGGCAGAATCACCTCCCGTGACCTGCTGACCACACTTCTCCTGATGCAGCCCTGGATGTGGTTGGCTTTCTGGGCTGCCAGTGCATATTGCCGGCTCATGTTAAGCTTCTTGTCCACCAACACCCCCAGGTCCTTCTCCTCGGGGCTGCTTTCTAGCCACTCTCTGCCCAACCTGTATTTGTGCCTGGGATTGCCATGTCCCAGGTGCAGGACCCTGCACTTGGTTTGGTTAAACTTCATGTAATTTGCACAAGTTCACTTCTCAAGCCTGACCAGGTCCCTCTGGATGGCATCCTTTCCCTCCAGTGTGTCGACTGCACCACTGAGTTTAGTGTCATCAGCAAACTTGCTGAGGGTGTACTCTACCCCACTGTCCATGTCTCCAACAAAAATGTTGAACAGCACTGGTCCCAGTACAGACCCCTGAGGAATACCACTTGTCGCTGACCTTCAATTGGACATGGAGCCATTGACCACAACCCTTTCAGTGCAGCCATCCAGCCAGCTCCTTATCCACTGAGTGGTCCATCCATCGAATCCATGACTTTCCAATTTTGAGACCAGGATGTCATGCAGAACAGTGTCAAACACTTTGTAGAAGTCCAAGTAGACGACATCTTCTGTTGCTCTTGTCCACCGTGTGTGTGGCAGTATCATAAAAGGCCACCAAGTTTGTCAAGTATGATTAACACTTGGTGAAGCCATGTTGTCTGTCTCCAATCACCTCCTTTTTTTTTCATGTGCCTTAGCAGAGATTCCAGGAGGATCTGCTCCATAATCTTGCCAGGCACAGAGGTGAGACTGACTGGCCTATAGTTCCCTGGATCTTCTTTTTTCCCTTTTTTGAATATCAGGATTATGTTCCCCTTTTTCCAGTCTGCAGGGACTTCAACAGACTGCCATGATTTCTCAAATATGATGGAAAGGGGCTTAGCAGCTTCATCTGCCATCTCCCTTAGTACCTGTGGATGGATTTCATCAGGTCCCATGGATTTACGCACCTTCAGGTTCCTTAAGACGTCTTGAAGCTGATCTTTTCGTAATGTGGGCAGTTCTTCATTTGCAGAGCCCCTGGTTTTACTTTCCGTGACATGGGTTGTGTGGTTTGACCACTTTCTGGTGAAGACTGAGGCAAAGAAGTTGTTCAGTAGCTCAGCCTTATCCATATCCATTTCCTTCCGGAGAGGGCCCACAACTTCCCTAGTCTTGCCTTTGTCCCTGACATATCTGTAGAAGTTTTTCTTATTGTCTTTGATGTTCTTGGCTAGATTTAGTTCTGCCTGGGCTTTTGCTTGCCTGATCTCATTCCTGACCACTTGGATTGTTTCTCTGTATTCTGCCCCTTCTACTCATCCCTGTTTCCACCCTCTATAGGCCTCCTTTTTGGTCCTGAGCTTGTCTAGCAGTTCCTTATTCACCCACGCAGGCCTGCTGGCTATTTTGCCTGACTTCTTCTTTTTTGGGATCCACCTCTCCTGAGCTTGGAGGAGGCAATCCTTGAATACCAACCATCCCTCTTGGGCCCCTCTCACTTCCAGTTCTTTTTCCCATGCTATCCTCCCAATCAGATCTCTCAGGAGACCAAAGTCTGCTCTTCTGAAGTCCAGGGTAGCAAACTTGCTGCACACCCTCCGCTCTGCCTTTGAATCTTGAACTCCACTTATTTCCAAAATAAGAAGAAACATGAAGTTCCTTGTCTGAAAGTGAGCAAATAGTGAAAAAAACTAAACAAACCCACACTGCATGGGCACAGAGTTAACATTTAGGTAATGAAAGACAAAGAAATCTGGAAACCTGGAAAAGACCTTAAAATTGAAGACAAGCAGCTTCTGTTGGACTTGATAGAGAAGGGAGAGCCAGTAACAGGGCAAAAGGGAAACGTTATATAGCAAAAGCACAGGAAGAATGTGCAGTGCTCTGAATGGGTCTGAGCACAGCAAGTTGCATGTCTGGAGGCCAGAGGAAAGGATTTTGTAATAATCAAAACATCCAGCCCTTGATCTTGAGGGAATTCAAGCTGAGTAAATGAGTAAGAAAACCATATTTTTAACTTCCATATAGAGAGAATTGGCAAGTTTAAGACAAAGCTTCATATAAATTTTGGATTCATTGACTTGAAGGTCATTCAGGCCATTGTGCTGGACTGGTGCAAATTGGCTTAAATACACTGAATCTAAATCTGGCCTAAACATTGCATATGGGCTTGGTTCATCTGAAACTGTCTCCCACCAAACTGCCAGCAGAAAAGACAGAAGCCAGAAAAACATTTATCAGCAGAGATTCAAAAGATAGTAAAAAAGACCTGAGGGTTCACAAAAGCAGTGTTTCAGCCCTTCAGTCATCTGCCAGTTTCTCATCTATTTTGCTTTACCTTGGCTTTATGTTAAGCTCCTTCACTCCACTTTAATGTTGCACACAGACCTGCTTCACTCTCTGGGTTGTTAAGGCTTTCCTCAGCACAGCCCTTAAAGGCTGGGAGAATCTGTTGAGTGAGAGCTTAATTGTAAGGCAGAATTACAAGACGTCTTGCCATTATGTTGTAGACTCAACAATGCAACTTCATAAGTTTAATGAGACTCTTTGAAGCAGATACAATAGAGAAATATGCATTCCTCTCTCTGTGCTGCATTGAAGATACTTCAGAAGTTACCCCTTTTCACAAGGGGAAAAGAAAACAGCCATATTTTAAAGAGGTAAAGCTTAACTTTTGAACAAAGCCCCAGTGTTCCCACTGAGCTCTAAATTATGCTAAGGCTTGTGCCCAGCTTTTGTGAGTAAATCCCACTCATCTGCACTTCCATGAAACCTGTCTTAGGGTACACCTGAAACTTCTAGCAGATGTCAACTGCAAAAGGGAGCCTTTGATAGGCAGACTTCTGAGCTGGTAGAGGCATGTTAAAGCATGTCTTCTAAGCCTACAAGATTGCAGAGTGGAGACTCTTATCTTGTAGGAGTGGTGAGGGAAGTGGAGAGGAAGGGTATCATAAAATCTTTACCAGAAGATGACTTGTGAATTAGTATCTCTAGAAATTGACATTTTATCAGGAAAATCATAGGAAAATAGTCTATGTCAGAGATTAAAAAATCTCTGCCTCTTCCAGCACATTTCATCATATTGAGATTATTTTTTTATTATTTTCTACACTGCATAAGTGGTCCTGTTAAACCTCCTACCTATGTGGTCTGATCTGTACATTCCTTTTCTGTGCTCTTTTCCTCCCACACTTGATGCTTCTTTTGCATTTCCTTCCTATGAACTGTAAATCTTCCATGGCTAAATTATTCTCAGAGAACTTCTGTTTTTCTAAAATCTTGTCCTTCAAACCTTTCTGTAAAGATGACGATGAGTTATTGATGGATAGACAGACCAGAACACAATACGGGGAGTTTGGGAATCTTTTACAGGAAGCTCTTTCCTTTTGATTTTATTCACTGAAAATGAGGAAATTAAAACTATTTTCAATTAGAAGTGTAAAAAGTCACAGTAGCAACTCTGAATCTAAGCAGAATCTAGAATTGGATCTGGTAGATTGTGAATCTGCCCACAAGTATTGAAACTAGAATGCGAGCCAGATACCAAGGAAGGACCCTCTCTTCTGGAGCAAAGTCAATCTGTGGTTCTTTCTCACAAGAAATGAAATATGTTGGACGTGACCCGGTTCACACTGGAAGGAAAGTAAGGAATAATAAATAGCCACAAACCTGTATGCCTTCCTGAAGGATGAGAGAAATTTGATCTTGCATTTCTGCCCTGTCTGCTGCAACGGAAGAATTTGAATCTGTTTCTTGCAAACAAGGGGTGTTTGCTGTAGCCACTGGCATCTGGGTAACTTGGATTCAAGCATGTCTGTTTCTGGTTTTGACCAAAAAATTGTGCATTGCATATGAGAAGATTTTCTTAATGAAGGTTTTATCAAAACCAGCATGCTTCTTTGAAAAGCGTTAACGAATTGGAATTTCCTGATGAAAACGTTCCACCAAAAAATTCCTGAACCAACTCTACACTTCATTTTAGCTAGATTTGGATCTGGTCCTCAATTACTAGAAAACACTTCCTTCCTCTGCAGAGTTAGCTAACAAAAGTTCTTTCAATGAACAAAGACAGACAAGTCATTAGCTTTTTTCACGAAAGGTCTGAAAGAGAATATAAAAAAAAATCCTATGCAGGCAGGTGAGACTAGAAATGTGACTGTCAAATAAATATGCATACCAGGAATCAAGCATGATTTTTAGATAGCTTAAAAAATAACAAAGCAAGTTTGTGAATAGAGGTTGTAAAAATATTTTTGAATGAATAAGACTTACTTGAAAAGTTTAATCATTGTTTTAATTTTACACATGAGATCATTTGCAGTCCTGTTTCGTTTTAGAAAAAGACTGATGTAACTTGCGAAATATGCAGGCTGCAAGTATTTGCAAACCTTAATTTTCACAATATCACTTAAGTAAATAAAAGCATCTCAGGTTCATGAGGTGTTCATAAAGCTTTTGAATAAAACAACAAAGCACTAAATGGTAAAGAAAAATCTTATTCTGAGAAATCATTGGATATATATGATTGATTCTCTTCTCTTCTGAAGAATATGGGGCAAATCTAGATACCTGCTAGTATGTAACTGTGCACAATTTTTTAGTGCCTTGCTGTTAAATATGAACTTAAAATCCAAAGCTTGGAGCTCGTTCTATACTGCAGACGAACAGCCATCAGAGAGTGATGCAAAACGTCAGTAAGAGGAATGGAGATAAACCTAAAGTAAACCCACAGAAAATGTGAGCACAGGAGTTTCTGAGATCACTTACATTGCACCTTCTTCCCGTCAGAAAAAGTTGCTCAAGCCATAGAAAGAACATCCTCATGTGGATGGGAAATTATTATGGACAGGCAATTTCATGTATTCCTTACAAGGTCTAAAATGATTCTTTGTTTGTAAGTACAAAATTGGTAGCAACAATGCCACCATCTGTGTTTTATATAAGTATCATATACTGACCAGCACTCACCCAAGAATTGTCTGACAGTGTTGGAATTGCGCCAAACTGGAATAATCCAAACTAATTGTAGACATCTGCAAGATACATTTGCACAGCAGAGGAGCTCCTTTTCACCCAAGGAGAGAAACAAAGGGTTCCAGGGTGCAGTTCATTGGACCGGTATGACTTGGCTAGCTGGAGTGAGATAAACTTCTCCCTGGCATTGCCAACTAGCTCAGGTAGAATTGCCTACATAGTGGATCTTCACAGTAAGTTGGAGAAATGCCATGCCTGAAGCCTGCTGAAGTCTTGCACTTGGTACACCTCTCACACATACGACCTGCAGTCTATCAATTTGGTTGCTTTTTAGCTCATTAAACAAGGAAGCCAATGGGGCTTTCCCAGTTTCCCAGGGAGAGTACACATGTGAATCATGTGCCAGTTGCATGTTGTTTGGTGAGAACTGGGTGTGCATCACGTCCCTGCAAGCCAAGCAGCGTTTTCTGTGGAAGGAAACATGGTTTTCCACAGGCGGGAAAGGAAGAGTGCATTTCAATGGCTTCAGACTATCTGGGTGAAAAATTGATGACAGTGGCAGGGTACACTGGGAATTGTATTTGACCTACAGCTTAGATCCAGCTGGCAGGTTAAAAGTATTCTTAGGGGTACCTGGGTTTACTTTTTTCTGATCACAAAAAAAGGTGATGATTTTATAGGCAAAAAACCATTTACTACATGTCTTAGACCTCCTGTGTTGGGAAGTGAATTGGCAGAATTAATTGTATATTTCGTTAAAGAAAAATCTTAATAGCTGTTTAAAACAATGTAGAAATAGTAGAAGTGACACTTTCCAGTCCAAGATTACCTACAGGCAGAAGGCAATTTAGAAGTGTTAATTTAGTGTCCAGGTCAGGATAAAGTTCCAGAGTTTTAAAAGAGGAAAGTGAGGGAATCTATGAATAATAGTGATTTTTTTTTTCTTTTAAATATTTATTATCATTATTATTATTGCTGTTAGTGGTTTTGTTTTGTTTTAATATTTGTTGTTGTTTACATGAATCTTGCCATATTGGAGCATTCCAGAGAATTGGAAAAAAAAGTGAATTCTGTGCCAATATTTTAAAAGGGAAAGTGGGACAATCTGGTAATTATATGCCTGACAGTTTGACATTGATACAGGGCAAAATAATAGAATGGCTGATATAGGGCTTTACTACTCAAAATCTAAAGTAGGGCAATTTAATTAAAGTCAGTCAACATGAGTTTATAAAAACAACTGTCAAACTATCTTTTGATGAGCTTACACATTCCCATTGATAAAGGTAAATGATGCAATGTACTTAAACATTGTAAGGTATTTTAGTGTTATCACACAGCATTCTATGAAAAGGGTGCATTATAAAATGAATATATGACATATTATGGAGATTAAAACCCTGATAGCTGTTAAGTCTCCAGATACACTCATAAATGGGGAATTATCAAGTGAATGTATTTCTAGAGTCTTTTTCTTGTTCAGACTACATTACCAACTAATATTTTTTATCAACAGTCCTGAAAACACACAGTTCCTAAAAACCTTCACATGTTGGATCATAAGTGAGAAAAGAATGAAGACTAATGAAGAGAACTGATTAATATGGTCTTTAATATCAACAATAAAAATTTATGCACCTTATAATAAGAATGCAGGCAATGCATTTAGAATCTGTAGTGCTTCCTGGGATGCAGTGACTGTGCAAATGGAGGGCTGTCACTGTGGATATGTAGTTGATCATGATCCTAGTCTGATTCATGCCTATCAAAAAAGACTATAATGAAAACCAAGGGAAGTGAGTGGAAAGTTTGCATTACCTCTGTATTTCTCATGTTTACCACTGTGGGAATACGGGGTCTTGTTAGAGTGCCTGTGCATTAAGTAGCAGGTTTAAACAACTAGAAAGAGTTCAGAGAAAAGTCAGAAGTGTAATTGAAAGTTTGAGAAATATGCCTGAGAGTGACAGAATCAAACAAATAGAGGGACTTAGTTTGTCTGAGCTGAAAAGAAAAAAAAAAAGAAAAAAGAAAAAAGAAAAAATAAAGAGATAAATTGTTTAGAAGTCTCGAACACTGACAAAAAAACACAGAAACATAATGATTTTATGTTTTATTTTGTAATTTTTTTGGGGGGGTGGGGTTTTGTTTTTTTAATTCTAGCACGCAAAACTATGTATGTATGACCTGGATGCTGAGGGAACACGGGCTCCATGTAGAAAACAGCTACTGTGTAAGACTGAGAGGAATTAACTACCGATACAGTCTACCTAGAGCAATATTAATTTTCTCCATTAGTAAAATAAGCTTAATTAGGGGTATGTGTTTATCTAATGATATGGTTTGTTGGGATGTAGTTTAGTATATCTATAACATTAATTATTAATACAGGGGAACTGCTTGGTATTACTCGTTGCAGAAGGACTTTTGCTGGAGAACAATCTATGATGCACCAGATTTCAACATATCTATAAAAAACAATAACGTTCATGTTGATGGCCATGTTTTATATTCACTAACTGTATGGTTAAATTGAATAATGGTGAAGTACACAAGTGCTGTCCCTAAGACCCACCAAACTGTGTTTCATGAAAACTATATTCACAATAATTCACATTATATTTGATAGAGGTTTGAGAGTTATACTGAATGCAAGACTGGGCTTGCAGCAAATGCGTTTAATCCTTTCATGAAAGAAGTAATACATTTCAAGAAGTTGAAAGCGAGCCTTACAATTCTCCTCCTGTGAAAGTTAGGAATGTTTCAAATTGAAAGCATGTAAAAATTCAAAAGCTGTTTGCTCTGATCAGTAGAGCATGTTCTCAGTCCCTGACCACTGGCATGGAAAGGAAAAGAAATGGGTCAATAGCAGAAAGGTAGAAGAGCTTTGGGTGGAAAAAAAAACCAAAATCAAACACACACACACAAAAAAACCACACACACACAAAAAAGCACAAACTAAATGAAGAAATGAACAATAACTAATCTTGAAGCTCAATATTTTTTTTTTTGTTGCTGTTTCTATTTCCTTTATCTCTTTGACCCATGGGTCTACGTATGTACATGTGTAATTACAGAAATGATTGGGGAAGGTTTAAAAGCAGAGAATTGACTTGACAAGATGGTGACCCACACCTTGCTCTGGGAAGCCCAGATACGTGACTGGCCAGAAAGCAGAAAAATCCTCAGAGCAGTTCAGGAAAAAAACTTCCTGTTCCAGCTAGGGAAGAGGTAAGGTTGGGCTACCCAAACACATTGATTCACAGCATCTCCCTGGTACCATTTTTCAGGAGAGTCATCCCGGTTTTAAAGCTGGCTTCCTCTGGTAAACATTCAGGGAGGTGATAGTACCAATTCCTGTGCATGATTTACTCCAGGAGGGAGTGAATTTGCTGGGTTTTCTTTTTCCCAGATGGTGAAAACTGTGAAGCTTATTCCCAGTAGGCAAATAGGAGCTGTCACCTACAGTGCAAACATCAGTGTAAAGAACCCCTGACATGCAGCATTCAACACAAAACAGATATTGTCAAGATCATCTCTGTATAGACAAGCAGGAAAGAAAAGCAAACACATTCTGCTTATACTCATTTGCACGTTATGTTGCCCTAAGCTTTCCCCAAATATTATGTAGATGGAAAAGTAGACCTCATGCTGCTGTAAATCAGTAGTTGTGCTGTGGTGGCAGGAGAAAACAGTTAAGGGATTCAGTTTTCTTCCAAGAAAAATCATACTTTTCAAATCCATCTGAATCAGAGCCAAAGGAATATTCCTTATCTGGCTGCAATAAGAGTTCTTTCAAGCAGGGATGTATGACCAGCACACTAAGCTCTGCCGAGGTCTATGCTGCCAGGAGGTGGAGGGGGGATGAATCAATAGGGTATGGGTGCCTAAGTCTCTTAGATCAAGAGACCCTGAGGGACTTGGGCACCCTCTTTCCCCTTCATTTTAAAGGAATATGAGTTCTTGAAGCCTTGCAACCTAGGAGTTCCCTGAAATTGCTCTTCATAAACAGCAGCTCATATTTTTATTAAGGAAACCACAGATGAACTTTGCACCTGGGAATTTTACCACACACATCCTGAGCTGGAAATCACTGAGCAGGGATTAGTGTCTTTAAATTTATGCATTAGTGCAAAATTGCTGCTATACAACAACATCACTGTCTTAACATCTACACTTATTTTACTGGAATTGGAAAAAAATGAAAATAATTTTTAAAAGTCAGAGAAAAGGCTTGATTTGGTTGTACTAAATAAAGCCTTTTGCATGAACTACATGACAGCACAAATCAACAAGCAGACCGGTGATAAGGGCAGAATTTTGAACTCCTTTTTCCTTGTTTCAAGTTGGCTCCCAAAGAAAAGAAGTAGCTAAAAAAACTCCTTTGTCTCTCATGCATTCTCTCCTGAAATGAGATCTACTCATTTTTCAATGTCTTAGGGAATCTGTCTTTTGAACCGGACAGATTACATCTTAAATAAGAAGTAGTGCTAAAAACTACAGACAGAAATTTATGCAGCAAGAATGCAGACTGTGGAAGGTGAACACCACTATCCCTCTCCACCATTCTTCATATATAGCCATTTCTTCCAATTGTACCATTGCATTCATTTACCCTCCATGGTAGTTCCCAGCTTGCACACAGTCAGCTTTCAGTTCTCAGTAGTCTGCTTGCCCAAATGATGGATTAACTCTGCCCTGGATGCAGAGACTGAAACTGTCGCAATAGTAAACAAGATTAGGTCAAAATAGCTTTGTTATTTCATGAACAGCTATTCCGCTCCAGAAACTACTGACCTCAGACTCAGTGCAGAAGTGAATGATTTTCCTGAGCTTGAGTTAAAAAGCGCTATAAGGCACGAGCTGCTCATGTATGGAGGAACCTTACCTCTCCCAAAACTTGTTAAAGAATAGTGCAGATGCTTCATGGGTCTGGATAGAGCCATCTGTCTGACATGGCCAGCACTTAGATGAATATAAATAAGGCCAGTTTTACTCCCATGACTCTTCCCAAAAGAGGCAGATGTCTGCACTGGATTTCTTATAGTTCAGTTAAGTCTTGCTCTGGTTTTATGCTTGATGTCTTCTTTAAAATTATATTATCCAGGTTTTCTATTATCTAGGCATTGTATCCTCCCATCAATAATAGAGATTTCATTGTATCAGAAAGCTTTACTTGTTTGTTTTAAAACAGAATCAATTGATTCCTCCAATGCCTGGGGATAGTTACCCATTTTTTGCAGGGACTTGAGTCCATATGTCTAATGGGATTCTGGCTGGGAGATATAAGGTATTTTGGTACTGCTGTCTTACAGCTTCTCCTCTGAAAGATCCACCACTTTGCATAGCCTCATTTAATACAAAGAAAACAGAGCAAGAGAGAGTCAGGAACATGCCCAGGACTCTGCAGCACCCAGGTAAAACAAGCCCAAAACTCTCACTGCAGCCCCTGCTCAGATGCATATTTAATAATTTTATGCAAAGTGTGAAAGATGGCACAGGAAGGATTAAGAGGGCTTCCAGCCCAGAAAATTCTGGCACTTTCCTGGAATGTGGTAAATATGGAGCAGTGAAAGACTTTGAAGTTAGTTCTCCTGTCTCCCAGAGGTGTACTTCAATTACAAAGCACCTGAGGAAAAGCAGAGCTCCTCTTCCTTACCCTGGTCATCCTGAAGTCAGGGGGGAGAAAAAAAAAAAGGGGCTAAATGTGCTCTGAGGCTGGGCTTCACTGCATCTGGAGAACAAGGTATACGTTCTCCTACCTCTTCTTGTGAATCCTGATGGGACTTTGGCAAGCAGCAAAAAGCCTTATAGTTCAGTGGCTGAGGACACGTGCTCTGTAAAAATATTTGGGGAGGCTAAAGACTTTACATGTGGAAACTGACACGCTGGGATGGTTAGGATTCAGGTAGCAGTTTTGTCACTTGGAAGAAGCAGCCTGTCATGTACTCACTGTGGACGGGAAACATTAACAAACCGTGGGCAAATCTGCATCCCTTTGGTCGGGGCATAGTCAGGTAATTTAAATGCTGCTCATTTTCTATTTATTCCCCAAAAAGGATCTGTTGATATTCTTCATACTGATTAATTTGTAGACTGAGAAAGGCCCCTTTACAAAATGGGAACCTTCCTAAAAACCTTTGTCATTAGTTTTTATGCATGCATGCATTTTAAAACACATAATTTTAAATTTTGGATGCCATACTCGGCTTTCAGTTGTCATGTTTTGTACTCCAGTTTTGATTTGTTCTTTTCTAAGTTGTTTTTTCAAAATGAAGTAGCTTTTTGGAAAACTGTAATTTTATACTTGGATAAAAGAGATTGACATTTGCATTAAAAATTTTTGTCCTAAACTCAACAGCTGACTATGGCAATGCAAGGGGAGATAGTTATAAGGTATTTTCATTTTTCAGCTTTTTAAAAAAATAAGATATACTTGTTATACTCTGAAGTTCCAGTGCTTTGGAAAAATAAATATAATTTAACATAAAACGTATATTTCTTCTTGTAATTCACAAACAAAAGCATTAGACTTCTGCTTTTTTGCTCCTAATAGGAAAGGAAATACAATTACATCATGTGTAAAGTCTATTCAGATAACTTAGGTACAAATGTAATGAATTGAAGACATACATAAACATTACATCCCTGGTATCTGCATATGGAGGGTAATCTCAAAAAAAAAGTCATAGAATCATCGAATGGTTAGAGTTGGGAGGGACTTTAGAGATCATCTAGTTCTGATCCCCCTGCCATGGACAGGGACACCTCCCACCAGACCACGTTGCTCAAAGCCCCATCCAGCCTGGCCTTGAACACCTCCAGGGATGGGGCATCCACAGCTTCTCTGGGCAACCTGTTCCAGTGTTTCCCCACCCTCACTGTAAAGAATTTCTTTCTAGTATCTAATCTAAATCTCCTCTCTTCCAATTTAAAATTGTTGCCCCTTGTCCTGTCACTGCACTTCCTGTCAAGACGCCCTCTCCAACTCTCCTATAGGCTCCCTTCAGATATTGAAAGGCCATTATAAGGTCTCCCGGAGCCTTCTCTTCTCCAGGCTGAACAACCCCAGCTCTCTCAGCCTGTCCTCATAGGGGAGGTGCTCCAAGACTGATAAAAGAATTGTTCTTCAGATCTTTAGGGAAAAATGCACAAGGCACAAGGTTTCTATTAAACAGTTTTGCTAAGTTGCTTCTTAGCAGACTCTTCGCATTATAATTTTAACCTATTCCGTATGGCTGACGAGGAAAATAACTAGGAACCGGAAAACAGAGAATGACAGAAGTCATGCTTCTTTTGTCTTCCTGACAAACTCTTCCAGAACTGGCTACAGGGGATTTATTAGGAAAAAAAAAATCCATGTTTCTCTTATTAAAAAATAAAAAAAAAAAAAGAAAAGGTGAGTAATTTTGAAGTTCCTTGTGGAGTATTCAAGGCACTTGCTACTTCTCATCCCAACAAAACACATTGTATTTGCCTGGGGACCAGGCAAATGGGGACCAGGACAGACTGGAAGCAGAAATGCTCACTTCCACACTGTGAGATGGCTACATTGCATCCTTGATCTCGCAGCTGTTGTAACTCAAAATTCCCCTGGAGTGTCCATGGAAGATCCTGGTACCCCCGCCCAACCTTAATGGGTAGGGGAGCAGGAAGGTATAAATAGACAAACTCAGGCAAATCCATTTATTGCCAGTGCAGGGCTACTTAAATCATGTTTTGAGCTTAAGAAAAATGTCTCCAAGTTCTCATTCTCAGTGCTTCAGGTCTTCTTTGAGAACCAAACATACAATGTGAATTAATTAGTCTGTTCTACATCTGGAGTAAGTCTCAATTCAGTTGCTAAACATAGGGACCCAACACCAGTGGAGTATCCCATGGTATTGGATATATTTGTTTTCACAGGACAAGTGGGTATAGAACAGAACCTATGGCAGATGTGCAACCTTTTGAAGAAGCACCTAGAGGTTAGTAAAAGTGTCCGTCAGTGGCTAAACTGGTTTAACAGTTTCCTGTTAAATGTAATTGAATCACACTGAATGTGTGAAGGCAGAGTCTGATGCAGGTGGAAGATCCAATTCAACCTATCTTGAAATAAACAACATAAAACAACCAACCAATAACTTCTCTTTTCTTTCAACTGTTGTCATGTCAACTACTTCAAATTGTAAGAAATTGTCAGAAAATGTCTGTTTGACTGTATATGCAAAACCCTGCAATTATTAGCCAAATTCATCAGTGGAGTAGAAAAGGAGTGAAGTTTTGCCAAAATAAGACAAGAAGAATCATGTCGTTAAACTTGCATTTTTAAATTGCAAAAACATGCATTGATAATAAGAATGATGAAAAATAAAAAATAAAGAGCAAGCACTGCCGTCTTGGTAGTACACATTCTTTGGATAAAATCTACTATATCACTGTCAGACACAGAGACATCATCAAATACTTTATTTTTTCACCACCAAGCATAACTCCATATTTTATTCAGTTTCATCTGAATCTCAAATTTGAAAGTGTTTGCATTTTTCATGGGCTTATTCAACCCCACTAATGATAATTCATCTTTGAGTTGTAAATGAAGGTGTAACCCTGCCAAAGCCCAGGTGGTAAGTGCCCCCCAAAATTGAGTAATTTGGCTTTGTATCCAAACATTGTAGGAGGCCAACTTGTAGCTCCAAGAAATGGAAAGATGCCAGAAGGAGGCCAAAGCTTTGAAGCCCGTTATTGAACTATGACAAATGACCTTCTAACAACCCAGTGTACACAATATACACAGGTCTGGAATAATATTTTCCTCACTTGTTCATGAGTGATACAGCTCTATGCAAAAGTTACAGCAAAGGTTAGAAATTAATGATCCCTCCTCAGCTGCTGTTCACAGAAGCAGTGCTGTTCACTGTGAAAAGGAAAAGGCTGAGTGTGCAACGCCTACTTTGCCTCAGTCTTTAGCAGTAGAACTAGCTGTTCCCTGGACACCCAGCCTCATAAGCTAGGAGACAGAGAGAGAAAACAGAATGAGGGCATCACAATTAAAGAGGAAGAGATGAGTGACCTGCTACGCCATTTGGATGCACACAAGTCTATGGGACCAGATGGGCTACACCCAAGAGTGCTGAAAGAGTTGGCAGACATGGTCACCACACTGCTTGCCATTATTTACATGAAGTCATAGCTAACTGGGGAGGTCCCAATGGACTGGAGGGTGGCAAATGTAACACTCATCTGCAAGAAAGGCAAAAAGGACGATCCAGGAAACTATAGACCTGTCAGCCTGACCTTGATAGCAGGGAAGGTCATGGAGCAGGTCATCTTGAGTGCCATCACAAGCCATATAATGGGCAACCAGGGAATCAGGTCTAGTCAGCATCGTTTTATGAAAGGCATGTCCTGCCAGACAAACCTGATCTCTTTCTATGAGAAGATGACCCAATTATTGGATGAGGGAAAGGCTGCAGATATTATCTACCCGGACTTTCAAAAAGTCCAACACTGTTCCCCATAGGATTCTAGTGGAGAAACTAGTTGCACATGGCCTGGACGAGCATACAATCTGCTGGATCAAGCACTGGCTGTCTGGGCGGTCCCAAAGAGTGGTGCTCAATGGAGTTAAATCCAGTTGGCAGCCGGTCACAAGTGCTGTTCCCCAGGGCTCAATGTTGGGGCCATTTCTGTTTGACATCTTCATTGATGATCTTGATAAGTGTATGATCATTAAGTTCACAGATGACACCAAGTTAAGCGGGAGTGTTGATCTGCATGAGGATAGGGAGGCTCTACAGAGAGACTTAGATAGATTGGATCGATGGGCCAACATTAACAGTATAAGCTTCAACAAGGCCAAGTGCCAGGTCCTGCACTTGAGCCACAGGAACCCCATGCATTGGTATAGGCTTGGGGAAGTGTGGCTTAGATACCAGGAAGAAATTCTTTACTGTGAGGGTGGTGAGACAGTGGAACAGGTTACCCAGAGAAGCTGTGGATGCTCCATCCTTGGAAGTGTTCAGGGTCAGGCTGGATGGGGCTTTGAGCAAGCTGGTCTAGTGGGAGGTGTCCCTCCCCACAGGAGGGGGGTTGGAACTATATGGTCCTTAAGGTCCCTTCCAACCCAAACCATTCTGAGCCTGTGAATAGCAGAATGACTCCAAAATTAAAGCATCATAACCTGAGTCATTTAATGCTCAATAAAAATGTCTCAAAGAGTCTCAGTTTCCCTGTATGTGTTACCGGTGACACTAACTGCTCTTCAAATTTTCCACGTGGGTTTGTAAGGTGCAGAGTGGTCACCACCAGCTCTGTTCTCTGTCTGCAACATATGAGTCCACTCCTGCTGACTGGAACAACAGCAAAAACAGCTCCTCTACTTAGATGCATTAACTGTCAAGTAAGTGGGAAGCAAAAAACTCTGCTATGACATTTAGTCTGCAATGTTGGAGGTATGGGGTAAGTCTTATGGAGAAGTCATCAAATTTTGTCACAGTTATTGCTAAGTCTATTCAGCCACTACTTCTTCTGCCAGATATCATAGCCTAAGATCATCATTCCGCGTTTCAAAAATAAAACCTTATGTATTACTAAACATAGCAAAAGTCCCATCTACAGTTTTAATTAGCTACAGGAATATATAATTTCAATCTAAGCTCTTTAGACAACATCAGGTGCATCTTAGCAAGCTGGAATTTATAAGTTTAAGTACTCTTTCCGTTTCCTTACAAACAATTCATTTTCCCTGCATTTTTTCCACTGCTTCATATAATCGCAGGAATCTTTCATAAACAGTTGCTAATCTGTTCTAAGGCAGAGTTGTACAAATGTAGAGAAATTAGGCATTCTGAACTGTATTCTGATTATATATATATGAACATAAGTGTGTGTATATAGATATATACATTTGTGTGTTATACATACATAAAGACACATGCACAGTAAAAATTGCTGAAAGGGAGAAACATTCTGAGCCTGTGGAAGCTGTCTTCAGGCTGTTCTACCTAAGCTCAAAGAGTGGCTCCAATATACTTATTTCAACATGCAGAATAAGCTAAATGAAGTGAATGGTGACATATGGTTACTGTCACCTCTATATCAAAGAGAATGTCTATAGCAAAGTATTTCTAGCAACCAGATATTTCCACCTCTAGGAAAATCCTGATCCAACTGTAAAAAGTCATGTGAAGGAATGTGATGAATGGGCAATGACTTGAACCATTGAAAACTTCAATGAAAAACTTTTGAAGGATTTACTTGAAAGTAACAGTGGAAAAGTATCAGTTTCATTTGATTTATTTTTAGGCAGCCATCTTCAGAGTGTTGTCCCCTTAGGATCTCTATCCACTCAGGAGCCTTGAGACAGCTCACACAAGATCTGCATTACCCCTCCAGGTATTTCTCTCTTTTATGTATAGAAGAGACCTAGAGCTACTGAATACTGCGCTAGCTGCTAAGTCTAAGCAGTGAAATCTGTATGCAATGAATTTGGCCTTAGGAAACTTAGGAACTCATTTTCACCTCAGATATAAATCCATTTTTTTGGATTGAATCAATTAAGCATTTGTTATTCAGCACTTCCAAATGAAGGACTGAGCATTGTGGCTTGCCAGTAACTGCTCAATATATTGCAACATAATAAGGTATTTTGTGAATACCAGAAAGCTCAATTTTATTAAAAAGCCTTCAGCTTAAGCAAGGTTATTTCCTTGATTTCTTTCTCTATTTAATTTTTAGGCTGTGACAGTAACCACTTCACCCTGGGCTGGTTGATTTCCTAAGAGTGTTAAAGCATATAGTAAGTCAGATGTAGCCATTTCAAAGATGGCAACCCTGAGGTAGAGCAGCTGTATGCCAAGTTGTTCTGGAAATGTGTATGAAATAAGTTTAATCATCATAATGAGATAAGTACAAGGATTTTTCAATTTAGCTAGGATTTATTAATATAAACATTGGTCTCTAAACTTTGAAATCTAGTAATTACTCTGGAACTGTACACAGGGATTTTAATAATTTTCCTGTTTGCAAACAAAGAGAATTTCAAGCGATTACATCATTATATTTTTATTACAATATTATTAGCTATTATGTACATTATTACATTCTTTTTAGCTAATTAATTTTAGTGCAGTTATATACACTTCCAACAGAAAAAAGACAAAAAAATCTCCCTTTAAAGTTAGAAAAGACAGCTTTTGTCAAAAATTTGACATTGTTTTCAAGCTTTACACTCGGGCAAACTTGGACTCACCACCTGGGAACTCACCAAATTTCAAAAGATATTTATGTGCCAACTCACCCAATGAGATTTTAAAAAATTGTGTGTAAGTTCTGGTGATTTCGTGTAAAAATAATATGACGATTCTATTGAATACCTTCAAAATCAATCCCTTAATTCTTAAAGAATCAGTGTTTAAAGCTTCCTAGCTTTCTATGTATTTCTCATACATTTCTACTGCTTCTGGTTCCTCTGAAATGGGAGGAACTGAAATGGGTTAAACACCATATCGCTCAGGTCCTTTCAGCCAAATATTTGATTTCTTCTCTCTACATATACAGCAGCGCACTGGATGGGCCATACCAAGCATCAGCACAACCACTGTTAAAGCCCCAAGTTTGTTAAAATTGTGTGCTGTAGTGCTGCATAACTGAAATAACCATCACATGTTAAAGCAGACAACGAAGCACATTTCCCATCAGAAAAGAGCCCAGAAAATCACTGCACAAGCCATGTGAAATATTTATATTCAGAGTTAACTTCCATGGTACTACAAAAATCTAGTCTTCCTATCCACAGAAAAAGTCCTTTCACTTACAGATAGTAAGTGAACCAGCCTCAGCACAACCTTGAGGGTTTGGAGGGGCAAAGCCGGGTTGCTACCTTGTTGAATCTGTAAGCTAAAACATGTTTTTTATGTACATTCAGGTGGCAACTTTTCCTCATTGCAAGGAAAAAGAAAAACATAAGTAACTACTTAAGTAAAGTGAGTAACTATTGAAAGCGTCCTGCTCTTTCTAGAGCTCCTCTGAAGAATGGTCAGAAGACTGGACAAGTTCTCCTCAAATTTGACAAAAGGCAAGCAAGGACTAAATTTACAACACAAGGAACTGTATCACTAGGGTCATAGAAAGACAGATCTTTATAATGCCAGTAAAAACATTAAACTTTCAGAATACATCTATATCACACCTACCACAGTGAGAGCAACGTGGCTAAGATAACCAGCTTCGGTCTTTGCAAAAGTCTACTTTTACAAATATGAAACTCAGGTTGCAGTGATTTGTCTTGTTTCTCAAATATATTTTGTGACATGCAGTGCTCTGCCCATTATGTCTGTTAATATTAGTAGACTAGTTATTACTGAGACATGGTACCATCACAGTGGTCTAGGCTGTTTTGGAATGATCATTATCCAGGTCCAGATAGTCAAATATTATGCTGGTAAAATGGGGGAGGGGGGGGGGGGGGGGAGGGCAGGAAGTAATAAAAAAGAAATTAGCA
>JAOQGH010000001.1:8888247-8915913 GCA_025769975.1 Gallinago jamesoni | reverse complement strand
AGGGCAGGAAGTAATAAAGAAGAAATTAGCACTTCAAGATTTAGAATAAGAAACATAAGATTTCAGAAAATAAATAAACTGGCAATTTTTATACATTTTAAATGGAGAAGGCCTTTCAGTTTTGTTACTGGCAATTTCATTTTCCCACTTGGGTTTCAATACATGTAAATAAGGTTATACCTGTGAACAAAGAGATTGGGCAGAGCTGAGAAAACAGCATAATGTGTAAGCTTCTCTTTGATGTTGAGCAGTTCACTCAACAAGCAGTTCAGTTTGTCCAGAATCCAACTTTAACAGCAGCTTGATCAAATTCACATGTAATGAACCTGTCCCCTGGGTATATTAATGACTGCTGAGGGATTGATTAGGAAAACAAACTTCTTACCTATTTTGTCACCAACATACTCTTGTGTTGTATCTATTCAACTGTTTCTTAACACCAGTGTGTGTAACTGCCTAGAACATCAGAAAGAAGTGAAATCAAAAGTGTTCTTTACATTTTTTTATTGGGCTTCTGCTTTTGAAAACAGACTGGAACTTTGCCAATCAGATGCAAAGCAAGCTTAGAGAAACAAAATAATACCTACAGCTCTAGTAGCATGATCTAAATATGTTCCAGGGTTCAAAATCTACAGCTGTTGGCAAATCGTGAATGTCACATATAAATGCCCTTTTAAAGAGTTACATCTTTATTTAAAACTTGAATCTATGATAAATAAAGTATTTCAGGAAAGTAACGTCAAATTGTTAACAGTGATATGAAGCAGTCTCCAAATAACATTTATTCCTATTTCCATGCAAAAAATGTTGAAAGAGCTAAAATGTTCTTGGCTTCTAAAGAAGAAACCATATTGGATCTTTCAGCTATTTCCTTTGGGACAACATTAAAGGCAACCCTGAAACATCAACAGGACATCTAAGGAAAAGGAATGGTAAGAAAGAAATCACAAAAAGAAACAATGATAGTTGTGGGGGTCTTGAAAGTTAGATAAACATTTCATGATTTAGCCGTCTTAAAGACATTAGCCTCACTATTGCCCGTAGCGGTGTTATACTGCAGTCATCCTTTATACTAATGATATCAGGCTGTCTATTTTACTCTCTCCCAATTAAAAAGTTCATGTTTCTTTTCCACCAAGACTTGCTGATAACAAAAAAAAAAAAAAAAAGGAAATATTGGAAACAGCTTTTGAAGGTAACTTCAAAGTTTTCTTTTTGGCTGAAAACATAAGATTTTTCTCCCACCAGTTCACCCAACCCCACTCTTCTTGTCAGATCTTAAACATATTTTTCAACTATTCCTCTACTCATTGGTCATTAGATTTTCTCATTTCCTTTTGCTACATCTCCTCTTGCCTATTAGCCTATTAGCTTGGGACACTTCTTCCAGGTAATCAATTTTTCAAAGCTATCTGCTTTCCTGCCAATTAGTCCTAACCATGGTCATGGTCTACTCATCAAATAGCTTATGTTAGAAAACAGAAACATCCTACTTCCCTGAACTGGAGACTATCTGGGGAAGACACAATACTAAATAAAGAGAAAATGCTGTATTTTTCATTACATCTTTCAACTGTGAAAGAATGTCAGGCTTTTTTTTGTGCTTGGCTCAACTTTAGGGAAGGTACTAGATATAAACCAAAAAATAACTATTATACAGTATAGATGTGCTTTAAAAGGGTTGGGTTTCTTGGGTTTTTTTTCAGTGAAGCTTTAATTCCTCTGTCTCCAGATAAAGACAAATTTGCAGCATTAGGTTAGATTGCTTTGCTCACGGGGAAAGGAAGAGCTGTGCAGATGTAGGTGGAGCTGAGCAGGAAACCTGGGTGACAGGAGAAGCAGACTTTCCAGCAGAGGCAGAGGCAGGTCATACCAGACTTGGGAGGGACAAACATCAGCAACAGCTGGCACACGAAACCTCCTGAATCCAGTAACAACTTGTTAGGACACTTGCATAATCAAACTAGGCAGCAAGGTAGAGAAGTCATAGCTGCTTTCCAGAAGTCAAAGCTTCTTAGCTGGACCCTGAGCTAGACAATAACTCCATTCAGAGTATCTCTGGGGTAAATTTAGCAGGTTAAAAAAATCCCAGATTACTCTTATTTCAGATGCTCTCTAGAGGAATAGATCTTTATTTTTCAGATTTTTTAAAAGACAAATCATCTAATGTCTGGGGCAAGAACCATAAAGATCCAGGAACATCAGTCTGTGCTGGCCCCAAACTATTACCTCAGACATCTTTGATTTTTTGTGGGCTAGATGAAATGTAATAACTTTCAGACATGTAAACCAATCATCTGCCCAGGACCATCATCAGCAATATATTCCATGCCAGCTGGCCAAGCATAGCCTACACACCTCAGTCTATCTCTATTTTGCCTTTCTCTTGAGCCACATTTGTCACGTAATATGAGAAAACCAGCTTGCTTTTTAATGCTAGATCCAACCCCATCAAAGTAAACACAAGACTTTCCAATGACCTCAGCGGAATTTGGATGTGGCCTTCACCTTCCACTGTCTTTGAAATATAGATGATGATTTTGAAAAGCCCTTTGTGGCTTTGCTTATCTTTTCTGCATCTAAGTCTAGTACCTTATAAGATATTTACACAGAGCCGGGTGGCTTTCTGCTTCTCTTTCCAGATTTGTTGTTGTTGTTGTTTTACTAATATATTAAATCCTATAAACAGGGGCTTAGCATGCTTAATTTTTTTCCCTTTGCTGACCTGAACTTTGAAAAAAACATATGTCAGTCACGACCCACACCTCTGTGGAATTTACACCTCATCTCACCGTATGGCACTGCTCTGGTTGCTGAAGAAAACAGCTGAGTGACCAGGTCTGTACCTGCTGTAGACAGGCTCTTCTTTGAGAAAAATAATAATCAAAAGAAACAGTTATGTTTCATGATTTTGTTGCAATTTTACTGAAAAACTCCTGGAGTATCTGAGGCTAACATCCATGGCAACATAATATTTGCAGGCTCAAATCATAAGAAATTTGTAAATGTCTATGTGAGTTCAAAACAAATGTTTAATTCCTTCAAGCAGGGAATTCACAAGACTCATACTTTAACAGATATGAAACCAATAAGAGTTCATGAATATGCCTGTCCCTAATTTGATATTTCTGATATTACTCAGAACAAGACAATACTGCCTGCCTTTTTCTCCCACTTCCCTCCTCAAAACCACTCTGGATATAATATTTCAAAATATATTCATTTCCCTTTTAAATGTGTGCAAAACAGGAATAATATTGGAAAATTCATTCAGTCCTCTGGCAGCTGTTCCATGTTGACCCCATTTGAGGTTTGCATTCTTCTTCTCCCTGCCTTGGCACACCTATCTGCCCCCTGTTGGTACATGTATTCGATCTCCCTTGGCATTCTGATCTGACACAATATCTGATCACTGTTCTACTACAAAAGGTGTTTGAACAAGTCACAGACCTAATAGAACATGCTTTCAGATTGCCTGGGGGAGGAGGAACCTCCATACTCCTCTTCATCATGTTAATATGTTTCAGCCATCTGTCACTTAACCTTTCTGCACTTGATCAGTCCCTCCTTAGCTTTGATTAGCACCTCTCTGGGCACCCTTAGCTTTGTACAAAGGGGAAGACACAGCAACAGTCTTCTTTCTACATCAAGAAATACGAAATTCATTCCACAAAATGATTTCCAACACTTCTGCTGAGTGTTGACATGTTTCTTTTTTCAAAAGCAAAGCTACATCTTGTGCAGTTTAATTTTCCTCATTTTTATCTCACTCACCTAGTTTGGGGGAAGGCAGAGAAACACAACTTTCTAAACTGCATTAAATAGTACAGGCTTCACAATTTCTCTCTACAAAATGACATTCTTTGGTTTTATTTGAGTTCGCAAACGTGCTGGAGAACAGATACATCCCTAATGAAAGTCACTAACCGGTGTTCCCTGATATGGAGACTTAAAGGATTACTCTAGGTGTAGTGCCCAATCATTAATACAACCTTAGCCCCAAGAAAATGCAAGGTGATTGTGCATGGTTTGTCTCATAGTCATGTTCCTCCACACCAAAACGCATGTCCTTCAGTATTGCACCAAAGTATTTCTGTCATTTCCTACTTTAAACATTTTTAGGAAAGAGTTCTCTCTATTTATTTTGAATATATTGTAATAAGCATGATTGGCTTCTGATCTTATTTATAAGACTAAGTCCAAAACAGTGCTATTAATACAGTCCCTACTTGTAATAAAATAAAGAAAAACTCTTTTAATCTAATAGCTTAGAAAAAGACTGACATACTTCAAAACAGCAGTTCACCAAATGTTACATCAGCGGGTTGTCACTAAAAATTTTTTCCACGCAACATCATATTCTTTTATCTGCTCCCCTTTTATGATTTATTAATCATAAAAATATGATTTTAAAAGTTCCTAAACACCATTTTTATCATGAGCTCCAGGCCACAGAACAGCAACTCTTGGGCCACAGTTCAGAAATTGCTACCCATCAATGGTTGAACTTTATCAGGAACTGACTCTACAGAATATTTAAGAGGATTTCTTCTACATTTTTCAAAAAGTCTGTTTTGTGAAAATCATCGGTTTTTGAATGAAAGGAGAAAATCCTACTTTCCCACTGTTAACAAAGGATATGTTTTTGTGGTTCTAAACTTTGTTACTGAAGTATTTTATAATCTTCTACCACCGTACAGAGAATGAATCTTTCTTATCTGTTCTGTTCTGTCAAGACATTCTTCATGGAAGAATTTAGATATATAATTGGTAAAGAAAACAAAAAAATAAGAGCCTAATACTCCTCTGGTTTTCCTAAGGACTGATCCAAAGATACTACAATTTTCATGTCAAAATCCCTTTTGTGTGCAAAATTAGGGACTGTGCTATATCAAAGACATGCTCACTGCTCGCCAAAAGCAATAAAAGTCCAGTATTGTTTAAAATACAGAAATAAAGCAGAAGCCTTGAAGTGGAATAATTGACACTTTCGGCTAGGGGGTACAGCACTGAGGCACTTTTAACCTTTGTAGGAGCTGGTAGTGCTTAGCATCTTGATTTATTAATCACTTATACCCTAAAAATCATCCCCAAGAAGGAGTTTTCAAGTAGTTTGTAGACAAAGGATCAAATTCAGACTTTGAGCATGTGGAAATAACTTTTAAGGTTTTTTTTATATATTACCCAACAAAATACTTAAGTGATTTCAGTTAGCTCTGAAAATGGGACTTGAGTACCTACATTTCACAAACATTAGATATTATTTAGTGCCTAAATGCCTGAAGATCTTTTAGAAGTTGTGTGCACATGCATTAACATCTTTCGTTTATTTCCCAGGCTCCAATTCTTTCTGAGATTGTGGGTACAGGAATTTATAATGACTTATATTCCTATTATGTAAATTCAGCTAAATGGAAACAAACTCACTTTCTCTAAACAAACAAACATCAGACTTATTCTGTCAGGTTGTTCACTGTCAGCCTCAAGAAAGACTTCTCTGAACTGGTTTGATTATTTTTTCCTGGCTGTACCAGTTGCTTTAATAGAGGAGGTTATATTTTCCTACAGATTAGATCAATGTACTGGGCAGAGCAATTGTGAAGAGCAGTGATGACCATGAGTTCATATGCATAAAATGTATTTTGTAAGAAATGTTTCTAAGAATTTTTTTCTAAGAAATGCAATGCCGAAGTTCTTCATCCATGCAAAAAGGACATCAATAGTGGTACCTTCTGTAAATTGTTTTATGTAGCTCTAACAAGGGGAAAATATATAGGAACAGGATATTATTATTATGAATGCAGAACTAATATCACATCCATGTTAGAGATATAGATGAGAAATTACTGTACAGAAATACAAAGAATAGAAATAGACAAAAGTTTGTAATAACTAGACTCAGCTGGACTTATTTATAGTAGATATTATACAGTATGTGCTCTAATAGTCATATTTCTTGGCTATTGCACCTATAACCAGTAAATATGAAATCATTCCGCTGTTTGAACTTTGCATGTAAAATCAGCAAAGCTCCATACAAAATTCTTGCCAACAAATCAACACAAGATCAAAATCACATTTCTTATTTCTCTCAATGCTATTGTTAGAATATTAACACCCAACTGTTTGAATTTATTTATTTATTTATTTAAGATATGTATACTATTTTCTATTGTGTAGAAAAAGAAATTCTGTAGTGGAAGTCCAGGCCTTGGGTGTGTCTGGTACTTAGTTTATCTACTCTGAGGGCCTTCTCAGGGGCTGTGCCTGATTGATGTGTTGCCGCCCATAATGAACTGAACACAAGGCTGATCTTCCTCCCATCCCACATTCTCCTCTTTCAACATATACTTGCTCTGGGACAGCTATTTGGCATGAGCGAGTCAGCTGAAATGAAAAAAAAAAATAACTTGTAAAATTTTGAAGCCTCATCTTAACGCTTTTTGGTAGTAATAACATTTGAAGATGACAAAACCAGTTAGAACTAGGTAGAACATCAAGCGTTTTAGAACTCCAATGTGAACTTCAGTGTCAGTCACATGGATATTGGTCAATATTAGCCTTTATACATTAATCACATAAATCCAGAGAAAACTAATGAAATCAATGTGATTGGAACGTTTGGGAGAAGGTTCTTAATTAAACAAATATCATAAAAACAATGCAATCAGCAGAGTTATATTTAAACAGTAAGTTACATTTGCACAAAAAGACAAGGATGACATGCTGTTCAAGAAAATCTCTCTGATGGTAATCAGAGAGAAACAGAATTGAAAGGATGTAACTTTATATCTATCAAAAAATATATATGCAGCCAAAAAAAATAAATGGAGTGTAGTTAAAACTACAGAAAAACAAAACTGAAGTTTTACAAAACGCAAGGGCTCAAAATATCTGTCGGTCTGTTTAACTCAATCAAGATCATAGTTATTTTTTGTGTATGTCACAACTTCAAAATCTCTTTTGGAGATCACAGATCCTTGGGTCACTTTCATTTCATTTTGGTTTCGTCAGGTGTGGAGACTTGAGGGTAAGATCAGGCAGAGCACTTACAGGCACACCAGAATTGTTTACTGACTAGTAGGCATAGGCATGGGCTGGGACAAGCATTTGAGGAAAAGCTGTGGATTGCCCTGGGATAGATGAAGATATACAATAAGACTAAGCTAAGCTATATTCTTAGCTTATATATATATACATATATATATATATATAGCTTAGCTTATTCTTCTCAGTAAGCTAAGATGTATTCACATGCATCAGTACATCACCTGATGAGTGTCTGCTGGCCGTATTGCCATCAGTGAAGTGCAGAAGAGTTAAGTTCTGCCATTGAAAAAACTTATCAATGATATTTCCAATTTACCATCATCTCAATTTATCTTTTTTCCTTAGATGTTTTCCTGCCGTTGTTTTTCTTCTGAATAATTTTCTTGTTATGAACACAGCAACTTCACTTCTTTGTTTCCACCTTCTTATTATGCCCAACTTATTGTCCCATGAGTTCTCTCACAAATTAGTGGCAATAACTATTCCTCAGTGCTGGCTGCACCTAGATAACAAGCTGAACCTCCCAAAACTAGAGTCAGGTCTCTTAATTCATTACTTACGTCTAATGACACATGAAAGTGGAATACGTCCATCTGCGATTGACCAGGACATTACATTCCCTCTAACATATGTATTTGTCACCTGCCAACTTGATTTCTGCAATTCATATTTTGAGATGAAATAACATTCCAGCCACGTGCCCCCATGCTGTGTGTTGATGCCATGCTGATCTCCTTGAGCAGAAGTCCTGTCCTGGGTTTCAGACTTGATTGACTGATTGTGATTATACTCTGTTACAGCAATCCGTGCCTGCTGGCACCACTAAATGGCTCATCAGTAATTAGGGATTCTTGTATTAAGCTGTCCTTGTTTGCAGATGTGTTGCACAGCTTTTTAGAGCAATAACTCTGTATCTGTCAAATATTAGGACACTGGGCTTTTTAGCCACCAAAGTCCAGAGGCAGAAATAAGAGTTTTAGGTACTTCAATACGAAAATCTGTGCCACAGGGGAAAGTCTTCGTTACAAAAATTACATTCGTATAGTAAACCAAACTTGTCTCTCCAAGGACAACTGTGAATCTTTATCAATAGCATGATGACACTAATTCACTGCTGAGTTTATTATATTGTTTTAAGTCTTATTTTAAGCTGAAAGTCTGAAAGACTCAAAACTGGATCTCATCCTAGACATTAACTCCTTAGTGTCAGTGAGGGTTTGTACATTTTATGAAGTTTGACATGGCAGATAAAGGAAGAGTCCCTGTGTGTTAGATACAGATGCTTATGCTTTTTTTTCTTTCTCCTGTTTCTTCCATTAGAACTGGAATGCCTCAAAAATGAGAAGGAAGGATCCACTAACTGTCAACAACTATTTAAAGACTCCTTCTGCATGGATCATTTGCAGAGCCCTTAAAGCAGGTCTGTCACTTAACTCCATATTGAGAGGGCAACATAACGTGACTCCTACTGATTTGCTCCCTTAAGTGTTCACTGTGGATTATTCAAAAAACATTTCCATACAATGGGACCAGATCTGACAGGAAAAAAACCTACATGTAACATCTCAGGAGAGGAAGGATTTCTTCAGATTTTTATTTCAGTATATGTGAAGAGATACTGTAAAAAACTCACCTAATATTTAGACTCCAAGAGCCAATTTCTTCCTTTTCATTCACATGCTATTTTCCTAACAATTCTACCATGAAATATGTGCCCTGCTAGACGTGACTGATAATTTGCTGCCTTTTTCTCCTTTTTTTGTTTTTATCTTTTTCATTGGCTTGTTATCTTTAAACACCCAACAGGTCACCTAAGGAATTTTAGTTATCCACTGATAAAATACCAGCAAGTTTTCTTCAAACTGAATTTGTTCTTTGGCTCAGAACAGTGGCTTATCTGCATTGCTATTTACAGTTGCATTTTTAAATTTTGTTTATAGATTGTTACAATTAGAAAGTTACTAAACGCTGGACTACTAAATGCAGCTGTGGTGAAGCAATAAAAGCCAGAAGTGGCACCTGTCCAGATTTCTTTCTTTCTTATAGATTTTTCCATAAGGACACGTTATTGAGGCCTTTTAGTACTTCAAGGAGGCTTGTAAAAAAGCAAGGCTTATAGTGATAGGACAAGGGATAATGGTTTTAAACTAAAAGCAGGTAGATTCAGACTAGATATAAGGAAAAATTTTTTATGCTGAGGTTGGTGAAACACTGACATGGATTGTCCAGAGAGGTGGTAGATGCCCCATCCCCGGAAACATTCAAGATCAGGTTGGATGGGGCTCTGAGAAACCTGATGTAGAAGATGTCCCTGATCATTGCAGGAGAGTTAGACTATATGACCTTTAAAGGTCCCTTCCAATCCATCCTACTCTGTGATTCCATTATTCTAAGTTCTCTGCACTTATTAAATATTTATTGTTATTATATGTTACTGGTTTTGCCTTTTGTTAAAGACCAAAAATGTTGCTTTTTGTTGTTGCTTTTTTTGTGTTTGGTTGTTTTTTTTTTGTCCTTGATGCTCCTATAATAGTGCTATCTACCTTCTCTCTATTCAATTTAATACCCTTCCACCACACACACTCACACAAATCAAATTAACTTATACCTTTATATTTTTCTTTGCAATTTGCGTATTTTAGCATCATCTGGCTATCGTAGTTTTTTTTGTTTGCTTCTTTGTTCATTTGTTTGTTGCTTTTAAGAGAGATTTTTGTAAAGATTTTTTCTGTGTTTTTGGCTATCATAAATGTCCCCACAGAAGATCATTCAAAGTGTTCCACTAGGTCGGAAAATTTTTCACCCCAGTGCAGAACTTAGTTCCACCAAGATAAGCCATATAGTTATGTTAATTGTTATTCACAAGTTTAGCAGCATCTTCCATAGACTCATATTTTTCTCTTATGCTATTTAGAGTACTTTCTTAGGAGGATTTGGAAGGTTTATTTAAATTAACATTCTGTGAGTTAAGAGATGAGTTAGAAATGTTACCATGATGAATGTCTCTTGCATGCCTTCTTGTTTCATATGAAGAAAAGTTCCTCCTCTCCACACATAGCAGAGGTACATTAGGTATTGATATGATAGTCTTTTCTATGTGAGCACAGGAAACAAAAGGTTTTCAGAGATGTCTCAACACCTCTACAATCTTGTTTTCAATTTAAACCTGAAGACATAGTTTGCCACCTTGTGGCAAATGTGTTTTTAAAAACTGCAATGAGTAGGACTGTTGTCATAAATCCTGTCATCAATTATTAGAATAATTTTTCAGAATCGAAGTCCATAGTTCCAAAAAAGTCTTTCAAACATTGACACTCTCTTATAGGAACCAAAATTAAAAAAAATAATAAAAAAATCCCTATTTTTTAAGTAGTCTCTCAGTTTTTGAAGTATTTGAAGTATACAGCTGCTATCTGCAGCCAATAAAAAAACATTTAAGCATTGTTCACACCAGCCTTGGAAGTCATATAATTTATGTAGGTTGTTGACAGCTAAGTAACTAAAGGCAAAATCTTTCATGCATACAGGTTCAGTCTTATTTAAGGGAAAAGTTTTTTTCTTAAAATCAGTGATTAGGGTTAAGCTACCAACAAAGACCAACGTATTACAAGTAGCTGATGTTTCAGTTTGGTGGTGAAACCACAAATAAACATTGGAAAATTGGATTGGGTCAATCAGAAATAAAAATACTGCAGAATTATTTTCCTTTCTTTTCCAGTCATTTTTATACAGAATACACAGCTTGACTTACAAGTATTCAACTAGGGAGCTAGAAACAAGGATCTAAGCATCTTTCTACTAATTCAGAGCTACAGCTACAGCCATCCTCAGTATCTAACCGTTAGTACTGTTAGTAGAAGTAGAATCTACTTCCCCTTTCCGGGACATTCACTGGTCAAATACTTTATAAGAAGGCCTATAAAAAAGCATTTTGGACATATATCTGAACTGTAAGAGACATCACATTCATTGCCAATTATGAACTGGGACAAAAGAGACTCTGAACCGCAGTCCACCATACCCTAGGGAAGTCCTCTGAAGAGTGAGCACATCTCTCTGAGAAGTACTGCCACCCCTACATTGGCTTGATGAATTAACGCACAGACATTCTCCTTTCCTCCACATTTTTTATTTTCCTATTACTATTGTCTCAACCTGGGCATTCATTTGAAGAGTTTTAAGTCACCTGAAATGTTTTTCTCTTCATTAGCTAATAACTGGGAAGAAAAAATCTATTCTTAATTGGGCCAGATATTTTCCTAGGTTACGGCAATGACAGGATTTACTCAGATTCAATAACTCCAGCTTCAGGCTGTCTTGTCTTTAATTTTTGCCAGATGTATATTCAGTTTTGCCCAGAAGTTTCTTTTGGCCCACAGATCCCATCCAGGGAATCTTTCTGTTCTGTACATGTTTCACTGCTTTGGTACAAGCTCTGAGGCATAAGGTAGATGTGAAAGAGAAAGTCATATGGCTTAGGCTGATTAACAATTATCATTAGGTCCTTACTGTCTAAACAGATTAGTTGCCACCACCAACTACTCAAGAGAGTAACCAACTCTTTTTCACATGCAGGTATATTCAAAAAAAGAAGAGCAGAACAGTATTTCATTGGGAAGTTTTTTTTTCAACTGCAAATGTTGTGTTTTCCATCAAGTTTTTAATATTGAGCCATAAAGGACAGTTGGAAAGCTGTCCAAAAATTAAAAAGCAACTCATGCAGTTACTTCAAAGTGGCAGAGAGTTCCATGACAGATCATTGAGTGTTTCTATAGCATATAATGTGCTAGCTCATTTTGGAATGTCATAAAACATGATTCTCTGGATGACTTTTTCTCCATATACTTAGGAAAACTTCCATCCCTGTTTTGAATGAGAGATGGAATCAGACCACACAGTTGTTTCTCAAAGTCATAGTTCTCTACAGTCTACCTCTTCTTATGAGAAGAAGATCTTTCCTTCATTGTCTCCTTTACTGTCTGAATATATATACCATTTGGATTGCTTATTTTTTTGCTTGTACTTTGAAGCTATATTGACATATTATCATGTTTCATACCTTTTTATGGGCTGATATAGTCATGCCAAGACTGAGGCACCTCTTCCACTTGTGGTTTTCTTCCTTTAAAAGCAGATACAAGCCCCCTCTCTGCTCCATCCAAGCAACAATTAATGCAATTGCAAAACGAGGGGAAACTAGGTGGCTTTAACCAGTCTAATCTCTCAATATCTATATGCCAGACAAGTTTAGTAAGTAAGGTTACAGAAACCTTAACATGTTTTTTGCTTGCTGTAGCTATTTTGAAAATCAGGAATAAGAAATAGACTTGTTAACTCAGCCTTGTCCATTTTCTAGGTTCAAGATATAAGAAATGCTCTACTAGCAATGAAACTGAAAATCAGTCCAAAGTGAATTGATTTCTTTCCTCCCTTTGTTTATTTTTCCTGTGTGTCTCTAGTGCATGGCAGTCAAGAAGATGACAGAATACCTGAGCCCTGTCATAAGAACAAAAGGGTTCTGATGCCCAAATTAACAAATTTAATCTGTCAGTGGTTCAGTCATACCCTGCTAAGCTACTCTGTTCTTCCTCTGTGTAAGTATATAACTGTATCAAGACACCCAGGAGCACTAAATTATTAGTTATTTTTGACCCCCAAGCTTATTGAAAATCAGCATAAAATAAGGATGGTAAATATTCTAACATAGAGATTGTAATGACTCTGTTTCTACACTATAAATCTGAACTTTTAAACAGAGCAGAAGTAAAACAAATTTTTAGCAATAAAAGAAAGCTGTAATGTCTTGCAAGTCTGAGATCCAATGCTTTAAAGACAAGGGGCACCATGAATCTTCAGTAAAATTCTGGGAGCCATGTAAGTTAAAAATGCAGTACCTGATCTAACTTTGTTTTCCTTCCTATCTAGTCTTCTAGCCTTTGGGCTAGCATGAAAGATATTCATCTCTTTCTTGCGGTGGAGAGATGACTCGGTCACTAGAGGCAACTGCCCAATTAGATGGAAAGCGCTCCTAACAGCAGCTGAAGAATGAACAGCTGCAGATAGCATTAGTGAATACATCAGATGGTATAACTGATATGCCTTTCCCTTCATGCTCTAACATAAGAGTGTAAACTGCCTCTGGGGGAATAATAGATAAAGCAACTAAGTGCCGCATGAATTTTTATCATTGAGCATATCATTTTGAAATGTCTAAACACAACTATGTTAAATTTATGAGTTTTTTTAATTAAGAGAAAATTGAAAACATAATTTTGTTAGCAAGCATTGATTGAGACTTTCATCCAATGGGTTAGGCTCAACTCTTCTATTAAGACAATCCCTGTCTGCATTCCAGAAATTCCTCTGAATTTTTCCCTTAAGCTAAAGAAGAAGTATTTGAAAACTTTAACTTTGATTTAACCAAGACTTTTTTTTTTCTTGGTAATCTTAACCCAAAAATTTGCCCACTTTTAAGCATAAAATTTAGACTGGGATCTAGCTAAATATACGTAGGTGGTCATTTTATCTCTATAGCAAATCAAGCAAAAAACCTGAGGCATGAGCACCTTTAAGGAGTATAGATTTATGTTTGAATCTAAATATGGTGGCTTAGTCTCTCTTCAACAGAAATGCCTGCAGTAATTGGAAATCAGAGGTTTCATCTTTACTGCTTAGAGAGAACTTTGGAGGAGCATAATATCATTTCTTCCTGTGTCAGGGTATAATGGATGTTAGAAACCACCCAGCCAGCACGTTAAGGTCTACATGTTCTCTTCTGTACACTGAATATAGCTAAGTTTCCATGGCTTCCTATAGGAGTTTGTGGGTTTGTTTATTACAGAATACTATAATTACCTTTTTTTGAACCCTTGGAGTAAAATCAACATGTAACGTAAAGAAAATTATCTTATCTGACATCTGGATGTGAAGTTTGTAACTTGACTTACTATGGAACAAGGCTTATGAGGCTTTTTCTGTCAATGTGCCTGTCCATATATATTCTTAATTTTGCACCTTCTTTCTTCCCCCGGTGAAAACAATACTTTATTACAAAAACTCAGCAGGGAAGTAGAAGTATCAAGGATAACTAAGCTTCTACCTGTTTTGTGAAAATGGATGCCAGCTACAGCCAGAGAACCTACGTGTTAATGCCTGATGGAGGAAAAAAGGAGATGTTCGTGTTCATGCCTCGGCCACATGGGAAGAGTTTTCAAGCAGGTTCCAGACACAGGAAAAGTTTCAAATGGAGCCTGTGCTTTCTTAGACTCTGAAGTCAGTGAGGCAAGAAGCAGAAATATATGGAGCACAAGGCCTCCTTATTTCCTGTGCTTGTGGAACTCCTTGTTTAAGTAATTAGTCTTCATGACTATGTACAAATAGCTTATATAAAGAGAATGCTTCTGGTACAGTTGTTTTTTATGAGAGAGCAGATGAAACAACAGTTGTGCAAGAGATTTCCCTTTGTGAATTAACCTAACAACTGCAGGGTCAATTACCTCTTATCCTCCCATACGCTGACGTGGAACAGCAGCTGTCTGTTGTGTTCTCGCTGCCTGCAAGGCATAAGAGTATGTGATAGGTACATTGTTTTAATTAGCGTTCCTGCATGGACTTACACACAATTAATGTTAGATTTAGTGCATGATGAAGCAGCTTGAAAACTGTCAGAAGGAAGGCAGCTGGACGAGGTGGTGGTTTTGATCTCTTGTGTACCTTGAATCTACCAGGAAAAGTCTGACTTCCTTCTAATGAACATTGCCAGTGTACTTTGAGTCTTAAGTATGGCTCATTGCTTTTCAGTCTCATTTCCTAAATGTCTTGGCTGAGTAAAATACCTCATTATACCCTGACATGGAAAAATAACTATGACTATTTCTTAAATTTCGGAAGAAAGTTCTGTGGGAGATGTACATTCTCAGCAATGCCTGAGCAATACTTTGGCTCTTTAAACCTGTTATGGTACCACAGCATTTCAAAGTTTACCCTAGAGGTAAATTCAGCAAGATAACCTTGCTGAAAGATTTTTTGGGTTAGTTATTTGGTTTGTAGTATGGCCTTTTCATTTTGAAGACCAGAAATCTGTGCAAGTTAATTTCAAAGAAGAATTGGACTATTTTCTCAATATATTCACAAGACATAAGGGCATCTCTGAGGCAGAGGTTGTAGTTAACTGTCTACAGAGAAATTTTCGTATGAATAAACTTTGGCATGCCTGTAAAAGAAAATAACCAAAATACTATCATGCAACTTGGCTGCAGTGTGGCATAGTGGAGGAAAGGTTTTCCTCAGAGATGTTTCTTCTCTAACAGTCTTTCCATCTTTCATAATATGATTTCTTATTTTTTCTCTAATATTTTGTAATTTATCAGAGGTTTTGTTTTCAAATAAAACTGTTTTTTTATAAGGGAAGCATGTTTAGATGAGAATCTTTTACTGTTGAAGCCACTTCCATCAAAACAATTTGCCCTCGTTCTTGGAACAGACAGCCTTTTCCTCTGTGTCTCTCTCACAGTTATATCTGATTTACCAGCAGTTTCTCCCTGGCAGTTACAATTTTGCACTTTAAAAAATTTCTAGTCCCAACATTTTCTGGAAAGGTGAGTCTGGCTGTAAAAACAACTACTAAAGAAAACTACTCTGGAAGAAAATATAAGAGCAGAATAGTCTAGGGGTGTGGAGGGGACCAAAAAAAATTAAAAAGGAGAAAAGTATAAAGAGAGGACTCTGTATTCCTTGGCACATCTGTCCTGGTCCTCTATGTTTAATCATAACATTAAGGGTTTCATCCTGGGATATCTAAATTGGTAATCCTCAATGAGTAAGGCAGTAGCACTTTTCACAGTGGCAGCACTTTCCTGAAAGTATTCCTCCATGCTCCTTTAAACACAGAGTCCTTTACATCTATTAGCCAATAAATCTCTGCTTTAAAAAAATATAGAAGATTTTCTCCTTTAATATTTCCTTCCCTCGATATAACAAACAAAAGACACAGGTTTCCATTGTCTGAACAACGGGAAGTATTTTAAAGAACATTAACAGGATTTTTCTGAAAGTATACATTATTATCCTGCTACTGGTGCTTTTAGTCTCATTATCAACGAGACAAATCATTTTTATTCAACTCTATTTATACATGTGGTAGACCAAGAGAAAATGTTTTTAAAAAGGCTCAATGAGGTGTTACTTAAACGTGGTTTTCAGCTTCAAGTGATTTATTATCTATAAATTGAAAGATTTCATTCCAGAAGGCTCTAGGACGCTGCACTCTTCCTCCTCATTGCAAGCCATATTTGAGCTAAGATTACAGCAGGTGAAAGTTCTAATGTCTGTTCAACAGGCCTTATGAAATAATTACATCCAAGAACCATTTGGCTCTCATTAGATCCAAGACTGAAGGAGTAAAATCCTTTGAAGGAAGGAAACTTCCCTCCCCCAAGCAACACCCCACATCCACACACAAATATCCTATAGGCAAGTTCTTTCTGTCCTCAAAATATGCTTCATAAGCATAGAAACCCAGCTTCGTGGGCTGACCACTGTTTTTTAAATCCCATGATGTTTTTCATTTCATAGGGCACTACTAATTAATTATGTGTCTTAGTTTTCTTCTGCCTTCCAGTGTTTTTCCCTCTACTATATTTTATAGTTCTGAATTTGTGTGTGGTTTCAGTTCTCTGCCTATTTTTTCTTCCTGTTGTCTTCCAGCAGGTACTCCTGTATGATAAAGTATCACTTTTGCTAGTACGAAAAGTAGTTTCAGAAGAGGAAGAAAGTAAATGCACTATTTTATCCTCATCATTCCTGCTTTCTTTGTTTGTATTCTTTGTGTAGATGATGATCTTCAGAAATTCATTCTGGCCCAGAAAATTCTGTCATAAATCAGACCCAGGAGATTCTGTCTAAATCTTCTCAATAGACCAGGCATCACAGAGTTGGCTCAGAGCTTCACTTCTTTTTCTCCCTCAAAATAAATTTTTCTGTTTCTTTCCTGAGGCCTTTTCTCCATTTTCTCTGACCAGAGATGTTGCCTAAGTGTGAAAGGAAAAGGAAACTGTCAACAACTCAGACTGGGTATATAATTGGCAGCAGAACATTACATTTCTCAAGTCCAAACCCTCATTTTTCCACAATACATGACAACTGTAGACCTTCTGTCATCAAGTCTTACATCTCTGGAATGGCAGCCTTAGGAAGGCCTTAAGGGTGAGCAACTACTGAGATTTTCTTTGATAATCAGGTAACTAATTCATGAGAAGCTGTGGGAGTTGAGCACGCAGTTACTTATAGAAATTCTATTGAGTATCTATCTGCATCTTCAAGTGCCAAAACTAGTCCCGTGAATCTTGGTGGTTCCTAACAAACCTTGAAGTCTGAGCACTGTCAACACCCTCTAAAATTACTTGAAGACTGACGTGGGAAAGTTGCTCTAATGTTCTGGGATGTTTTCCTGTGAATGTCAAGAACAGAACATAGGAAGATCTTTCTTTCATCGATTATTAACTAATTAGGGGTCCATTCAAAAATTACTAGGAAAAAAATGAGGAGAGGCTGAATTTTTAAGGTGCAGATTTGTTTGCCAAGGTTCCATAGTCATCAGTATGACTCATCTTACGTAATGACTATTTTAATTGCCTGTGTTTCTGAGATGCCTCTAGTCTGTAGCTTTCTCAAATGGTTTTAATTACAGATACCCAAGAATAATTATGGTGAAAGTAGTGCAAAAGCACAGTTCACAGTAGTCCTTGAGATGTAGGTCTAGCCAGTACAAAAAGAAGCTAAAACCAGTCCATTTATATCCTGCCATCAAGAAGATGGGTAACAGATGTTGAAAAATATTAACATATACTTCAAGGATACGCAGGGTGGTGTCCTTCCATCATAAAACGCATTTGTATTGCTGTGGTTTATTGTCTCATCATCTGCTATGAATATTTTCATCATTGTAACCACCTAATATGGTCTTCTGCTTCTTATGGAAGCTTGACTCTAGGGTTTTGAAAGATGAGGCAATATCGCATGCCACAGAGACAGCTGCAGCTCTGCTACTAAAGTATTTTCAGCCTTACCAACGTATAGAAGTTTGTATATCTATCTAACCTCTTTGATCAGTATATTCCTCCATCACCACCTTGGAATCCTTTGAGTTAAAAAGTTTTTCATTTCTTCATAAGTCATCCTCACTTGTTTTATGTTTCATTCCTCAAGTAGGGACAAAACGTGTAGTTAATGACGACAGGAAGCGCAGAGGCCAAAAGCCTGGGTTTACTTTCCTGCCACAGTTTCTTCCGGTGTCATGGTCACATTTTTGTACATCTCAGTCCCTTCTGCAATTACCAGGGTGGCCTCAAGATACGTAATAAAAATGCTGTGAGTTGCTAAGATACTTTAGTATTTGATAGGGATTTCAGATGATTGTTTTTTCTGTAGCTATTCCCTAGAAGTTGGGGCGGGGTTTGATCATTTGAGACTGTTGTGTTACACCCCAGACCTCCCTGATAACTTGGAAAGCATCAGAATTTTCAGACTTACTAAAAAGTAGTGTTTGTCACGAAAGGGTCTTCCTCTTCAGTGTTCTGAAACATCCCCTCCCTCTCCCAAAACTCAGGTTGCATGAGGTGAATAACCTGTGAGTTTAAATATCCTTTATGCCACCTTCAGGAGAACATGCCTTCAGGAAACTCAGTCACTCAGAATAAACCTGTCACTTCTGAAAAAGTAACTTTATTTAAGAGTTAAAGTTTAAGTTAAAGCACACTTTCCAAATGTGTGCATTTGACAAAGTGTCTGTCCGCAGCAGCAGGCACATGTCTTCAGGGCACCATGATCCCCACTTGGGGCAGGAGTCAGATGTCTAGTCTGATAGATTTATCTTGGCTTTTTCTGTGTGGAGAGGCAAGAGGGGCACCTGCAGAGGTACCCCTACTTGGCAGGGATGAACACTACCGCAAGTGCTGTCAAAGGTCACCGAAGGGGACAACAACATCAAACCAAAGACCTAACTGCTAGCTAATTGAAATGAAGCTTACCTTTTATTTCATAAGTTTCATAAACTGTACATTCTAGATCCTTTATCTCTTCCTCAGGTAAGGATTATTGTATGCTATAGGATTGTGACAAAAGTCCCTTGCAAGTACATCCATAGTGTATGATATTTCCATTTCATCATGAAGAACAGGGACTGGAAGGAACATCAAAGACATTATTTGCGGGTAGTTCAATAACACTTGCCAGAAATGTTCAGAGTTTGCTAACATGATTAAATAGTGGTTAAAGACTACTTCAGTAGGAGTACCTGACTGCTTACTATTCATTACATGTGGTCTTTTTCTAAAACAAATGAAAAGGATCTGATCTCAAGTAAATACTGAGAAGGAAAAAATTAAATCATTACTGTAATACTGGTGTAATTAGCAAGACTTGGGAACATTGCAAATGGTGTTCAACTAGATGTTATAGCAAAGGTATTATTAAAATAAATTGTTCTGCTTGTAAGTTTAGAGTTCTGAAGTGCCACAACAGAAAGAAGAAAAGAAGCCAGTAAAAATGGAAGTAAAAAGAAATTAAAAGGATATACTAGAATGATGAGACCACAGATGTGGCTGACCACAATTTTATTTTTCTTTCTCCTTGATGACATTATTTATTTGAAATGGAGATGAATGCCACATAATCATCCAACTGCTAACCCTCTCTTCTTCTACCTGTGTGCTTACCTTCACCCTGAACCATCTTAGGGTCACAGTTTTGTGACAGGAGAAAGGCACAGATTCTGCCAGCTCAGGATCCCTTTCAAAATAGTGCACTGAATGTATGAGTAATCTTACCCTGATGGTCCGGTCACAATCATATCCGTGAGCCCAGCTTCATGCCTATGTCCTACTGACACCTATCCTACACGGAGCTCTCCCAGGCACAGTTAGTTTGTCTGTCTGTACAAAACTGAATATTTTTAGTCACTGAATAGACACCTATCCCTACATGATGTTATAGCATTATAAAAAGGACAGATGGCTCAGAAAGGCATGTCTTTACAGCATGTTACTGTGCCTTGTGGGAAGAGTTTTTAGTCCAGAGGCAGCTTATCCACATCAACAGCTTTGGTTTCCTTCTAACTGTCATCAGTGGAGGCTACTATCCCTGTCTCTGACTCCTGGTATGATGATGGCTAAAGTTTGGATGCAAGTGGCTTTGTGTGAAAGGGATGTTCCCGCTTATGTGCCTCTATGTGACAGCAAAAACACTAACAGTGATAGAAATGAAGTGATACCAACAGTCATAGCACATACAACAACCACAGTAAGATGGTGTTGAGAGTTTTTTTATTTAAAAGAAATATTTTAATTTTCTCACTACAAAAACACAAAACCCAAGAAAAAGCTAAGCACTCAGAAGCTAAAGAGAAGCGTAACACCCTGATGTCCAGTGTGCGGGAGGGTAGGATACTGATGGACACATGAATAAATAGCCAGAGGCTCTTGCAGGCCCCAGCTAACTTGTAAACACATTTGGGTTCCACATGTTCACTTCTGAAGCTGGTTTCATTCTCTAAATAGAAGACTTGGCAAGCATGTTACTAGTCCTGGGGACTCTGGCTTTTTGTTGGACCTGAGATATTTGTTCATGAGAGCAAACTTGCCTTTTAACATATGTGCCCCTCCAAATGTTGCAGTGAAGTTCTCACATCACTACCTCCAAAATTTGTCTTGTGGACAATTCTATAAAAACTGGAAGTTAATTTTCCTTTTATTTAGGTCCCTCTGTATCTGTGTTATCAAACTATGCAAATACATGATCTCATTTTTACTGGCCACAGTTACAGCAAAGGAAAGGTTTTGATACTTTGATCAAAAAGGATTAATCAACAGGCAGGTTGCACACAACCCAGTCCAACCTGACATTGAATGTTTCCAGGGAGAGGGCATCTACAACCTCTCTGGGCAACCTGTTCCAGTGTTTCACCACCCTCACTGTAAAAAGTTTCTCTTTTCATTTATAACCATAACCCCTTGTCCTGTCACAACAGGCCCTGTTAAGAAGTTTCTCCCCATCTTTCTTATAAGCCCCCTTTAAGTACTGAAAAACCACAATAAGGTCTCCCCAGAGCTTTCTCTTCTCCAGACTAAAGAACTTCACTCTCTCAGCCTGTTCTGTCCCCGCTTCCACTGCCTGTATTTTTCTTTCTTGCCCTTTAGTTTGACCAGCAGGTCTCAACTCATCCATGTTGGTCTGTTGCCTTCCTTTCCTGATTTCTTACACCTAGGAATCAAGAGCTCTTGTGCTCTGTGGAAAGTGTATGGAATATCCCCTTGGTCAGTTGGGGTCATCTGTCCTAGTTGTATCTCCTGCCAACTACTCATGCACCCCCAGACTACTCGCTGGTGGGGTGCTGTGAGGAGCAGAAAAAGCCTTGCCTGTCTGTAAGCACTGTTCAGCAATAACAAAAACACCCATTGTCAACACTGTGTTCAGCACAAATTCAAAACATAGCCCCATACGAGCTACTATAAAGAAAGTTAACTCTATCCCAGCTAAAACCAGAACACACTGGGGACAAAATCTGTCCCCAAATTTTCATGATTCAGTAACTAATACTTGGACTGCTTTCATCCTGCTGAAGTGCTTTGTTTTGCTTCTGAAATTTAGGCCAGCATAAAAGATTAACAAGCAAAGTTTTAAATAGAATAATTAAAGTTTAAGAGGATAAGAAAGATCTATTATTTTGCAGTCTTAAAGTACTTTGCCATTTTAATTTCCTTTTCACAATCTATTCAGTTTTGGGTTTATGAAATAATGGTTTTCACAAGCATTACCAAAGGATTCCTGATATGTTCTGTTCAGTTATATTTAAAAAAAGCCAAGGAGCTCTAAGGATAGTGATAAATCCTTCATTTGACCCAGAATTGCTATGATTATTATTATAAATTCAGATACATACAAACTTCTGAAATACTTTAGACTGTAAATAGATTTTTAAAATACAATTCTAATGACAGAAGATTGGGAAAGGGAGAAGCCCATAACTTTATTTTTCACAAGTTTGTAATTTCGGTACACTGAAGGCGTGCTTTCTGGGAGTTCAGATATAGTATCATTGATTCAAGGAACAGCCAAGGACTTTGGCTGAGAAGAGATACTGGCACAAGCAACATTCTGTTCTGGCCTTTCAAGCCAAAGTATTTGCAGACAGTTTTTCCTCAGCCTTTCCTTCTGCTTAGAACATCCTGCCTGTCTCCACAAGCCAATTCCTAAAATCTGACCGATGTTGAAATACTTTATAAATGATGCTAAAAAATTAAGAAAGTCACTTCTTCATGCACTTTAGTTACTTCTTCAACACATGTGATGTCCCTTGTTCCTCCACTGAGGACAGTTCCTCCTTCTTTCTGAGGACATGCATTTTAGGAGTTTCAGATATCTGAACCAGCCCTGAAGTGTAAGCTCTGAGATGTATCATAAAACCAGACTACAGCAAATCTGTAAATTGCCTAACATACGGTACATTTCCCTTTACCATGAGTAACCAGTACCATTTTCTTTAAATAAGGAATAGTGGGTTTAAACTGATGTATAAATGAAACATCCTAACAAATTTTCTGAGGGGCTTAATAAAGTTTATGGAAAATAAAGTTTACCAGTGTAATCTTATGTCTCTGAAAGATGTTACAGGAATTGTTGGCTTGTTTTTTTTAACCACTATATTTCTGAACAATACAAATTTGAGAGAGGCAGCCAAGGAGAAAGACAATGGTGGATATTTCTAAGGTCCTAATTTTTGTGTTCATTATGATCCTTCCAGAGATACATATAATGTCCAACAGTTGTTCTCTCTCCCTCTTTCCTTTCTTTCTCTCTTTTCTTTTCCTAAAATGAACAAACAAGCAAAAAACAAACAAACAAAAAATCAAATAAAAATACCTGAATTAAAAGTCTGAATTTCAGAGGCTGCTGATGCAGCTTCAGAACAAAGAAACTGTTTTTATGTAGGAGTGAAATACTAAAGCTAGCAAAACTCACCTGAAGGCTGAATTGTATATTGACGATCACCTGCCACCAAATTAGTTTTGGTTATTTTTGGCATAAACTCGAACTGTGGAGATCCAGGCTGCTTTTCTGAAGATGTGTGGTCTTGCTACCATCTAGTGGCTAAAATAAATCTTTGCACTATTCTTTCCATGCCGGTATTCAAGTGCTGCAAGTATCTGAATCTACCTTAAAAACTTTCTGGACATCTTATATACATCAGCAAAGACATGATGGGTGATAAATTTATAGAATATTGGAGGAATATGAGTCATCCTCGAAGAGTAGGAAGGTATGATTGCTTTACAAAACAGATATATTACATAATTGTATTGCAGGATTTTAGACCTCTACTAATTTCAAAAAAGAATTCTGGGAAGCATTTTATGTTGCTTTTTTCTAATATTTTTCTAACATCCAAGTACCAGCATAGAAGATCTCACTCTCAGTCTTCAAAGACAGACATAGTGACTTACTCTAAAATGGATAACAAGAACTGATGCCTGATGGCAAAAACTCTGTTATACTGGATGTTCGACCTGAAGATAGATTATTGTCTAGAGATTTTTGCTGCATCCTGAGTTTAACAGCTAGGCATAATCAGTGGAATAAAAATAGGGACATTGTGGATGGGGCACAATGATATTGTACTGCTCAGCAACAAAACATAACAAAGAAGCTGCCTAATCACTGCTTTTAACTGTCTTCAACCTTATGACTTCTGCACTGTCAAATTCATTGGCCCTTGAATGGATAGACAGATTTAATTCTTGTTCCATGATTGGGAGCATCTTCTCTAGTGGATTTTTGCTAACAGCTATAATACTGACTCTGCCATCTAGTGACAGACATACAAATAAAGAATAAAAGTTGAATTCAAGAATGCTAAATGTCTTGGAGCCTCTCGTAACTCTAGGAAGAGGGTCCAGTTATTAAATTAATCTTTTGATTTGGTCTTCTGAATTAATCTATACACATTCAAAAATCAAGATAATGAGTACTTAGCTATTTTGAATTATTATTTGTATTGTTATTATTGAGAAGGATCTATGATGTTGAAAATATTATTCACTCAGTTTTTTATGCAAGTCAAAATAGTGGTTTTGTTGTATCTCAAGGCCATTCTCATGATCAGACCCCCACTGTAGCTTTTCTTACTGAAGGATTTACAGCTTTTTAAGCAAGTTTTCTAAGCAAGCCAGAGGAAACTTTGGCAGTAGTTACAGCTATTTCTAGTTTTATCAGTAGGGAAATCAAGGCACATAATATTTTACAGGAAGTCTCTGATTTAATCTAGCATGGAGAATAATATTGGTAATTTCCACAATGTTGTCTTCACCACAGGCTCATATACTACTCTATAGCTAGTTTCAAAAGTGATTTCTTGTGTTATTAAAGACATTTTAGAGTAAGTCCTTATTTTTCAATGTGATATGCATATCTGTGATATTTATTTCAAAACTGTTTTTACTGTCTTTTGGGATCCCTGAAAACTACAACTGTCAGTGCCCATTTTCTTATGTGTTCCAGACCTTGAAGCCTTTTGTTCTTCCCCCAACTTTAGGGAAAAGTCTAGCCTAAAGGTAATAAGTAAGTTGTAGTAAATACTGTAAATGAAAGAAATGTTATATTAAAAAATACCACAGGAATAGACGAAGGAGAATCAACTGCAAACTAATAAAATACATAGGATGATGAGTGCTCCAGGAAAATATGGAATTACAGTCTTTTTCTTCCCAAGTTTCAAACATTGCTTTCAGCTCACAATAACAGAATGGGCTTGAAATTATGACTATAATGGAAATGTGAAAGTAAGATCAATCACATCTGTAACTCTTGGCAGGCCAAGATGCACAACCTGAACATGTTCAGTCTCCCTACAGCCTCTTCTGTTGCTGAGCCAGTACCTGAGGCCATGTCCAGTGTATGAAGTCATGAAACAAGAGCCTTTCTGAAGCTGTACTTGTGCCAGGGAATGTATCACATAGCACAATTCAAAATATAATTGTTTCAAACTAGAAAACCCACACCATAGCTGCAGGCTTGGGGATCTTCCTTTCTTATAACTCAAACACGTACAGCATGCTTCTATGAATGGAGGACAGCTACTATGTAGACAGACAATGAACAGAAGCAATAGCTTCTCCTAGAAGTTGATAAAGTTGCAGGACTATTTCAAAGCTAGAGAGTTTCAGGCCTACTAACATTTGAAGTGTGCACCATAGATGAATATAGTTTTAAAGAAGAAATCCTTCAAACTAAAAACATCAAGGCAATTTGGCAGCCCATTGTGTGGAACTACTTTGAGGTTAAACAGATTGCCTTTGCAGATCCAGCAGCTGCAATGAGCACTTGATTTTTCTGTCAAAATCTTCATATTCCAGCAGGCAAGAGCCAGGCTTCTGTAGAAGGGCACAGAGAGCTCCCATCTGCGTTATGCAGGCTGGCAGCGGTCAATAGATGAACAACACTGGATTTAGTGGAAAAGCTGGTATAATGATGACAGAAACCTGTGATAGAAGGGATTTCCTTATTAATCTATGCTTTTGACTCCTGACAGGATCAACCTCAACTTTGTCATCTGTTACAGATGCTTGTGTTCACTTTCCGTAACAAATAATTTGTAACTTCCTTAAGAAACTTCCTGTGTTTTACATTGCGAGGCATTCCTGTAACCTAACTCAGTCAGTATGTCAGTATTAACAGAGAAAGGAGATCCTTCCTTTTCTTTTTTTTTGTTTCCACTGCACATTTTTTAATGTTTGAACATAAGTAAGTCACCCTGTAATTTTCTCTTGGCTGACTAAGCAATCCAAATTAAATGTGTCCTCTGTAGGAAAACCAAAAATTAATTCTCTTCTTTGTCTAGTCAAGTTCTAAAGGCCTTCTGTGCAGAACTAATCATTCTTAATTCAAGAGAGGAACAGTTGCTGTAGGTTGTTACAAATATGAAAATCTAGCTTTAGTATTTCTAGTGAATCCAGACATAGCTGGGTTGTGTTCCTTGCTGACAGGAGCCTGCAGAGTTCTATGAAATTCCTTGTTCCCAAAGTTATCACTGTAGCCTAAAACACGGCAAATCACTTTAATGTTACAAAGATATATGTATGGCTATATATTAATTATAAAAAAATTGAGAAATCCTGATAGAAACATAAGTGACCATAAGCATATATAATTTTTACCTTTCCAACTCAACAACCCTCTATTATAAGTTTACACTTCAGCTTGTATAAACTGAGCCAATTAGACTCATCTCTAAATTTGACTGTCTGCATTTATCTCAGTTCTCAATTTCCTGTGCTTAATTTGGACTTCCAAGAGAATGACCATGTTTTGTGTACACGTTGTAGGAGTTTAGAGGAGCTATGTCAGCTCTGAAACTGCCTCTGCGGTGAGTTGCAGGTCTGGCTTTCACTTTCAAACACAAAAAACCCTCCTACCACACACTGTAGAAAAATCCATCCTTCTAGCATGTTGGCCTAGTATCAGTGCCTATTACATCAAGCTGAGCTACAGAAATCATAAACTGCTATACAAGGCTGAATTTGTACAAGTTCTCAGTTGAGCTCTGAGCGCAGCTCTGAATGGCAGGGCCCTCACCCACCATATGAACTTACATCTCAGCTGGCTTCATTCTCCCAGATCCTACATCTTGCAGGACTGACTTTTGTGTTTGGTGCTCATATATGCAAAACAGAGGCTTCAAAGCAGGCTGAATGGCCTTCCTGTGCCTGCCACTTTACACCATGCTTCTGTCAAAGTGTTGTCCTCTCAGCAGAAAGCACTGCATTGGCTAACCTTTCCTTTGATGCTGCCTCTCCAGGCAATGATGAGCCTGTAACTCTCTGCTCCTTCATGGATGGTGCTATCGCACCACTGCAATGCTGTCTTCCTTCAAATTTTTCTGCCTGCTCACACTCCTTTAATATGATGTCTTTTTTGAACAAAAACACTGACAGATGGTATTTCTATTATTAATCCTCCATTGTAGTTCTTTTAATTATAGCAGCACATTATGGTTCCAGGCTTGCAGAGAGTCTTACTAAAGTAGCAAAGTTGTCTGTATATTTCATTGCCAGCTTGCCTCTTGCATTGACAAGAGATTTTTTTTTATACTCTCACCTAAATTATGGGGATGGAGAAGAAAACAAAGCAGGCTTTCTCCTCTGAATTGTATGATAGAATTGTCACTGGAGTAATATGTTGATTATAGGCTAAAAAGAACTTCAAGTTTTCAGGTTTTCTAGTACTTTTCACAGATATGAAGTACCCACAGATCTTCAAGGAACCTTTAAAACTTTTGTCAAGCAGGATTCTTGCCATGTTTCTGAGGTATTATTCTATACCTGAGGATTGTAAGATGCATAGGTTTATCATCTCCAAACACAGTCAGGTGCTAGACAAAAATTCTTCACTGTCTTAGTGTGAAAAAAGGATTCTCAAGGATCTAGTTGTCTTTACTGTATTAAAACATTTTTAAGGAGTGGGGTCTGGAGCACAAGTCTTATGATGAGCAGCTGAGGGAGCTGGGGTTGTTCAGTCTGGGGAAGAGGAGACTGAGGGGAGACCTTATCGCTCTCTACAACTACCTGA
>JAOQGH010000001.1:8850465-8888147 GCA_025769975.1 Gallinago jamesoni | reverse complement strand
TGTTGTTTTGGGTGTGGTGTGGGGTTTCTGTGGGTTTTTTTTTTGTTTGTTTGTGTTTTTTTGTTTGTGTTTTTTTGTTGTTGTTTTTTTCATTGGTTGGACTAGATGATCTTAAAAGGTCCCTTCCATCCCAGGTGATTCTGTGATTCTGTTAGTGGAACAATGATGTTTTTCTATTGTCAAGAGCATAAAGTAGTAAGACTAAAGGGAAAGTATGAAGGGTATTCAGGCATAAGGCTGAAACTGAAATTAATGAGGGTTGAGCCTTTATATGTCTTTTATACATCTGTCTGTTCAGTTGAAGGAAAACATCAACTCTGTCCAGAAAAATTACAGGGATGAACAATCTTTCTCTTAAAATTTATGAAGTTCCAGGATCATTTACAGTGGGCAGCAAAAGCAACTGGGTTAAAATCTTGTGGTTTCCAGTTAACATTTGTTCAATAAGAACACAATGGTCTTCAGCAAAGACTTTTCCTTTTAGAATATATTCTCCTATAATGCACCTCTGCAATTTAAAGTGAGATTATACCAAGAGACAACACAGTTTAAAAAATCTGTAGGAGGAGACTAGACCTTTTCTCTACCTTTGATTAGTAGGTGGGGGAGAGATGAAGAATGATTAGCAAGTGGAAGATAGACAATGGATGAATTTAGATTGAGCCAAAATTATACATAATATTTGGCTTTTGCAAATTTCCAATAATTAAAATAAAACAGCCTTTCTCTGTTCAAAGATGTTCTATTCATGAAAGATTACAAACATTATATAAAGACTGCTATATTAAAAGAAGCAAGCAAGTAAAGAATATCTTATATTGAGCTAAAAAGTAAATTGTATTCCATGATCTGGCTTTTTACTCCTTTGTCATCTCTGCCAGCATCATTGTTTGGTTTTTCATTCTATGAACTGGCCATTATCCAACCTTTTTTGTCCAAAGAACATTAGTATACACCAAAGAATAACATTTTGAAAACTGGCAGTATCTTCTCAAAGAGAGGCATCTGGGATCCTAAAAACTATACATTTGTAGAGATAATCTTTTTAGGTAATTAAGATCAATAAATCTCTGCACAGATGAGCAAAATTTAGTAGGATTAATAGAAAAGTTAGTACAAGTTTGGCAAAATTCCAAAGCACATAGTCAAAGAAGTGTAGTGTGGGGTTTGCCTAATTTTATCACTTTAATAATGTCTCATAGCCCCCCTCCCCCTTCACCATCCTTCACCCACACCCCCCCACCCCCCCCCTCCACCACCCCAAACAAAGAGATTCGAGCAGGAACATGGGAGCGATATCCCTCTGCTCTCAAGGTGGCTCTCCATGGGACTGGTTGGAGTCTTGTGCCACTGCATTCATATGGCCTGTGTGAAACCCCCACAAATTTATTAGATCTTTTGGTTCCCTCTTAGTTTTATCCTATTCCAGACAGGAATAGAAATAGAAAATAAATATATAAACTGGGAAACAAAACAAAGAACTTCTGGAAATGCAGTTTCTGAGATGTATAGCTACAACTTGAGCAGAAGAAAAGATCATGAACCAGAAGAAAATTTGAGCCCCTTGAAGCTATTAGAGCTACTCTAACCTATATTAGGTGGGGAGATATTCTTGCACAGTCAGGTATTGCACTGTATCAAACCAGCTTCGGATACAAACAGGCATCGAAGCTTTTCTGCATTTTCTTTGCTTTAGCCATGTCTATGTGGTTCTGTTTTGCTCTCTGCTCACTCACTAAAACTACCTGTGCGGTGCTTTAGGATTTTTTTTGTCTGCATTGAAAATATTTTGTTATTTTTCATGTGAAAGCACACATGAGTGATAGCAGAATAAAACCTGTAAAGTTGTGTTGGAATCTGCTTTCTCATTTAGATATTTGTGCTTAAAAGTTTTGTGATTTCATATTCAAGAGAAAGACAACATTTTCAGTTATGACTTTTAGAAGAGAGCTGCAGTAATAACAGATCTCAAAGTCAATATTAATGGATTTTTGCTGGTTTGATAACATCCTTTTATTATGCTCTGTGGAGGTCACGTCCCATGTAAGTATCTTTACAGAATCTACAGCATGACTTCTCTGTCTTAGAAAAGATATTTTGCATGTACAGCAGGATTCTTCCAGCAAAAGTTATAGATGTAGAATTTTTTTTCCCAGTTAATAATCACGCACCCCTGTTATTTTTTTTCTTTCTTATTTTCAATACTAGTCTCACAATTTCCATGCTAAATAAGTAGATTTGCAGCTACAGAAGTCTGACAGAGTAATTGACTTGTCCGAAGTGAAACAATGTTCCAAATTTTGGTATCAATTTTATAAATCTGTAACAGCTACACCTGATTCTCTAGTAAGTCCTGACAGCCCTAGCTAAACTGTTGCTTTTAATGACGTACATTGGAGTAACTCAGCTGTATTTCTGGTGACTGAGTTGAATGGAAGATCTTATCTCAAGCCTTTTCCTTGAGTTGGCTTAATGCTTCTTTTTTGTCTCCATTTTTAACTTTATATTGAAAAAGAAAATCTCTCAAAAAAAAAAAAAAAAGAAAAAGAAAGAAAGAAGCTGATGATTTTCTTTCATGAAAAGAAAAAAATAGAAAGTATGGAGTCTACCACCAAAATCAAAGGGTTGCTAACAATGAGCAATCAATAAGAAACATTTCACTCATATAGCCCTTTAATCTACCTGAGCATTTTAAATCTCCATCTCCTGATTGAAAACAAGACTGTAGACTGAGAAAACCATTCAGACTTTCCTCTTGAAAATTTTGGAAACTTTAAAAAAAAAAGTTTATAAAGTTTCAAGTGAGAAGTCAGAGCATATTGTGCTTGTCTCATCTTCAGATCTCCACATCCACTTGAATTTTGAAAACACTTTTACTTATTTTGAAGATATGTACTTGATCGTGGGTAATTCAACAAGTGAATAAGCCAGTTAATTAATTCAACTGTGGTTATTTTAGGGAAAGCCATTATTATTATCATCTTACAGCTCTTTATGGCTTATAATAATAGATGTTCTTAAGAAAGATCTCAAACCTCAAAGTTGTGACACCTGAATTTAGGATTCTACCTAGATGTCAACTCAACCCATGATAGTCACTGCAAAACTGGGATTCAATCCAGTTGTCTAAACACCTTAATTTTGTGTCTAAGGGTTTAGTTTTACCTTCAGGGCAGATAAATAATTATGTTTTAAGAGTTTCTTGTCACTTGCTCATTTTATGCTATATATTGCTGCTAGCAATTAAGTGCTTGCTTTTTGTTTTTCTTTTTTCCTTTTTTTTTTTTATTTTTATTTTTCAGAAAATGAGAGTCTACTCTAGGTCCTTCATCATATCTACCAGGCCTAGAAGGAAGTTTTTGAAATCAAAAAGTATGTCAAATATTGTTAGGTTTTTGCAGCTGAAGTGGCCCCCATGCACCACTCCAGATGAGCACAGCTCTCCCACAGGTTCAGTGACATGTTTACCAGCCATGTGCTGATGTCTCAAATATAGTTGCTCTTACAGGCTCTGCTGAGTGTATTGGATAGAATGTCATCAACTATGAGCTCTTAGACATCTACTTTATATAGACAGCTAAATGTAGGTGTCTTAGACTTGAAATGAATCCCACACAAAGTGACAAATTAGTCACCGGTAAGTGACAAGTTTATCATCATACATCATTTATGATTTCTATGAAGATTTAGAATAACACTTCATAATTCATTAAATAAAGTCATTTTTTTTTCAAAACAATGTGCCCCTCAACGTAGTTAAAAATATGGTGGATGTGGAAATGGAGAAGCATTTGAGAGGACTAACTCACAGTTTCTGTAATTTCCATTTTATATCTCAGTGCCCAAATCCAGAAAGCAGAGGAAATAAAAATAAGTTGCTACAACCATATTTATTAAAGACCATCATATTGTTATACCTACTTTCTACAGATAAAAGAATGAATAAAAAGCTGGATGTGAGCTGTGGGGAAAGACGTAGGAAAAAAAATAAAACAGAAAAACTACTACTGCTACTTGGGGAGGTGGAAAAGAAAGGGAAAGGAAGAGGGAGAGGGAGAGGGAGAGGGAGAGGGAAAGGGAAAGGGAAAGGGAAAGGGAAAGGGAAAGGGAAAGGGAAAGGGAAAGGGAAAGGGAAAGGAAATGTGGGAGACATTTCTCTAGATCCCTCTAGGAAGAGACGGGCTGTACTAAGCATCTGACTGGTCATATAGTTCATATATCCATGCCTTGTTCATCCACATCAGTAACAAGAATAAGCAACAAACACTGAAGTGAATTAAGACTAAGTGGCAGGTTCCAAAGCCACTGAACTGGCAATGTGGAGATGTTGAGGAACATAACATTTGATGGCTTTGGAGAAAGATCTCTGTCTCATGTGAATCATGAGCTGAGAATTGCAGTTGTATGATTAAAAACTTACCAGCAAGAGCACAAAACCCCAGTGAAAATCAGCAGAACAATGCCAGACTGAGGAACCCTGTAACATAAATGGGGTACCCTGAACCAGATCATCCTGAGACTATCCAAGGAGACTTGTGGGACTCTTGTCCCCAGTGGGAAGCCCACCAAGAACCAAGAACAGTCTCTCTCAGAGCACCTTGCAGACTGAAGAGGTTACTGTCTATACAAGTAGAAGACTCATTATGGATACCAGAGGAAGCAGACTTGAAGGTTACATAAAATTTATTATGAGATATTCTAAAGGAATTGTGTGAATGTGTGAGACATTATAGAATATTTAGGGGAGGACCAAATGTGGGAAAGGGATGAGTCAAGGTGGAATTAAGAAGGAATAAGCAAGAAAAAATTGAGAGGAAAGGGGATAAAACAAGCTCATCAGGGGTAAACATCTTTTGTTGGTACACTTGTCAGACTGAGCCTTATGTTTCATAATCCCAATCTTCCCTGTCTTCTCATTAAATCCTCATTCTAATTATCTTCTGTAGGAGTGTGCTTTATATTCTGAGTGGGTATGTGTGAAAGCTGGTGAACTTCAAACCGAACCAGCCAGCAAATAGGATTAAAAATACCCCATACTGGATACCAGCTACCAGAGTGCAACTGCAAATCTCTGGGTACCAGCAACTGGGGGCACCAAGACATTTGGGGACCAAATACTGTGTAGGCTCAGCATCTAAGGCTCACCATTGGAGTGATTAGTATTTTGTGTGTGTATTTAGTATATATAATGTATATATACGTACGTGTATATATATATATATATATAATTTCCACCACCACCACCACTGGATTCCCATCCCAATAACCAGAAAGCAAGAGCAGGATCAGACCACCCGCACTGTTCATGATTGTGTGAGTGCTGTATGCAGTCATGTGGGTGCTGGCAGTGTGCTGCTGTTTGTGCTGATCTGTGCGCTTGTATGCACATATGTGCACATGCATGTGTTGTCTGGTGAGTGCATACTCGGCCTTGCTATTGGCTGAACCTTGGGACATGAAGCCACAGCAATGTCACATCCACCAGGTGACTACTTTCAACTGCCTCAAACCAGGAATATGCTTGCCCTTGTGCAGCAAGGTGGGATGAGTCTCCAGCTGAGACAATATGATACTATCAGCTGAGATCAACAGAACTGTGATAATTTACCTACTAAAAATGTATTCTTCTATTATAGATTTTCACATTTTAAGGGAGGAAGCTGTCAGTTTATTTTTTTGAAGGCAGAGGTGCTTAGCTTTACCTTTTAATAATGGTCCTGTATGGCTTTTTGAAAAAATAAAAATTGAAGCAACACTGGCAGTATTTCAATAAAATTGGGCTTGGAATATTCCAAAATAATAGTGTGTTATTGCTTGATAGCCTGTAACTTTGTCCTTATTCTCGCTATTAATATATCAAAGCAATAGTAATTGTCTTAGCTTCATATAAAATGTAGTATGTTGCCACTTATACCTAAAAGGGCAACAGTGTGCTCTAATGTGATTCACACTGATTTTTTAATACAAAGGTATTGCATTTTTGGAAGAAAAGATACACTATGCATATTGATCTTATGAGAACGAATCTGTATTTTCTGGCATTGCTATTGTAGCTCGCAGTTTTTCGATATGTCTAAGGAAATGGTGCTCTGCAGGAGACACTGTGAAGCTAACCAATTGTGGAAGCCGACAACAAATGCATGTATGTACTGTAAGTATCAGAAAGGAATATTTCCCCTCACAGGAAGTATTTATTGTTATGTTTCAGCTGACTTTCTCAGGTAATATGTCAGGATTCAGACAAGTTGGAAGTACCTGGGCAATTTATGATACCAAATGTATTGTAGCTTGGAAGGTCAGAGCCATATTAATTGGAAAAACATAGAAGCAATCTTGAAGAAACTACCATTCATCCTTTGTGTTAAAAAAAATAAAAATAAAAAAGAAGAGGAGAAAAGGGCTTAAAGGCACAGCATCAAGTTCATTGATATTTCAAATAACCATATCATACAGGTCTCACAAAATGACTCAACTTAACTTAAAAAATGCTAGAGATTCTTTTTTTCCTGCAAAACAGACTGGAATTTGTTTCAATAAATTTACTGGATTATACTAAAGCAACCTAATGTTTAGAAGTCTTCTAATTTCTGTCAAAAATTTGCCTTTGATACGTTTGTTTTTGTGCCAGCATTGTCCAATAATATGCATGGGCATTTTTCCATTGATGGTCGCTCATGTTTCTTCAACTATTACAACTCGTTTCTGCTTTTTTTTTTTTTTTTAACCTAAAAAGGCTCTTTGGGCCTTGGGTCTGCATAGGTCTGCACAGGAATGTATAGGCAGTGACTGAAAAGCTCTTCCCCAGCTCCATGGAAATGAAGTATAATCCAGTTCTTGTCGCAAATAGTTTTGAGTTAGTACACAACTGTTCTGTTCTCAGCCTCTCACTTCTTCACTGCATCCACCCTAAAAAAAGAGCAAAAGCCAACACAATTCTACTGACTTGCAGTGTATTAGAGTGAGTTGTACCAGTTCAGTGACGGAAAATTTTAATAAGAAGCAGTTGATTGTTCCTGGAACTAAAATCTGTTGTGATTCCAGTATTACGCTTAATTGAATTTGGTACAATGAGAACTTTCTTACTTTTGATCCAAACCCAGTATTTCAAGTTGTCTGCTGGTAGAGAGTTGGTTTGGGTGGGAGTCTGAAGAAAGGCCATTTCAGGGGTTGATAAGGCTGAATTCCTGATAAATGCAAGCAACTTTCTTCCCAATGTCGCAGTTACAGTCCAGGCAACAAGAGGAGTTTTTGTAGGAGTAGTTTCCTGTGTTCATTTAAATGGAATTGATGTTCTGCAAGCCTCATTTTGCCCCTGATACAGTAGCTAAATGCGTTGTCGGACAAGATTGGAAACTGACAGCAGCAGTGACAGATTTATTCCATTTATTTGGTCAGTTGTCACTCTTTGGCAGCTTTCCCATTCTCAAATTATCTTCAGGATACAAAATAACTAAGGTGGAAGAGAGTAATTTGTCTTCAGTAGAGGTTATGGACCTGTAATTTTTCACAATCATTTTGTGTGAGATGAATTTGTTTGCACACCGTATTGATAGTTATATTCTTCTTTATTTCTTAAGACCAAGAACTTGCAGGTATGAAGCTTAAGAAGTCTATTTCCCCTTGACAGCTTCACCTTTCCACAGGGACTGAGGCGCTATCTTTATCTTCAGCCCTTGATGGTGTTGTCTGTTTTCTCCACTTTGGGACTAATAGTTTCCCCAGTGATTTTGAAATCAAGGAGACAGAAAAGCACCCAGCTGCTGGCTGTCAAACCACAAGCATCCTGTATGTGCTAAGACAGACTGTGGGATAAAATGGGGCTTCTTGGGTTGTAATATGAACTAGTCCTGCCCTTTAGTCTTATAAATTTGTAGAAGTCTAGTTCATAACAGGTTGTATTTCTGCCCTTCTGGAAGGCAGTTCTGAAATCCCGCTAACCTGCTGGTAAGACGCAAAATTACAAGGGATCTGTTACCACATAACTGTTCTATACAGCCGTTGCCAGCGTAATCTATATGTTGTGGTATAGACATACCATTAACCACAGTTCTGTTCCCTCAGACAAAGGGAATTGCCTCTGTTGAGGCCCTTGCAAATTCAAAGCTGAAGAGAAGTGCAGACAAGTGTTGCCACTGCTGGCTTTCACTCTAAGGAACAGATTTTGCATTAACGTCTTTCACAGATAATGATAGGATGATGTGTGAGGTAAAAACTCTCTTTTTCACCCCCTGCTGAGAAAAGGGAAGGCAATGGTCAGAAAAGTGAGAAACTGAGAATACTAATATTATGCAATTACCTGACACAATCTGCTTTGCCTGAATACTATGGCATAGGAATTTTATTGAGACCCATACTTTATGTCCCTATTTAGAGAATTCAATACCAACTGCAATGAAATTGGGTTGCAGCTGTCATGGCAACTTTAACTCCAAGTTCTGTGTTGTATGTCATTACTAAGACTATATAGGATTTTCTTCTGTTTGTTATTTTCTCCCTTGGATGTTGCCTTTCTATCTTTTATCCTCTTGCAAAAAGCAGTACGGGGATATATTACAAACTGGGGAATGTTATCAGTATTAACAATGAATTCTTATCTAGAAGCCCAGCTAAATTGAAATATCAGTGTAGTGAGTGTCTGTAAGTAAATGCTGGAGATACCACTGGTATTTTAATGAGGGTAGATCTGCCTTGCTTTCCTTCCCTTCACATCTTTCTATCTCTAGCTACATCTAATTCCTGCTCAGGGACCCAGCTCTTCCTCACCAGGAGTTATCCTGCAGCTCTCCACTAACCAAAGCTGGGCTTCTCTCAGCCCAGGCTGACCTGTGGTTTGGCACGACACACTTCAGCAGGGAAGAAGAAGCCCTTGGGCAAAGCACAAAAGAAATCTGTCAAAATATTTTTTATTTTTATTTTTTAATATTTGTCAGCATTTGACAGTATGTGTGTTATGGCTGAGCACAGGTCATGTGGTACTCTTTGTTCTGAGCAGATGAGTCTGGTTGAGGGTTGTTACAAATGTAAAATCAGCATTTAACTTTTGTTCTCTAAGATTTGCTTAGTATGTACAATTTCTTTATTTCTGCCAGAAAGTTTTCAGACTAAGCAAGAATGACGTGAGATAATAAGCAATGAGAAAATATTTAAAAATATTCAATTCTGCTTGAATTTCCTTTACAGTGTTATCCACCATGTCCAATTATGAAATATTTTAGATTATAAAATTCAAAGAAAAATATTTGTATTTAAATATAAAAAGTAACCATGGTTTATCAGTATGGAGATGGCTATAGAAACAGAGATTAGCATCTCTCCCTTGAAAAAACCCTACAAACTCAATTTATATTTAATGGAAATATATTTCCATTTCATGGGGCTTTTTAAATAATCATGTTGAATTTTACAGTAATAGTATTTAAAATTCTAGATGGGTTCAAAATTCTCCCCTCACACCCTTACCTTACATGTGCACACAGACACAGATACTCTCACATACAGTTTCTTTTACAGGACCATTTTATATAACTGAACCCCATTACCCTTATGATCCTCCCACCCCACCCTGTTTTTATTTTTTTTTATAATACCAGTACTGCTCTGTCTTCATTCCTCTCTGAGTCTAAGGACTTCTCATGTCTCCCATCCCACTCATCCCTATGCCAGCTTCTCACACACTGTCGTATTTATCCTTTTTTTTTTTTTTTTTCCATAACTGACTCTGCTACATGGATAAATTAGCAGAAACATTGATTTTAGACTCCCCTTCACATAATAAAGGGAGTTTCAGATAAAGGGATTTTTTCCATAAGATTCCCGGGGCTTAGAAAAAATCTATTTTTATCAGGCTGTCAGACATGGTCCAGATCTACTGCCCCCGGACATCAATACCTCAAACACTGTTTCTAAAGAAAAGACTTCTGTTTATGCCATGAAATCTGGTTTCTGCTGGGGTAGAAGAGTGTAGCTCTGGGTATCTTCTGCAAAACAGTTGCCCTCATGTTTTTCTGATAATTTTACGTGCTTGGCAGCATCTTCACAGCCTGATAACAGCATGATGCACCAACATGTAGAAAAGTATAAAGTATCAATGTCATTGGTTATGTGACTGAACATTTTCTGCTTTTCTATTCTGTTCTTCTTATACATAAAGAATCATTTAAAAGAGTGAAATAATGATTTAAGCAAGAGCTACATCCCCTATATTCTCTCTCTTCAGATGGACATAGTACAAACATGGACACATGCTGGTGATGTACAGTTCTCTGCACCTCTTCTTTTCAAATTTACTTGTCTTCTTTCACCCAGATTAAACATCATACACAAAGCTGGATGATGAAAAAAGGCTCAGATACACCATTTCTTCACTTTATCAGCTTTCTTCACCTCCAGGGGTGACCTAGAAGCTCTTTGAGAAAAGGGATTTGTTTGCCTAAACACACAACTCAATCCAAAGAATTTTGAATTAGACTCTCTCTAAACTTCTTCTGAATGATGCTGTTACTGAAAAGTGACACCCAATATTTTGGCATCTTGGGCCAAATATTGGGCCAAAGGTTCAGGAACAGTAGCAACAGCTCAGAAGAGAGAATTAAGATCTGTCTTCTGGCATAAGCAAAATGTGGCAAAATAACGTGTTAAAAAAGTGCTTTTCTTCTGCTGTAATAATTCTCTGCTCCTCAAGGAGGAGCTTGTGTGCAAGCTACAGACCAGATTTTCAGTAAGCAAAACATTTCATCTGCATTATCTGTGTTTAGCACAACATTCAACCTCACATGATTCTTAATAGCTTAAAATCTTCCATTTGGCAAGGCAAAATGAGCATCCAGTTCCTATAACTTTTGAGAAACGTGTAGTAGACTGGTAAACCATGGAAAGTGTTCTAATTTTTAATCCAATATCCCAAGATTCAGCCAGAAAAGCATAATTCCTGTGGTAAGAAAAGAACAGACCTGAGGTATGGTTATATAGCTGACAGCCACTGAAGAAATATTCTGTTGAAATCAGAATTTTGCAATGGGGGTGTATGTCTATTAAGTTCCCAAACAAGGTAAACTGAAAATATTTCTGGTTTTAATATCTCAAAAAGATCACTACTTTATGTTGCTAACATCATGGAAGTTATTTATCCAAGCATTTGGGATTGTTTGAGTGAGAATCAATCTCCGACTTATAGTCATTGCTCAAAAGTGGTTTGTTTTTTTTTTCATTCAACCACATTTACAAAATAACCATTAACTCCTTTCATATAGGCAACTAGCCACATCTTTCACTCAAAATGATTATTAAAAATCATTTTTCTAGTCTGACAGAAGAAACACTTGAGAAATGTTTACTTGTTCTCCCAGCTTGGCAGTATGCAGTCCAAGAAAGCTGATGTGCAAAGCAAAAGCTCTTTATCTGAAAGTTTTAAGAAAAGAAATTTTATTGAGTTCAGCACTTCTTTTTTTTCCATGGAAATTTTCTTGTCCTCTGACCCTGCTCTCAGCAAACTACTGAACAGATATGTTGAAACTTTCCAGAGAAATTCAGCCTGAGGCAGACACCTGGTGTTTAAATTGCAAGCTGCCCAGTTAAGGTTTAGATAGGTAGTGCGACAGAAAATAGAATTTTAAAGCAGAAAACATAAGGCAATTCAGTAAACTGTGATACTGGTACTAATTGTAATTGGCAAATAGATAAATGTCTGGAACTCAAAAATATATAGTACAGTGCTTTAGATTTGCATGATTAAATGCCTTCAAATGGCAGATCTTAGCATTAGTTTTAAACATCAAACTAAATAAGGACAGACCAAAGAATTGGATCACTTCTGTCTGACTGTCATTCACTAGCAAATCTGAATGATTTCCTGGTATTTTGCTGAGATGTCAATGCTTCCAGAACACAGGCAATTTTGAATACTCAGATGATGGTTTGCACAGAAAAGTTATTACATTTTTCCCTACTAATACTTTTTTTTCCATGTACATAATTTCTATGGCAGACACTAAGCTGCCTTGAAGAATTATGAGTGAAGAGAAAGAGACCTGTGAAATGTAAAGTTGTTGCAAATGATGCAGAGGTTTGAGAACTTATACACTGGAAAGTACATGGCAAAGAAAAATTTGTACTGTGGGAAGGATGGAGTATACCTTATCTCATACGTATCAAAACGTAAGCTGGTGTCATTTCTTTGCTGTTCAAAGAAGGGAATTCAAAAGATGAAGAATTCTTTCTTTTTTTAAAAAAAATTGATTTTTTTTTGTGTTTTCCAAACTATGAATAAGAGCAAGATTAATTGGCTAGAGCCTGTGAGAGAAAGCAATAACCAAACACTGAGCTGATATGTAGCATGTACATTTCAAAGTAGGATTTTTAGGGATTTATAACTTTAAACTTTTCCAGTATTTTTCTTTAAGTCAAGACAAAGAATAATCCACATCATTAAAAAAAATAAAATAGTTTCACAAGGAGCTTCAGAACACACTGTAATCTAAGAAAGCTACTGAATACATTACTTACTGAAAAACAGGACCAGGTGGATGCAGGTAGTCAAGCTGAGTTTCTCCATATACCACTTTTTCTGTACCTCAGCCTTAACTTAAAAGCCTAATGTGGCCCTAGTTTAAAATTATGTGTCCTTCATAACAGTACTAATCTTTAAAAGGGCCCAACATGTATTAAAAAACAGGAATGAATCTTACCATAGGAAGGTAAGACTTTGACCGATGAATGAAATGGAAAAAAAACCAAACTAAAACCCAACAGAATCTCCATATAAAGCTGAGGAGTTCAAGAACTATATTCTAGAAAATATATCTTTTGTTCTAAAGGTAACTGCAATAATTTTCATTATTTTCCTTCTTTTTTCTTCCTTTTTTCCCTCTCTTTTTTAGTTTGCCTATAGACTAAATACATTTTTATTTCTACAATATGCTGGGGTTGGCTGTAAGGTCTAGAATTCAAAATCTGTATCCCAGAGAGGTGTTAGATGCAAATTTGAATATACTTGACCTAATCATTCTGTATGAGTTTGGGTTTGTTGAACTCTTTTGGCACAGGTATTTATTTTGGCAAAGAACAGAAAGACTTTACTGCTTTTCAGTGTTGAGAATTTTTGAGAATCTCACTTTGCAATGAGAACTAATGCAGATGCCAAAACATACGTAAAGTCACTAACGTACCTTTGAATACCTCACTCAAAAAGAGTTGTTGGCACACAAGAATATATTTCAAAGCCTGTGGAAATTAATAGAAAAGTTTCTTCTGACGTAACTTGAATCCTGATCCAACATCAGAGTAAGTCAATGGGCCAACTCTGGCAAGTAAGTGTCACAGGATCAGACCTTGTAGGAGTATTTATTGTTTATCATAAATACAATGTAAATAGATCTACTTTTATTGTCTTGCCAGAAGAATGAAGGGGGTAGAAGGACTATTCTTAAGTCTTTTACCACAACCAAAAATTTAGAAGCAACCGTGTCTTATAGTATAGAATAAAAGAAAATTCAAAACTCAATTACATCCTTCCCAAATACAACAAAATTCCTACTAAGAAACATTTGATTCTAATGAATAGACAAACCACCGTTTGTGAAACAGTGGGAGAGACCTGGGTCTGTTTAGCCTGGAGAAAAAAGGACTCTCATCAATAATCTCATCAATGATTATAAATACGTAAAGGGCAGGTGTGAAGAGGATAAGCCAGACTCTTTTCAGTGGTGCCCGGTGACAGGACAAGGGGCAGTGGCCACAAACTAGAATGCAAGAAATTCCATTTCAACATAAGGAAAAAAATTAATTACATTAAGGGTGCCAGAGGACTGGAACAGGCTGTCCAGAGAGGTTGTGGAATCTCCTTCTCCTGTATGTCTCCTTCTCTGGAGATATACAAAACCTGCCTGGTTACGTTCCTGTCCAGCCTGCTCTAGGTGACCCTGTTTTTGCAGGAGGATTGGACTAGATGATCTCTGAAGGTCCACTGCAACTCCTACCATTCTGTGATTCTCTGATTGTGTGATTCTGTGAAATATTTATTACTTGTTTGGGTTTGTTTTGTTTTGTTTTGTTTTATTTTTTTAAGTCACAGTTGTTAGGAATAGCTGCACTGACTTTGCTTTTATCTGAATTTCTTTGTTTACTGTCAACCTATACTCTAACTTTGCAGGTTATTTTTATTTTAAGTATGAATCTACAGTGAGGCATTATGGTTATATGTGTACCAGTTAGGACAAAGTCATATCCCTGGTTATAGGTCTAAAATACTAAAATGCTTCTTAACATGGTACTGGTCTGGGACATCTAGCTCAATTGGGCATGGTTTGGGAGTTTACACAGACCAGTGCTGATTCCCAGTGAGGAGTTTACAAGCATCCAGTTTGATCTGGAGGCTGCGAGTTTAACAGCAGGGTACAGATCTTCTGATGGCTTCAGGCCTTCTCTACTCGCAGTGGTAGAGAATGGCCCCAGGTAGATGTCATTAACTCGTGCACACACAACTAACCTGCTGTCAACTGATACCTCCTCAGGCTTGGTCCTAGGTAAGAAATACAGGACGTGCATAAGACACCGTGGAAGAACCAGTTGTCACGTGAAAGTCTCAAGAGGTTTGATAAGAAAGAATAGAGAGGGGGGAAACTTCCTCTTGAGACATTTATACCTTGTTTCTATTTATCTGCCAAGCACAGATCCATACCCTAATTTACAGCAGAGCATGTGCTATGCAAGCAGTTGTTACGAGCACAAAAGCATCTGAATTTGTCAGTAAAGGAGATAATTTCCATTAGAAGGCATGTACTGAGCTCACTTTGCATCCAGAACCTATCAGGCTTCACAAGAAAGTTATGTCTCATATTTAACCCACATGACAGTGATTGATCTTCATAGCTGAAATCTCAGGGGAAAGTTTCATGAAAGATGACAGGATGAAAGTCAGCAGTCCAGCTTTTCTGTAAAACATATTTAAATGGGAAATAATTCCACTAAATAAATCTCTTATCTCAGTCAAACTGTTGGAAATCTAGGGAACACCAGATATCTTGCTGATAAACATCAGCTGCATTATTCTAGTTTATCAAGGAGTAACAGGATAATGATTGATCCTAAAAGAGACTAGATTGATCCACAGAATAAAGAAACAGAAAAGTATAAGAATGGTCTGTAGATTATCCTACATTAAGCTTAGCAAACAAATCACCATATTCTGAAATAAATCTTTGTCATACTGTCTATCAGAAACCCCGTATTTTTTGTGGTAAATGCACAACTTCATCCAGAATGTCTTCCTTGGGTAGAAAAGGTGAGGATTAATGACTCTAAATTGGATAACCTAAAGTGGCACAACACAGAAATCCATAGAACTGGAAAGTTCCTCTGGTTTTTCTGCAAATGCTGCAAACTTTCCTCCATTGTAACAATTGGCAAAATTTAGTTGAACTGTTTCAGCACCTGAAATCGCGCTTTTTTTATCCATAGGAGTGCAGGAGTTCTCATGACAGATCCTGTCTTGTCTATTTTCTTGCATCACAACAGAATGGATCCAAAGTCTAAATCTCCCAACTGTGTGTGTGCTCCAGAAGAGAATCCTAAACTCAGATGCAGGTACCATATATAAAGTTCTTTTCAGTCACATACTTCGGGATATTTGCAGATGGATGAAGCCATTTTGTTAAAGACATTGATGATTTCCATGTTGAGCCATCCTCTGATCTTCCTTCTTAAATGTACATGGACTGATCAGCTTTAAATGATTCAGCACTAAAGACGTGGCTTCACATTTATTTTCACCATCCTACTTTTTTTTCTTTTTACTTTTCTTTTTTATTTAGCAATCTTCAGGTGGCTTGAATACACAATATTTAATTTCCCAGGTTTTTTCAGTGGGAAAAACAATTTCAAGACTGAAGTTTAAGAGCTACTGACAGGGATAGACTGTAGGACAGAGATTGCCAAATTGTGAAAAGTTCTGTTCATGAGTTTGAAGAAAGCAAACTAATCTCCCTTTTATAAAGCGAGGTGGAATAATGTTTATATATTAGATTTTTTAACTTATTTCTCCACTAAGACTCTGAATAATAGATGAACTTTCAGGTTATGAAATATTAATTCATAAAACAAGGATTTCTAGAGTCTGAAAGCTTCATTTTTGATCTTGTTTTTCAGACGTAACTCAGATTTCTTTTTTTTCCATTTTAAAATCTGGTCCCATAATGAAAAAGCTCATCTGCTTTTTGTTTTCTTAACTTCTTATGTCTGTTAAGGCATGGAAATCCAAGTTTCTCATGTTTTAATTACATATTGAGGATATAATGTTTTCTGAAAATGAAAAACATAGTCTTCTAGTGGTAATTAGGATTATGGCAAATGCATTTTTTCAAGCTGATAAAACCCGGTTTCTTGCCTCTGGCATGTAATGTCATATGATGCACAGAATATGATGTTCAGTGAAATTCAGCAATTGTTGAAGTTCATATTAAAATTATTAATGCTGAACCCAAATAACTCACCTTCATACATAGTGATTTTTCTTTGTGGTTTTTTTTTTTCTCCAGCTGTTGAAACCTTGAGTACAATTAGAAAAGATATGACCATATTCTAAGAAAAAAATTTGTCTTTTAAATTGATAAAAGTCACTGATCAAAACTATCTGAGGAAAGTGAACATTTTTGCAAAATTTTGATTGCAAAAAAAGAGAACAATATATGGTAAATGCAGTTAAAATATAAAAGTTTGTCTAGAGTGTTCAAATGAACTTGGGCTCACACTGACAGATTAAGCATCACTGTGGTGCCACTGCCAGTAGCTGGCTTTACTGAGCACCTATATATCTCATACGCAGAACAGAAAGAGTAATGGATTGATACTGTTAATATTCTGAGCAAGAAATACCTGAGCCACCCCATTGGACACACTGTGGAAACTCATTCAACACTTACGTGTGTGCATTGCTTTTCATAAATATACAAGAGGTGTGTGTTAGACTTTTCAAACAAATCAGTGACATCTACAAACTTATGTAATAGTCTTACATTTTTAAGCTTTTTACCTAGATAAAAAGAGTTCAATGTGGAAAGTTTCTGTCTTGAATCTCTTACATTCCCAGAAACTCCGCTAACCAGCAGGTAAGAGGCAAGGCTGAAAGATTATTTCATGAAGTGGGACAACTCTGCTGAAAATCTTGCCATGTTCAAACACGAGGAATCAAAACAGAGAGGCTGAATTCAGAACACACTCTGTGGGGACACCTGAATGCTAAGATACTATTCATAAGTTCTCTGTTAAAGCATCACCCGCCGAAATGTGTAAAGAGTACAAATGGTTGTACTGAGCATTGGATTCCCCTTCCCAGGATGTGTCCTAACCACTTGGACTCAAGAGCCTGTATTCCACCCAAGCTACATTTTAGGGTTTTAAGTGCTTCTCTGGATCTCAACCCTAACCTGAGAATATAATGTTATTAGCTTGAGCCTGTGGTGCCTTTAGTTCTCTGCCAGATCCTCCTCCTTTTCCATTCCAAACACGAATAACACATGCGTACTTTCTGTGGTTTGGCAGCAATTTCAGCCTGAATCTGAGCCAGGCACATAAACCGTGCTTAAGACACCTCCATATGCCACTGGTTACCTGGCTCATTGCCAGCTGGACCCCAGCCTCAAAGCTATTGAGGCGGTTGAGGGGAGTGAAGGTGTCCTGCCTCAGTGCAGGAGTGGTGCTCAGGATTGGTGTGAGTTGTAAGGTGTAATCTTAGTCCTATTGTAATTAGCAGCAAAACTTCCATTGTGTCAATGAGATAAAAATTACCCATGCAACACCAAGGAGTTGTATTGGGTTTGCATGGCAAGGTTTTGGTAGTGGGGGGGATACAGAGGTGGCTCCACTGAGAAGGTGCTAGAAGCTTAGCCCATGTCCAATAGAGCCAATGCCAGCCAGCTCCAATATGGACCTGCTGCTGGACAAGACCGAGCCCATCAGCAATGGTGGTAGCAACTCTGGGATAACACAGTGAAGAAAAAAAACCAACACTGCTGTAGAACAGCAGCCAGGGAAAAGGTGTGAAAATGTATGAGATTAACAACTCTAAGGATACCAAGGTCAGTGAAGAAGGAGAGGGAGGGGGTTCCTCTCCAGCCCATGTTGAAGACAATAGTGAGCCAGCTTGTCCCCCTGCAGCCCATGGAGGACCCCATGCCAGAGCAGGTGGATGCCTGAAGGAGGCTGTGACCTTGTAGGAAGCCCATGCTGGAGCCGTAGATCCCTGAATAGAGGAGCCATGCAGGTTTGCTGGCAGGACTTGTGACCCTTTGGAGGACACACGCTGGAGCAGTCTGCCCCTGAAAGACTGCACCCCTTGGAAGGGACCCATACCAGAGCAGTTCATGAAGAACTGCAGCCCATGGGAAGGACTCCTGGTGGAGAAGTTCATGGAGGACATTCTCCCATGGGAGGGACCCCACGCTGGAGCAGGGGAAGAGTGTGAATAATCCTCCCCCTGAGGAGAAAGGAAAAGCAGAGACAGCGTGTGAAGAACTGACCACACAACCCCATTTCCCATCTCCCTGTGCTGCTTGGAGGGAGGAGACAGAGAAACAGGGAGTGAACTTAAGCCCAGGAAGAGGGGAGAGGTTGGGGGGAAAGTGTTCTTAGGATTTGCTTTTATTTCTCATTACCCTATTCTTATTTGATGGACAATGAATTAAATTAATTTCCCCGTGACCTTAATTACTTAGTGATGTCCCTGTCCTTATCTTGACCCATAAGGCTTTCATTATTTCTTTTCTCTCTCCTCTCCAGTTGAGAAGGGGAGTGATAGAGCAGCTTTGTGGGCACCTGGAATCCATCCAAGGTCATCCTACCACAGGTACAATAAATAAGAATCCATCATCTCAGGCTTTGAATTGTTGCTATTATATTTATAATGAAGTGACTCAAGGCTGATGGGCATAAATTAGATTTTTTATTGTGTGGTACATTCTGTAAGGTGCCTTAAAAATGCAGGATAAATTCTTCCTTTTCTTAAAACAAGGCAAACATTAATCTCTACCATGTACTTTATCATTGTTAAGAATCTGTTGAGTGTACAAAGTAAGAAATGGGAGGAAAACTAGAAAAGGTCAAGTCACACAAAGAGTTGTTTACCTTTTGCTGAACTCTGCTTCAGGAACTTCAGTTATACAGCTGTCCTTGGGCCTAATTCAATGCAGAGAAGTGAAGTAATACTGCTAGATGGCTGTAAACCTCAGGGAAATCCTCTATTAAGGGAATGATGGCCCTTAAGGGAATATCAGGCTTTATTGTTTCTCTGTTTCTTTGAACACTGTGTTCTTGAACTCTAAGTAGCATTAGCATCCCGGATTGTACTCCCTAAACCAGCATTGGCTAGATAACGGGTACTTTTTATAGATATGTATTATAATATCTTGCTGAATTTCAATTTTAGGAGAATTATTTTTCTGCTTCCAAATTAGTCCAATGCAAAAGGAGAGAGATTTCCAAAGGCTTGAACCTGGAGGGAGAAGACACAGAGTTAAGGCTTCTACAATCAGTATTGACAGTGCTGCCCTAGCCTATAGGAGATACAAGTTCAAGAGCCTGTCTAATCCAATTCAGCAAAAGTTTCTTGCCAAACTGACAATGCAGGCAAAAGATAATTTATACTTCCATGTTCCACATCCCAGGCTAATGGCCCACACCTTGAAATACAGAAACTTCAAATGTCTTCACAGCAATCTTTTGAAAAACAGACTTAGTTTGAAAATTATTTCAGCTACTTCTTCTGTAACTTCTTTAACTGCAGGTATTCTTACATGTCAATTTCCATATCTAAATAATGGATTTGATGCTAACTTTGTACACCACTTCAATTCTTTGTGCTTTTCAGATCATCCAGACATTTCTTTAGCATGGTTAGCTTCATAACATAATACATAATGCATAAATGCAATGTTTATTACTAGACAAATAAAAATCCAGATTTTAGTCTTAGTGCCAAATACCAGAGATGTCCATGAATTCAAATCACTGTACAATTTGAAATCCAATGAGTTATTAATCAGATTAGGAACTCATAAGTGTTCCTGAAACTCAAAACTCGAAAGGATACAAAGCGGTATGAGCAGCTTATTTGAAAACAGAAACAGGAAAGAAACGACACGCAAAGCACTTAGCTATACAACTTACCTGCAAGTTTGTATGAATCATTATTTTTCAACTGTCCATGGCTGAACTTTCTGAGATTCTTCTGTAGACAACATGCCCTATGAATAGATCTTTAACTGGGATAGAAATAAACCCAAAGGTCTGAGTGTTAGAAACAAACAAGTAACTATTTCCGTCTGGGCCAACCTTACACTACACAGTGCAGCAAGCAGTCATTCTACTTCTGTCCAGCAAAATGCATCAAGCAGAAAATAGCCTGTGGGCTTACATTTGAAGGAAGAGGCAAAGAAAAAAAAAAAAATTGCTTTAATTTATTCCCCTTCGTTTTTAGACTAAAATTAAAAGGAAAGTGTGGCTCAGAGTGAGATTTTCAAAGACACAACAAGGAGATGGAAATCTCATCCAAACTGCACTCAGAAAAGTTTTTTTCACCCAAAACATAAAGAGTTCTTTGCTTTAGGTCACCAAGTTCACCACTCTGTCCATGCATGGTAATGCATGCCCATTTGAAGTATTATTAACACATTTTTATTTGTTTATTTTAGTTGGCATTGTGTACCACCTGATTTTCTCCAGATATTCTCAACAACAAATTGCTTATAACCAAAGACACCAATTTTTTACTGTATATTTACTGCAAAATTGCATTTATGTAAATACCGACTTCACACATTCAACATAAAAGGGAGTTGATATCTTGCAGCAAGAAGGTCAAGAGCATAGGCTGCCTGGAGGGCTGCCTTTGGGTAAGAAAATCAATTAAGTAAGGCTAGTTTAAATTTTACTTTCTTTTTTAAAGCTTGTCAACTAAAGAATGAACTTTGTTATTTGTATTCCAACTAGTGGCAGGAAAGGGCAGGGGCAGCATTTCCTGAGGGAAATTTCAGGAACCTCAGCCCCAGATGAAGTCTGCATGGACCTCTCTTTCCCTCTTCCTATCATTTCAGCAATACTCTTTACTGACGAGGCCTTCAGTGCTGCATTGTAAAGCCTGGCCAGGTCATGGGTAAAAGAGAAAAATTCTTTTGTCCCTTTATCCCACTTTCCATCCATGTCCCTGATGGCATCAACAAGTCTTAACATCTCTTCCCAGGTCCCCAGGTCTCCCCTCACCCTGCCCATGGCTCAGGGTTCCATTCCAGCCTCCCTCCCTGTCGGAAGCCATCATTCCCTGCTCTAGCAAGATCCCAAGCCCACCACAGCCTTGCCCTGCCCAGCCATGGGCTATCCCAAGCCAGGTCTACCTGCAGTCTGATGTCCCATCCCTGTCCTCAGTGAGATGCCCAAAGCCCAGGAATGGGGCTGCCCTGCCATTGCATTTTCAGGAGTCCCTGCCATCGCCCAGCCCAGGAACCTGCCAGCCATTTCCCATGTGCCCATGAAAAGGCCTACTGTTGATTTAGAAATAGAAATATGACAGTGAGGAGCTCACATTTCTGTTTTACAGGTGTCAAAACACAAGCAGTTCTTGTTGGTTCTGGTAAGAAACGTAGGTTTTCACTCTGTTTTGAATTTAAAAAAGGCCAGAGAGGTACTTCCAATGCTTAAACTGTTGCTTTCCCTTTGTGTCACTGCTGGCAGACATACATTTTTCTGGTAGAGCATTCCCTTATGAAAAAAAAGAAGTGGATGCCTCCATATAAACATATAATTTCTTCTTGTTGTTAGAGTTGAAAGTTCAATTTACAGTTTGGCTTATATTTCTATTTTGAACTTGTATTTTCTTCAATTCCCTTTTAATGTTTGACTTATAAAGCAGTTTTGCTACATTTTGTCCCAACTTACACTACATAGCCCAACACTGTAGTATTTCAGAAAAAACACAAGCAATAGCCAACTGCCCTGTCTGTTCTGAATGGTCATTCCCAAGTTTGAAGGGCATTTGGGAACTCCACGAAACTAAACTTTTTGATTAGAAAATTTCAGAATGAGCATCATTGTTAAAATTATCAGCTTTCACTGGGGACCCAGCCGCAGGCTGGCTTTAAGGTTTCCTGCAATAAAATGCACAATGAACTCATTGTCCTGACTGCCAAACGCCAATGTGAGGCCCTTGACAGGATGATGATATCAAACCTCCAAATACAAAGCAATTCTCCTAGCAGACTGTAGCTTCCGGCAATGTACATAGCTTGTTACAGTCATTAGTTTTTATGCAGTTTTAGAGCAAACATTTTACTAGGAACCCAATTTTCTTCTGACAGAAGAGACTATTAGGCACCCCAAGCATGACAAGTGTCAAGAACTCCTTCCAATTGAAACATGCCTGTGACAGAAGGTGATTTGCCATCACAGCTATATACGCATACTTTGTTTGCTTGGTTTGAATACTTTAAAAAAAAAAAAAAAAGAAGGGAAAAAGAGAAGTATCTTAGCTAATCTATTATCTATATGTTTTAAAAGTTTGCAAAACAGTCTTCTATAAAGGGTATATTCAAATGATGCTTTGATTTTTGAATAGGTAACAGCCTTGAGTTTTGCATTATGCAAGGACAGCTGGCAAAGCATGTGGGCTGTGAAATAGGCGGGAGGTTTGATAAAATCCATACTGAAAGAGAAAACAAGGTTAAAAGCAATGAGGTGTGACTGACTAGAGCTGTGGGAGCTTGGAAACCTTCCCCCCCCAAATGCAAATGCTTAAGGTTACTTATCTGAATTGTCTGTTAAAAGACATTTCATTCTGCAACAGCGCAAAATGAGAGAGATGAAGTCCTATCCTTTCCTGTTCTGCAATGCCCGGCATCTATTCCCAAAGAAAGTGCTCAACTTGTGTAAGAAACTTAATTTCTACTGGGAGGGCATATACTGTACTGGAATATAAAATAAGCTGTCTTTTGGCCTTTAATTTGTTTATATGGACAAATTTGTTTCATATGGAGAATTTTTTTTTTCCTTAATAAATACAACATAATCTATTCTCAGATAGAAAATGTCATGGATGGTTCCAGAGCTCGAGTTGGTCCTTTTGGATATTGGGCTTCAACAGTATAGCCTCAGAGAAGGCATTTTAGCACTGAAAAATATACAGGAGTTTCTGTTTGCTGTGTCTGTTCCAGAAGCCAAAATTAGATCAGATAACTATTTCTCCAAAAGAGGCACTTCTTTCTGTAGTCTAATCAGTCATTAAAATGACACAAACTGCAAACATTTTTTTCAAGAGCCTTTCTAGAGAATCTTTTTCGTCTTATTATTTCTATTACTTCATTTTTTGTGAAGTATTTGTCCCTGAGATATATGAGGTTTCTGAAATCCATCAACAGCTTTTTACTTAAATTTGCTGAAGATAACTAAGGAAAATAGGAGATTGTTTTAGCCATTATCTTCATGAAGTATGTCCTAGAGATATAATGTAAAAAACTACAATATGTAAAAACAAACAAATGAACAAAACTCCAAACCCCAACACTGTATTTATTAAAAGGACTAGATAACAAAGATGGATTTAATGCAAATGTAGTCAAAAGTCTTAAATCTGTAATGTTTTTATATATTTTTTCATTAGTCTGACAGATAGTAACAGACCAAGAGACTTTGTTTCTTGTCAAGATTGTATTTATCACCTCAGTTTATGCTAGCAATGCTGGTGTTAGCTAGATACAACATTGTTGTCCTCATTAAAAAAAATTGCATCACAAACAATCTAACCTTACAGTAAATCAGGTGGAATGGACAAAGATGTAACACAACTGAAATGAAAACCAACCCTGAGAGATTGGTGTAATGCCAGCATAAAATATCAAACAAAATTAACTTAATTAACCTTCAAGGGGTAGTAAAAAGCAGGATGATTTTATGTGTTAAATAGTGTGTTACATTACTAAGCTCTGATGTTTGGCGAGTGATCACTTACATGAATGATTTTACAGAAGCCAGCAGCTTCTTTGTATATTAGTGTAATTCAGGCATTTGTGATAAAGTTTATTTTGCAAGTCATTCTATTACTTTCAAAGGTACTTCTCAAAATGTGCTGCAAATAAATTATATTTCAATAAGAGGTATCAGATAATTCATTGTTTGTAGCAAGATTTAATTCAAGGGAAAAGTATCTTTGACTTGCTTGAAATATTTCTGGAGAATGCTAAGTACACTTCTCTGAAGTATCTGCACAGACACTGTGAAAATAGTCAAGATGAATAGACACAGTGAAGTCACAAATCAAGAAGTTACAATACAGATGCCAAGGATGTATGTGAGCAGACGTTAAATGGTACGTAGGGCCAGGACAAGGTCAAAAGCTGGAAGGATGAAGTACTTAAGACAAAGTTGCCACTTTGAGCTTCTAACTCAACTAAATACTGAACTTGATCTGAGACAGGAGCTGCTGCTTCACACAGTGGGGTGTGATATGATCAATGAGGCAACCAATAGCATTTTGTCTCAGCAAAGAACTTCTGCTGAGTTTCTATCAGAACATTTAATCTCTACTCTGCAAAAGAGAGGCTTTATATCATAAAACTCTGAAGAAATACAAACTTAAAAGTGACTGTACTCTGTATGAATGCCTTAAGGAAGCCATGTGGAAACATACATTTTTATTAAGATGAAAGTGAAGTGGTGGATTCCCCAACATTGGACACTTTTAAGATTCAGCTGGACAAGGTGCTGGGCCACCCTGTCTAGGCCTTGCCTTCACCAAGAAAGATTGGACCAGATGATCCTTGAAGTCTCTTCCAACCTGGTATTTTATGATTCTATGATTAATCCCTACCAGAGCAGAATAGAAGTGGTAGATAGTGACAGTATTAAAAACTAAAATAAACTGACCCTCCAAAGAAATACTTCGTGCTTGAAAGACAAAGGCAATTTCTAAGTATTTTCTCATTTTCTGTCCAGGAATAGTGGAAGCACATGAACTAGGTAGACTAGACATAAATTGGACATTTTGAAAATAGAAATACATAAAATCTTGTAAGAAGACAGGATTTTTAAAATTCCTACAATACAGGAATGTGTATTTAAAGAAGACCTGGAATTTCATTGAATAGTTTTAATTTAATTTCACAGTGTGCCAACCCCCAAATTTTTCTCTTAAATGCAGTTCCTGTTCAACTCAATAAGTTCGATAGGCACATTCCCAAAAGCAAATTCTAACAATTAGAATGATGGTCTGTCTTCAACTGTGGGGTTGATGACTAACTGCTATGAGGATCTTGTGTATTCAGTTAGAAAGTTTCAAAAGAGCTGTTTGAAAGAAATTATCCTATGTAATATAAAATAACATGAAAAATCATCACTGTGAGAATTTTAGTGTATGGAACAGTACACCTAAATATTCACATTGTAACCTATATACTTGATAAGAACTTGTACAGTTCCAAAGGTCAAAACTTACATATGGGATTTTCTACATTGTTCAAACTCTTCCTATTAATAAGAATGTACCACAGATTTAAGCAGTTAAATAAGCAGAAGAGATATGCTATCATGAAAATATAAAGGCATATAATGCCAGCCTGCTGAGATACACTGACATGTTTTCTCTTGTGTAGTCAGAGCAGCTGTTACAGAAAGACACAGATTTTCATGAATGGGAAGGCAAAGTTTATTGATGTGTTCTGTATTAAGAACAAAAATGTTTATATATTTTTGGACATGTAAATCTATTAGCTACATTTTTCTAAATGCATGTATTGTTTCTCTGTTTTTTTGGAAAGTTACAAAAAAACATAACAAAATTATGGTCTCTGTTAAAAAAAGACATAAAAAGCAAGAACAACAAAAAAAGCAAGAACAACAAAAAAAAGCAACCAACACCAAGATACCTACCTACATCCATAAAGAAAAGTTTTCAAAAGATGTCTAGAACATCATTGATAAGCTTATTCCTCTATCACCCCAAAAAGGGACACATTTTTCACACCAGCAGTATTGTAATTCCCTCATTATTTGTCATGGATTTTAAAAACATACCTGATTTCCTGAGGTCAATTAGTAAAACTGCATAAATGTCAAAGAGACAAGGCCCACTTTTATCCCCAAACATGATGTGGGGGCACCAAGTAATACAACCTGATAGGAAAGAAGTTCTAACACCTACAGATCAGTTTCCCATGATCTATGGAATCTGTTGAAAATGTTTTCCTTTGTTTACAAATACATTTTAATGACTGTAAAGAACATGGCTTCAGGAATTAAATAGGTAAAGTGCAAAACTGGTTTCTCGTTAATATTGTGTAAGAAAGCTAGAAACTACAGCTGCAGAAAAACATATGACTGGCAAATCAAATGAAGACCGTAGGGGTATAATGGAATGCTTCAAAAGTTGTCTTGGAGTTTTCATTATTATACAACTTGAAGACAGGAGGGAAGTAACAGCAGGAGTGAATTGTTGTTTTGATCTTTTTTTAGATTCTTTTCTTTCTGTGCCCTTTTGTCTCTCAATATCCTTTTGATAAAAAGCTGTTTCCACAGTTCATGAGCTATTCATAGTGTGTACAGCTTGTGCAATGGAGTTTATACCCCCTGAAGACTCACATTTAAAACTATATAACCTAGTTATGACTCTACCTATCCCTTTGTATATGACTCTTCCTACTCCTTCATATTCATGTAGACTCCCTATTCACAACGTCAGCCAGCAAAGCTCAATAATAATGAAAATGGTAGTCAATTCTTCTAGATACATAGCTGATGGGTAGTCTTCCACCCTTTGGCTCAGGAGGAGCACCACATGTAAAAATATCCTGAATATCTTTCGCATGGGACTGACCTTAAAACCACAGCTTATCGTGAACTGAGTATATGCATTCACTGTCCCTTTGTCATGCTGATCTATTGATTGTCCTGCAATGTCACAACAGTAAGGAAAGAGGCAATATTGTAGGTACCCAGGAGCTTAATACCTTTTTAGGACAAAAGCAATTTGTTGCTCCAACAGTGAACTGTACTAACATTCCACCAATTTTAGTGTTATTTTATGGGTTATGGGAATAATTTAAAGTCTCAAACTGAGTGATTCAGCTGACAGGTATTTCCTTCTCTCCACTGTCAAATGGAGCTTCAGTTCACATGCAGGTTCTTACAGTAATGGTTCAGAGAGCAGAGACAAATATTTTACATTTTGCAAGTCTTATAGATTTCTGTATTCTTTAAAGTACTTGTTTCCTTGAGAAGAAATTCTCCTAAGGAAAGCATTGATTGAAAGATCATTCAGGATAAGCACAAATGATTATTTAAAGGTTACATCCTTTCCTTGAGAATGCGGTAAAAAGTGAGAGAATATAAAGTGGAGTTTCTTATAAGATTCTAGCTTTTTTGCACAGTATTAGCCAGATCATTCTTGTAAGGACGACATGTGAGAATGTATTTTTCTTTCTGTTATGGTTTCAGTTGGGATAGTGATAACTTTCTTTCTAGCAGCTGTTATAGTGCTATGTTTTGGATTTGAGATGGCAACAGTGTGATAGAGCACTGGTGGTTTTGGTTGTTGCCCGTCAGTCAAGGCCTTTTCTGCTCCTCACACCTCCCCAGTTGGGAGGAGACACAGCTGGGACAGCTGGGCCCAACTGACTGAAGGGATATTCCATAACATGTGATGTTATGCTCTGTATATAAAGCTTAGGGAAGAAGACGGAAAGGGGGGGACATTCAGAGTAAAGGCATTTGTTTTCCCAAGTAATGATCACGTGTGATGGAGTGCTGCTTTCCTGGAGGTGGCTGCCAATGGGAAACAGTGAATGAATTAATTGTTTTGCTTTGCTTGTGCGTGCAGCTTTTGCTTTATTTATTAAACTATCTTTATCTCAACCCAGGAGTTCTCTCACTTTCATTCTTCTGATTCTTTCTTGCAACCCAACCAGGGGGAGTGAGTGAGCAGCTGCATGGTCCTAGTTGTTGGTCCCAGCTAAACCATGACACTTTTCCAATGTAAACTTAAAAATTTGAGGAGAGGGCAGTTCTTGCAGCTCCTAGCTTTGCCTTGGCCCTGTTGAGTGCATGCTGTCTAGTACCTTGTTGATTCTTAATTTAGAATTTATAGCCCAGAACTATAACAAATGTTATAGGGTTTTTCCTTGCCTGGGTCCGCTACCTTAGGCAGATCTCCTCTCTGTCCTTCAGCTGAAGGATAGAACTAGATGCTTGGATAAAATCCTAATGATGTAGAGCAGCTAATCTAAATAATGCTGTAAAGTTCTTTAGAAGAAATTGTGTATTCACCCCACCACATCAGTTTCCTGTAAGGAATGTCATGTCTTCAAGGGCATGACTCAAACCGATGTTCAAAGTGACATGGTACTGTACACTTATTTTTCAGGAAAGCCAGTGCACTTTGGACACCTGCAGGAATATAACATTGTTGGAATATAACATGCAAGGACATGAGCCACATCTCCTTGTCCCTAGGCAAGGTATAGGTTTCCAGTTTCTGCTGGACTCAGTCCTGGATTCTCATGGTTTTTCTCCACGTGGACAGGAGAAGGGACTGTGCTCTCATGCTGGTTCTGTGGCTTCAGCTAACTTCACAAAGATTGACTTCGTATTTTGGTGACATATTGACTTCAGTAGTAAAACCCATGTGACCGAAGACCACTCATACAAACTTTTGCAGGTGATTTTAAGCGGCTCTTGTTTTAATCTTAGTCTATTTATTTGATTCAAACGAGGTTTTTCATGAGTGTTACTCATTTTCAAGAGTCTAGTCCATCACCTCAAAGACAGCTTCTATTTATACATTATTTCCAAAATAGTTCATGTGTTAAAGGATAGACATCCTAGAAGAAATAAGGATAGTAAAAAGCTTTTTTCTGTTTTTTTGAAACATTTAGCTAGTGACCTTCTAGCGACACCAATTTCATCAACAAATTATTTCATCAATAACTGCTAAAAGTTTAAAGAGAAATCCATATGGTAGATAAATCCTGTCTAAGAGGAAATAGATTTACAGAGAGATTTAGGGTACATTTTAAAACTAGTTGTCTTTGTTCACTTTGATATAGGAGTGACAAAGTACTGATCTTAGGAATGTAGTTAGATGGTTTAAAAGGCTGGTATGTCATTCAGATCAAATCAATTTAAATTGGTTGAGCCTTCTGTCTCTCTTTTAATTAAAAAAAAATCACTAGACTTCATAGGCTGATGAACATTGGCAATTCTCTCATTCAAGTTATTACCATTAGTAGCAGTAACTTTCCTTCACAATTCGTTATTAAATGTGCCTGGGGATCTTGAGACCAACTGTGTAGCTAGAGGGAAGGATCCTGTCCTGGCTGCACACATGCTGATCGTTGGAGGTGTCCCTTCCACATAACGTGCTTTCTGAGGCAAGGGGTATTAACATAGGAGCAGTGACAGTTGTATAGCCCTAAGTCAGCCCCGTCTCAGGAGTCTAAAGCCAAAGCTGCCAGACACACTGACGCAGAAGAAAAATGAAAAATTCAGAAATTTAAATTCTAATCCAGAAGAGCAAAGTACTGTTCTTGCTTTCCTTCAGGACAAGGGACACTTCAGATTTTCCACAACTTAACTTTATTGAAAACTATATCAGTAATTTGAAGTTCAAAAAGTAAATGAACTATCAGTAAATACACAGCTAAACAAAACTTCACATCTGGCCCATCAGTTCCCCATGAATACTCAGTTAAACTTTCTAAGAGCCCTTTTAAACCTTTACCTTCAGTGTTGTGCAGTTTTACAGCTTCTTTTTTTTTTTTTTCCCTTTTCAGAAGTGACCCTTTACATTTAAATTGGGAAAGACATTTATTTTTAATACGCTGCTCTACACTATGACAATTTAGTGTTGAGAAAGTGATGAGAATGCCATGGGACATTGGCTTTTATTAGAGAAAAACAGCAGCCTTAAAGCCTGGATACATTTTTCTGGTGTACCAGTTCAGAAAAGTATGCTCATTCTGGCTTATCTGAAAACAACTGAGATAGATCACATAAATGGAAAAAAAAAAGCCACCAAAACCAAACAAAAAAAACCCAACAAAACAAAATACCTCAAAGATGTTAAGCTCTGTTTCAGTTTTATTTCTTCTCTTTTGTTTTGCCTCTGCCTGGACATGGAAAAGACAAGCTCTTCAGGGAAGCTGTGACCTCTAGTGTTACAGTTCCATAGGGCTTAATTTTGCTCTTGTACCTATTTATTTCATACTTTTGAAATATTTGAGGTATGTTTTCCCCTAAGATAATGTAGATCTTTTGCTATTATGGTTTATTTCAGCAAACCAATGTAAGTTGCTCATATGAGTCTCTGAAAAATACTTCTGCCTATTTTCTGGTGGTAGTAGTAGATCAAGAAGGCAAAGAAGAAGGCTAGGAACCATGAAATAATGGTTCAAATACGATTCAACTTGATTCAATACTTTCTGTCCTATTTCCATGTCTCTTGAACTAAAACAATTTAAAAATCTCTATTCTACCCACTAAACAGTAGCATATTTTGTATGAGGGCTTCATTACAGAAGTGACTGTCATTCCTCGACCATTCTTGTAGATCTTGCGGTTCTTGGATATGTTGATCTGCACACACTTACTCTGTGGACACCTAAGAACTCCACTTAAACATGAAACGTGCATTCAAATACAGGTTGGGTGGAAAATGGCTTGAAAGCAACTCTGAGGAGAAGGACTTGGGAGTGCTTATGGGTGAGAAGCTCAACATGAGCCAGCAATGTGCACTGGCAGCCCAGAAAGCCAACCGCATCCTGGGCTGCATCAAAAGAAGCATGGCCAGCAGGTCACAGGAGGTGATTCTGCCTCTCTACTCTGCACTTGTGAGACCCCACCTGCAGTACTGTGTCCAGCTTTGGAGACCTCAACACAGGAAGGACATGGATCTGTTGGAGCAAGTCCAGAGGAGACCACGAAGATGATCAGGAGGCTGGAGCACCTATCCTATGAAGACAGGCTGAGAGAGTTGGGGTTGTTCAGCCTGGAAAGGAGAAGGCTCCAGGGAGACCTCATAGCAGCCTTCCAATACCTAAAAGGGGCCTACAGGAGAGGTGGGGAGGGACCCTTGATCAGGAAGTGCAGTGAAATAATTAGGGATAATGGTGTTAAACTGAAAGAGGGGCAATTTAGATTAGATACTAGAAAGAAATTGTTTACTGTGGGGGTGGTGAGACACTGGAACAGGTGGGAATGAGATGATCTTTAAGGTCCCTTCCAACCCAAATGATTCTGATTCTATGATTCTATGATTCTATGACTGATATTAATGAAAAATCAGCGTGACTGGACATTTCAGGACTGGGTTTGAGGACCTTCATAGAACAAAGTCTCGTCAGTCTTTGAAAAGTTTAATGTCTACTTTTTCCTTCGTGAAAGAGGAGGATTTGATGTACACCTTTCAAAAGAGACTAATAAATTAAAAGAAACATTTCCCTTGTTGGAATGTTGAGATTTTCCTGTTACCTGCAATCAGTAGTAATTTGAAAACTAGTTTCTTTATTACATAGCTTCTTCGTGTATCTCTTCAGGCCTTTCACAGGCAAGTTACAAACATATAAGTGTTTGTTATCATAAGTCAATAGGAACATGAGATAACTTTTCATTCTAATTTTCATTAAGATTTGCCGTAAATAATGGAGAGGGAACTCTTAAGTGCTAATTCCATTAATTGATTTTATAGGCTATGTAGTCACAGGAATAATAACTAGTTAAGGTCAGTAAGAATTTTTATTAGCTGCAATTAAACTAATTAACAACAATAACTTAAAAAAAAATAAATTAATCATGTGTTATCAGGTTCTGCCACCATTCTTCACATGAATTTGTGTCTTTTCTCTCAGGAAGTCCTATTACTATGGGACCAACTACACTACAGTTATTCACTGTTCAGCCTTACCTTGGATGGTAAAAAATAAGACAAATAATATTTAATCACTTTTGATACACAAATGCAGGCACCTCTATACTGTAACATGGGTTTTTAGAAACAATTACTGCTACCTCTTACTAGGAAGCCTGAGAGAGGTAATAGGTTAAACAGTAAGAAAGCTCAGGAGATGCCCTAGCTGAAGCTTCATGTGGCTGTTTAATTATATAAATTTGTAAAGAGTGATTGTGGAAAAAAGAAAAATGAGAAGAGCCTAAAAGATTCAGTTCCTTCTTAAATACTAAGGAGTTATTGAGCTCAGGTTAAAAAAAATAATAATTGTGTATTAGAGCAGCTCAATTCTTTCCATCTCTGCTGCCTGTGCCATGACTCATCAGCACAGTCTCGTTGGAGGTTGGTAATATTGATGCTCCCTATGGGTCAGTACTGGGTCCAGTCTGGTTCAACTTATTCATCAACAACCTGGACGAAGGGACAGAGCGTACCCTCAGCAAATTTGCTGATGACACAAAGCTAGGAGGGGTGGCTGACACACCAGAAGACTGTGCCGCCATCCAGCGAGACCTGGATAGGCTGGAGAGTAACCTAATGAAATTCAACAATGGCAAGTGTAGAGTGCTGTACCTGGGGAGGAATAGCTCCATCCACCGGTACAGGTTACAGGCGACCTGTTGGAAAGCAGCTCTGCAGAGAAGTACCTTGGAGTCCTGGTGGACAACAAATTGACTACAAGCCTGCAATGTGCCCTTGTGCCCAAGAAGGCCAATGGTCTCCTGGAGTGCTTCAAAAAGAGCGTGGCCAACAAGTGCCATGGTAAGGCACTGGCGAGGCCACATCTGGAGTACTGTGTCCAGTTCTGGGCTCCCCAGTTCAAGAAAGACAGGGATCTGCTGGAGAGAGTCCAATGGAGGGCCATGAAGATGATGAAGTGTCTGGAGCACCTCTGTTATGAGGAAAGACTGGAGAAGGGAAGACTGAGAGGGGATCTCATCAATGATTACTTCAAGAGGATGGGAACAAACTCTTTTCAATGGTACCCACAAGGGACAATGGGCACAAACTGGAACACAGGAAATTCCATCAGAACATGAGGAAAAACTTCTTTACTGTGAAGGTAACACAGCACTGGAACAGGCTTGTAAAAGGGGAGAATTCTCTGGAGTCTCATTCTCTGGAGAAATTCAAAACCCACCTGGATGCATTCCTGTCCAGCCTTCTCTAGGTGAACCTATTTTAGCAGGGGGCTAGGGCTAGATGATCTCTGAAGGTCCTCTCCAACTCCTACCAGTCTGTGATTTTGTGTGATTCTGTGGTTCTGTGAAAACCAGGCTTCAATTCCCACTTGAGTATGAGGAATGGAACAAGAGCTCAGCCCCATGGTCTTCTGGTGGGAACCAACAGCCTTACAAGCAAAATTTCTAACTACTGGTTCTGAATGCTTATATATTAATTTTTGGTTTTCAAGGTCAAAATAATTTTTGTTTAAAGCAGGGTCATTTTGCCAATGCAGTGCATGAACAGATCCAGCTCTGCAAACTTGTAATTGTCAACTCCAAAGAACTATGGTCTCCAGGGAATGAACACTAACCTAGAGATGTCTTTCACGGGTGATGCATATATTGTGAAAAATGGTGTATAAATAGAAAGTATTGCCTCCACATGAGCCAGTTAACATCATTACAAACACAATGTGATTGCCAGGTAGGCTGCTTAAAGCCGGAAAGATCTCACCTAAATCATCCTCTTTTTGTTACATTTCCTCTGGCTGATACGCATTGTTGAAAAAGTTTTTTCATACCTTGGAAAAAAGATGTTGTAGCAGAGTTCAGAAATAGCTTATAAATTAAATACTGAAGTGCCTAGGAACTATCAAAACTGAGTTAATTAAAACAACTTTCAGTGAGTAAAAGATTCAGTTTTGTAAAAAAAAAAAAAAAATTACAAATTGCAAAATCTCTTCTTTCCATATGGTTTGACATATCCTGTATCCCTGCTTGCTCAAAATGTGTCAAGAATTACTATTGTGGGCATATTATACAACTTGGCTGTTATGTGTTTAACCTTAGGAGAAGACAGGAGGACTCTCTGGGGATGAAAAGTGAACAAGAGCTTCACATTCCTTTCATATGGATCAACCAGCAGCCACAAGACATCTGAGAATATTCATACACATACACATAGTTTGAAAAGTCCAACAGCCATAAGTTAGAAAACACCACGATAAGGAGTGACTTCTTTGTGTAGTGGTTGCTTTTGAAAAGTGTCTGGCCCTCTGGTTCTGGTCAGGGAGACAGAAACCCATCTGTGCCACTTCAGGATGCCCACTGTGCTGGGCCACAAGAAGTTATGATTTACCTCTCTACTTGCTCCAAGACCTCTGCCCCACACCGTGGTGTGTGCATTAAAGATATCTTCAGCCTTCTCTGCATCTTGTCCCAGGTTCTCACTAGAAAAGGTGGTTAAACATAGTATGACATTTCACAGAAGTGTGGTGCAGTTCTTCCTAAACTTCTAACATGCTGTCCGCTGAAATGATGAACTTCCCACGCCTACCACAAAATCCACTGACAGGAATTCTTTTTGAGGGATTTTGTACCACCTCCTCCACCCTGTACTTTTCTTCAGATGTGGTGGAGAAAAGGCTAGACTTGTCTGCTTCATTCTGCATCCGAGCATCTACACTCACTCTGAGGAGTCTGAGATGCCCTAATTAAACTTACATAAGTGTCTTCAAGTTTATTTTACCAAAGATTCACAGTCTCTTGGTTGCAGTCTCTATTGTGTCTGCAGTGCAGCTCAAATAAACCTGACATCATCTGGGTCCCGTTCAAGCTGCAGCTCTCTGGATCTGCTTAGCAGCTAACCACATAAGCAGGTATCAAACTTTTCAAACTGGCTGAGCTCCACACTGCTGCAATACCAGCTCTTTGCAGAAGAACTAGATAATTCAAAACTTGATTGGATAAAACTGCATCACAGCTACTTCTGTGAAATTCTTGAGTTATGGATAACCAGCTTTGGTAAGCTTTTCCTGTGACTGCAATATAGGCATACTTTGATGTGATGGTATTCTACCACTTTCTGATCCATATAATCTAACCCAGCCGATTACTATTTTTAACCTTTAGTAATCACATAAATGGATGGTGGCAAAATTAATCAATATCTTGAGTCTTGCTACAGAAACTACAAAAAGGCTATCACCTTGGGTTTCAAGTTTTTTCTATATTACTTTGGATATAATACATATCTAATAATTTCATCTTCTAACACTACAAGAATCCTTCCCTCAGAGCCAAGTGAGTAAAGACCCTGTGACCCATCCTTTCCACTGCATCCAACTCAGAGCTACATGTGTAATTCAAGGCTTCTGCACTGCTTTAGCTCTGCCTATTTATGGGAAAACAAAACTAGCACAGCATAGTTTCAATTTGTAAACCAGGGGAGTAAGCATAAACTGAATGGACAGTGTGTGGTCTGGTATAGTGAGGTTCAACATTTATTTTAGATTCTTTGCATTCTTCTATTTATTACTTACCTGCCACATTAAGGTATGCTTTCTTAGTTTTAGTGCCTGCTTTAATGTGGCAAATTAAGAAGTTCTGGATGCATTATATGTTGAGAAATGAATGTGTGACTGAATGGGTGTGAGAAGTGGATAAAACGCTCAAAGAAGCACTTGTGTATACCAGCTTAATGGTCTATCTTCTTAATCAGATTAATCTCTGAAATTTGACCCATTGACCTTAAGCATTGACTCCTCTGGAGAAAGCCTACCAGTAACTTACTCAGTGTATACTGAAGATGAATGTATGGAGAAAGAGCTCACTTATAAATAAAGTTATATTGCAGTATTCAGAGATCTGTTGCCATGCCACCAACATTAAAGCAATTTTGTTATGCAACCAATGAATGTTATAGGAAATTTAAGTCTGTGACTGGTGCATTTGAATGAAAAGTTATTTTTAACTGCTCACACTATGGATTTTCTACTGGATTACCAATTAAGATGTTAATTACCAAATTTTTTTGAGGATATTTTATTTGATGCTAACATCTCATACCATATTATCTGCAGAGAACTCAGAAAACTATTGTTATAATCCTAGTACTAATTTTTAAAAATTCATTCACTATTCTAAAGATCTGTTTTGCATATTCTGTTTTGTTTCACTATTACATAGCATACAATTACAGTCTTTTTCTTTGGGGGACAGCCATATGTTAGTTGTTGCTTTTTGGTACTGATGTACCATTAACTCTTTTTTCTGTTTTACAGGAGCTATTCCACAGGGCTGTTCTTTGTGGCTTAGAACTTCTTAATTCTTTTGACTTCTCCCATTAGGCTTCCCTCCAGTGCAGTTTGCTCTGAAAAGTCACTAGCAAAAGAAAAGACTGGGAAAAATCTTTGATGAAACCAGTTGAAATTATTTGTTCATTTTAAACACTAAACTGAAAACTGGTTAAGCCATTGATTGGTTAAGCTGATTTGTAGACCACTCACGGCTTCAAAGTTGTGTGAAGAGCAGCCATGAGAGACTCTGGACCTAGCATGCTTGACTAGGAGTTTGGCAGTCTCTGGATAGTCTAAATCTCTACTGAAATTCAATTTTATTTTCATTTTTGTTTCCTCGTGCATCTTGTTCTCATTCTCTTCTTTGGACAAAGCTGTTCATTTCTACTTCAATTTCTATAGCACAGAGTTTCTTTTGTCTAAGAATTTTTTCTATTTAAATAATGAAGTACCAAAGTGATATATTATCTCAATAAGTCACCATTTCTAAACCATTACAGGTGCTACAGTACTTCAAAATTCTCTGCATATTATGATCTACCCCATGTTTTATGCCTGTTATGATAATGTCTAAGTGATTATTATGACACTTCATTTCTCTAAGAAGTGCCTAAAATATAAATATAATATATATAATAATTCTGAACGAGACATCTCTTGAGAACAGGCTCTAATAACTACAGCTGACAATATCCTGTGACATGTGAATGGAATTTTATGCTATACAAAACAATTATCCAAGAAACATGCAATGAAAATGTAATTTTGTGCCAGAGGCAGAATAAAATATTGTAAGTACAATGTTCACTAGCAGTATAAACCACGTATATGGCTTGCTAGCTCTCTCAAACATGGGATGTTTCTACTGTCGGCTGTACAAGATTTTATTTCTGGGTCTTTTGGTTCCACTAGCTATTCCAATACCTGCACAAGAGTTGAAAGTGGTAAGGTGCCTGCTTGCCTGCTGGATGTTTTTCAGTGAAAATTTTGCAAAATAACCTTGTTTCCCTTCAATAATCTTCTATAAAGGTGCTTGTTAAATATCATGTGATCCACTCTGTAGGCATACTTTTCTCTGTCTGTTTTGATTATAAAGTAATGGGGTTAGGGGTTACTTTATATAATTCTTATAATGCAGATTTTGAAGTTTTGAAAATTTAATCATTTGATAAAGTACCTATTTGGCTCCTTAGACTGGGATTTCAACTAATGTTATTCAGAGTGGAACTAAAGAGATGAAAAACAGCTGTGCAGGTATTTTTCAGCTTTTTGCATCAAGTAGAACACAGGAAGAGAAGGAAAGGGGGGATAATTTAAACAAAGAAAGATGCCTGTAAATCATAGAATCATAGAATCATATAATGGTTTGGGTTGAAAGGGACCTTAAAGGTCACCTAGTTCCAACCCCCCTGCCATGGACAGGGACATCTCCCACTACACCAGGTTGCTCAAAGCCCCATCCAGCCTGGCCTT